>SNQJ01S0010085.1:0-13141 GCA_010110895.2 Picea sitchensis | reverse complement strand
AATGATTCTTCTTTTCTCTCGGTGGGATAGGTGTGGTGGTAACTTCCCTGCAACCAAGTAGTTAGCGATGTCTGCATACCATGGTGAGTGAGCAGATACTGCAAATAGATATTCATTAGGAAAGGAATCATCTACTGGATTATTATCATCAGGTGTTAACCGAGAAAGGAAATCAACAACTACATTTTATTTTCCTGGTCTATCTACAATTGTAATATCAAATTCTTGTAATAATAGTAACCATCTGGTGACTTGGGCATTTGTGACAGGTTTATTCATTAAATATTTAATAGCTGAGTGATCAGTATGGACAAAAGTAGAATAGCCAGTGATGTAATGTCAAAATTTTTTAATAGCATAGATAACTGCTAATAATTCTTTTTCGGTAACTGTATAGTTAAGTTCAGCAGGACTCATATTCTTGATAATAAAGTAGATGGCATAAGGGAGATGATTTTCTTCTTGTCCCAAGACAACTCCTATTGCAGTATCTGAAGCATCAGAGGATATATGAAAGGGAAGTGTCCAATCAGGTCCTCTTTGAATAGGAGCTGTAGATAACTGATGTTTGAGTGCATCAAATGCTTCCTGGAAAAGAGTAGTCCACTTAAATTCAACATTTTTCATAAGTAATACGAACAAAGGAGAAGCCATTTTGGAAATTTTTTTGATAAATCTTCTATAGTATCTAGCATGTCCTAAAAAACTTCTCACATCTATTTGGGTTTTAGGAATAGGAAGGTCTTTAATGACTTGCATCTTGGATGGATCTACCTGAATTCCTTGAGATGAGATAAAATGTCCAAGTGCCACTCCTTCACTCATCATCATATGAAATTTTTCAATGCTTAAGGAGAGGTGGGCTTGTATATATCGGTTAAGTACTTTCTCAAGGTTTTGTAGTGTTTCGTCAAAAGAGACACCATAAGGGGTAAAATCATCCATAAAAATTTCCATAGAGTCATTAAGCATATCAGAAAAGATTCCTATAACTGCTCTTTGAAAGGTTGTCGGTGCATTACATAGTCCAAATGGGAGGACTCTATAAGCAAAAGTTCCCCAGGGGCTAGTAAAAGTGGTCTTATCTTGGTCTTGGGGTGCGATTTTGATCTGGTTATACCCACTGAAACCATCTAAGAAAGAGAAGAATTTCTTCCCTGACAAATTATCTAACACCTGATCAATGAATGTCAATGGAAAGTGATCTTTTTGAGTGGCTTTATTTAAAGCTCTATAATCTACACACACTCTCCATTTCCCTTTTTTCTTAGGAACTATTACCAATGGGGAAACCCATTCACTGTCAAATATAGGATATATAAACCATGCATTGAGCAATTTTTGAAGTTCTTCTTTAAGAATTTCTTGTAAATTAGGGTTCATTCGTCGTTGAGGTTGGCAAATCGGTCGACAATCCTCCTTGATATAGATACAATGAGTGCACAATTCAGAAGAGATTCCCTTCATATCTATATAGTCCCATGCGAATGCTTCCTTATGTTCAAGAAGTAACTTCATTAATCGTTGTGTTTTAGCAACTGTCAAGTTAGGGTTTATATTCAGTGTTTTGCCAGGTTCAATTTCTACTGGTATACTTTTAGAAGAGATGGTAGCTGATGTTTGCGGTGGGTCTTCAGAGTTAAGGTTTTGTTGGGTATCTGGCTCCAAGAGTGCAATGAGTTGATTATGTGTTTCTGGAGTCACAGAGGAGGGTTCACAAATAAAATTATTAATTACTTCATCCTCAGTGACGTCTTTAAGGCTTAAGGCTTGTCCGATAGTCAAGATAGGCTGAGTAGTTTGATCGTCAAAATCCACCCATAAGGAACTGTCATTATTAATCAAGGGTGTGGCGTGAGGGTAGAGGGTAAGCTGTTTGGTCTCATATCCATTGGAAATTTTCATTGAACCAGATCTGCAGCTGATAAAGGCATCTGTTGTGGCTAGACAAGGTCTACCCAAAATTAGGGGATGACCCCCCAACTTTGTTTTAGGTTGTAATACCACAAAGTCAGCTGGATAATTCCAAGACTCAACTGAGATGATTAGGTCTTCAATGGCTCCTTCTGGTTTGATTGTAGAATGGTCAGCTAATTATAGAATGGTTGGGGTATCTCTGATTTCATTCTTTAGTTGTAACAGTTGTGAAGTTTCAAGGGTCATAATATTGATAGCAACGCCTAAATCTACCAGAACTCGAGGAATTATTGTTTTTCCAATTTGTACTGTGACAGTAGGATGGCCAGGATCACCATATTTAACAGGAAGATCTTTACCCGACATTAGTGTAGACAAATCACCCATGACATGGACTGTCAGGGGGTCTTTAGTTTTTCTACCAGGTTTCTTAACACAAATGTCTCGCATAGTTCTGGCATAGATTGGTACATCTCTTAGTGCTTGTAATAGTGGAATTTTGACATAGAGATTTTGTAATTCCCTTAGAAGATTGAAAGCAGGTGGCTCAGGCGTTTTAGTCAAGGCTAAACGCTCAGGGAATGGTGGTTTTGTTGTTTCAAAAACAGTGTTGGAGGACAATTGTACCTCTTTAGGTACATCGTGCTTTTTGATGTCTTCTTTATTGGAATCAAAAGAGGTAACATCATCAATGATAGGTTCTACTATTTTCCCAGATTGTAAGTGAATATCATTGCATTGCGCTAGGAAAAGAGAAAGTATTGGCTGGTTTTGAATATCAATGCACTGCACAACCTTATTATTGGGGTTAGGGTTAGGTTGTACAGGTAGTTGGGGTCTCATCATTTGATTGTTCGGTGGAGTACCTGATGGTAAAGAGAGCGGTTGCTGAAATTGTGATTGAAATTGAGGCAATTGATTTGGGAATGGGGTTTGTTGACCTCTCCAATTTGGATTCCATTGGTTAAGGTAGGGTTGTTGTTGTGGAGGCCAAGGAGTCCACATTGCTAGGTCTACAAAGGGAGGGTTTGTTTGTTTCATGGGTGGGTAATTCACTTGATTGAGGGGTGGGTATTGCATTTGATTAAAGGGAGGGTAATTTGCTTGACTAAAAGAAGGATAGTTATTCCAACGATTAGAAGATGTAAATGGCATATTGGGATTCATACCTTGTCCCCGCGGCTGCCATTGCCTTCTTTGTGTCAGCAGATAGACAGCTTTAGCTTCTTCATCAGTTGGTTGTAATGCTGCTTTGATTCCTGGTAAAGAAGGGCATTGTTGAGTTTCATGATCCTTATCACATATGGTGCAAATTGGCTTTTTGTCCAATGGGCATTCCCTTCGTGGGTGCTTATCTCTGCATTTGGAACAAAAGATGGACAGAGCTACTTCTGCTTCAGATTGTTTTATTTTCAATCTGAAAGGTGTCAATTTGTGAAGTAAAAGAACTTAACATTTCAGTTTTAAAACCTTCAAGTAAATTACCTATTTCGGCTCTTGTTGCTCCTCCACTGGCTGATTTTTGAACTCTTGAAAATGTGGTATCCCTGCTGTTTGATCTATTCCTTGCAGCTCCTCTTGAACATCTTTTGCATAGGTTAACAATTTCATCATATGATTCTTTAGATATGTCCCCTTTACCAAGCATATTCAACATATCTAGACAGTCATCCCTTACTCCTTTTAATAATATTGTTTTAAGAATATCCTTACTTACATCGGGGTGACTGGATCTTTGTAAATTATACTGTAGCCTTTCCACAAAGTCCTCCAATTTTTCATCCTCTTTCTGTATCATCTTGAATAGTTCCTCTCTTTTTTCTCTTGTTCGGAAATAGTCTTGATATTTGTGCAGAAATTTCTATTTCATCTGATCCCATGTTGTGAGTACATGGCCTCCAAGACTCATGAACCATCTTAATGCATTTCCCTTTAATGTTGCTGGAAATAGTTTTAATTTTTTAGCATTGGAAATGTAATCATAACTTCTGCATAATATGTCAAACTTGAAAAGGAATTCATCAAGATCTTTTGAAGATAAACCATGAAAGTTAGGTAAAGCTGAAAGTGGAATATTCTTCATGGGAGCTACTCCTCTAGGAAGATCACCAATAGGAAATCCTAAGGTAGAGAAAGAGTTTTCATCATTTACCTCTCCTTTAGGACCTGCTTGTTCTTCATGGTGGAGTTCTTCATTATAGTCATCCATGGTTTCTTTTGTTTGTTCCCCTGTTGCACTTGCTCGATCCTCAATATTTTCTGCTGGTTTCTCAACTGTTTCAGGACTCCAAATCTCTTTCCCCGTTTCAAAGTTTGCTAGAAAGGAAGGTTGAGGCTTTGGTTTTCGAGAGATTGGTAGCTAAGGAGCAACATATTCAGATTTTGATATGATCTTGTCGATAAAAGTCTTTCTTCCTCCCCTTCCTCTGCCCCTGCCACCTGTAGGGTCAGTTTCTTTGGGGTCTCCACGTCCTCTCATGCAATTTGTATATCTAAAATAACATAAGTTGTTTTGAAATCTATAATTGCCTTCCCCAGCAATGGCGCCAAAATGTTGGTCACCATAATTGATTTTTAATTAAAACAATCGAGTGCTACATAAATTGCCAACCCAGGGAAGTCTATTTATTTCAAAGGCAATCACACATTGTATATGCTCAACCTCAAAAGCAATCTAGAGTTGTAGTAAAAGTACACTAATCACGCCTTGCTTTGAACAGACTGAAGTTCTATTTTGAATTACAGAAATGTAATCTATCTATTGCAGAGTTTAAGATTCAAGGAAAATAATGATCAGAAGAATCCTGAATTACATTAAGAAACATCAACTTAGTAAAATCATACTGCAAAGGAGACTAACTATTCTGTAACAGAGAACATGACCCTATTCCTCAAGGCATGAATCTTCAGCACCTGTCTCTGACTGTAAACTCATTACCAATCAAAATGATCAACAAGTACTGAAGGCTTAACTAACTTGTAACAGAGAACATGACCCTATTCCCCAAAGTAGGAATCTTTAGCACCTGTCTCCGACTATCACACTTTCACAAATTCATCAAGCAGAATTACCAATCGGAATGATTAACAATTACCTAGGAATGATTTGTATGAAGACAATGTAATAATCAGTGGAAATGGAGTTTCAACAAAATAGAGTTTCAACAAGGCATGAACAAAAATAATACTAACACACTACAGAACTAATGGGTGAATCTTGTGAAGAAGGTGGGCCCTCTCCTTCTCACAAGATTCCCCGGGAATGCAAGGAACTAAGAGGAAATGCTCAGAATAATCTTTTATTCATCTGTCAAATGTATCAAGTTACAATATTCAAAGCGAACACGCCTTCCTCTCTAATTCCTTTCTAGCCCCCCCCCAAATCCTCTCGTGAAAAGTATATTTTTAGGGATGATTTCTCCTCTATTTAAAGAGGAGAATCCCCTCCATCCAATAAACATAAGATTACATGTATATCAACAAATCCTATTTTTAACCTGATCTAATCTTCTATAATGGAATAGGATATTCTGATCTCCCATAGCAAAATGCTGTTACAGTGGTTGGGATGGTGCTGGCTTGAGGTATAGCTGTTGTGACCGGTGTAACAACTTCTTTTCTTGTTACTGTTGTTTGTAGAATACTGTTTCAGCATCGCAAATCTCGCACTGTTCAGCAACGGGATTTGCGTCTTGTTTGACTGTTTCAGCAATGTGGTCTCAAGCAACAATGATGGTTGGTGATGGCTTATGGTACGGCTGTTGCAGCCAATGTAACAGCTCCTTACTGTTGTATGTGAGATGTTGTCGCAAATCACAGACTGTTTCAACAACGGGATTTGCGTCCTGTTGACTGTTTCAACAACGTGGTCTCAAGCAACAACGATGGTTGGTGCTGGCTTAAGGTACGACTGTTGCGGCCAGTGTAATAGCTCCTCTTGTTACTGTTGTATGTGAAATGTTGTTTCAGCATCATAAATCACAGACTGTTTCAGCAATGGGATTTGCGTACTGTTGACTATTTCAGCAACGTGGTCGTTCAAGCAGCAACAGTATTAACTGCAGTTCAACTGTTTCAACAACTATATATGTCTGATTAATGGCTAAGTATGAGAGTAATGTAAAATTACATGTAAAACAAATTAAACATATAGCAAAAAGAAGAAACGTTATATACCTTTGGGGAAATAGATTAATGTGATAGTGTAGGCTTGAATATGAGTGGGAAAAGGATGTAATGATAGCAAAAAGTATGAGCAAAAAGGTACATTATAGGGTCCTAACACTCGCCTATTCTAGTGAAACTGTACTTGCATATAAAGAATGGCATTGTTTCATAGCTAGGGCCTCTGACGATGACGACTGCTGATTTGGGAGATAGGTGCATCTTTGAATACTCCTACAACATGAATTTTTTACACAGTATTGTATTCCGTCTGCTTCAAATGAGAGAGAATAATTTTGACCATTTACTTTAAACAATAAGCCAGCTAGGCAGTCTAGCTTATTACTTCTTTGGCTGGATCTAGACTCAAGCCATCCTGTCTGAAATTTTGAAGCCAGTTGGTCATCATATCTATGCCAACAATCCTCTCTGATTCGCACCATTGCCAAACAAAAGTTGAGCCTTTCCCATTTACATACCTCCTTACCATCCGTTGCCACTGAGTTATGAGAATGACTTGTCTGAGTTATTTGTTCTGGAAGTAAATGACGCAAGTGGGAGTCGAACCCTGGTCGATGCTTATCTCAACGAAATACTCACCCCGGGCATGCATGGCCTCAATAGTTGCAGTACGTGAAGCATTGTATGAATGCTAGCGTAGGTCATTAGTTTTCAATATACATAACAAAGCTTTGAACTTTGAATAGAAATCAAATCACTTTGGGAGTGACAAACCCATGAATGCAGCCATCAAACTCAGAACCTCTCTGTGGCTTTCTTCATGACGCGATTTGCATGCGGTCTGATTCTTTCACCTGTCAAAACGATTTATAAACCAAACTATATTCAACAATAGACATATGCATGGCCTTTGAGTTTTGAAACCTTTTGGCATCTGTAATTTTGAATGGGTGAACTTGGCTCTATAAAAACCCTATGAAGTCATCATGCTATCCATTTATTCAACAATTGAATAATTTGGCATTCAAGGTTACGGTGCCATCAATTCCCATAATTTTGGCAGATAACACAATCTTCTTGACACCTGTATGACATCTAGCTCCTCGTGGCTTGATTTTCATGCAACCGGATGTCTTTTTACCTGTCAAACTATCCAGAACGCAGCTATACTTCACCAAAAACATCTGTACACAAATCCTCTGCCTGCAAATCAGGTGTTTGACTATTTTGCATTTAGAAAATGGCGTTGCACTTGTCTTTATTTTCCCTGATCGCACACTATGATAGAGCACTTATCTTTTTCCTTGTGGCATCTTTGCATGCGGCCTGATGGTTGCATTTTATTTCTTTTATTTCCTGAGTAGAATCCCATGTGCATCGGGATATAAAATTCATATTTAAATGACTCATGATGGAGTAAAAAGAACCGGTGCTCAGTTTTGGGCTTTGATAACTTTATATGTTTAAGTATTGTGGAGACTAACATATGACATGTAAACTAGTAACTAGGAGTTTGGCATATGGTTTGATTCTATAGTTTCCCCAAAAGTTTGGTCAAAACTCATAAATCCTGAGAAGCCTATAAACTTAGGAGTAAAATGAAGTGTGATCTAGTCTTGTAGACTAATGGCTTAACCATTTATTATGATTTTGTATTGCAGGTTAAAGGAGAAAGGCCATAGAGTTTATGAACAAAAGACAATCAACAGGAGCTGTCAAGATTTGATGGAAATTTTGGAAATCACGACACTGGCATGAAACCAGAAAAATAGGCAATTCTAGCTAAAATTTGATGAAGGCATTCAAAATTTACCAGTTCATTTTGATCGCTAACAACTGGCTACAGCTGGGATGGAAACCTCCCTGCGAGGTTTCCAAGAACCTAGTAGTTCCAGTCGCCTTTACCATTGGGTTATGGATTCATCTTGCTTGTGCAATTGTTCCTCTGCAAACTTGTAGCCTGCCTGTAGCCTGCCTGTAGCCTACCCTGCTTATTCATGAACTCAACAACTGAAAAAGATCTAATTGCTCGTATGGTGAGCTTATTCTTTTGCTAACTCCTACGCTAACCAACTGTACTGGCTGCTATCAAGTGAATTCATGCTTCCAATGAAGCCATGTAAGGAACTGATTTACTAACATCATGCTAGATCTTAACTTGAAAAATAATGGAAGCCATATCATGCGGAAAAGAGGTTTGAACAGATGATAAAGACAATCCTCTTCTGACATAAATATTTTAACATCTATGCTGCTCATAGACTCCAAATAGTCAGCAAAAGGGTCATCAAATTTACAAAGCAATACCTCTTTGGACTACTGATCTAGCTGTAATTTGAAATGATATTGAAGGCTGCCTTTACTAATCTCACTGTTGAATGCAGGCTGCTCGAGATCTATTGGAGAAACATATAAGATGGACTATTGATCTGGACTTTTCAGCTCCTCACCTTCTTCTTCATATCTGCTGCAAACTTCCAGTCGCTGCAAATATTGAAACTGAGAGATACCCTTAGGATCTGTTGTAGATTCAAAACTGTCATATGCTGATATAAAAATATGCTCATCCTTTTTCATTTTTTTAAAGGAGGTAATCTGATCTTTATGACAACCTAAAATAATAGATGCATTTGGTACCATGTTAAAAGCATCTATATGATGGTTAACATCCTGAAGATCATTAATCTCTCGATTATAATGAAATATGTTCCCTACTGCAGTAAGATCTTGATGGCTATTATTAACCACAACGTGCATACATCTCTGATCATCTCTTTGCTGAAAAGTAGGACTAGATGAAATTTTAGTAGTCAACAATCATTCACAAGACTTAAAGTCTTCTTCCTCATCACTATATTTATCAAATATGGGAACATCAAGAATAAATTCTAATGATAGAGATGAAGATTCTTGCATAGAGTCATCAGCAATAGGATCTTGAAATAGATTTGAAAAAATATCACCTTTTACCTCATCATATTCATCCTTCTCATCTGACATTGACATGTAAGGTATATAAGGAGAAATATAATCCTCTTGCTGTCCTTCTTGGAGATTAGATGTTTTATGAAAATCTTGTTCTTCATAGTTACTACCACTTCTCTTGATCTGCAAATCTGAAAATTGTGGGATAGCTTTACTTATTTCAATGGATATCTAACCAACAGAAAGTTGATCATTTCCTTGTGTATTTAGAGAACATTCATCTCCTTTATAATCCATTTCTAGTTTATGTTGATGTGAAAGCACATCATCATGAAGATCATTAGAGATATGATGTATATGATGAGGGAGATATTCTTCTCTATTTACATTTTCAACCTGAGAATGCAATTCATATTCTTCACAACAATTATTGAATGCAAACTCATTTAAGTAGTACCTTTTACAATGTTCAGTGAATACTTGGTGAAAATCCTTCAAGGATGAAATAATGGAAGGAGGTAAAGAGAAATACCACTGACGTGCATCACCATAAAATGAATGCATGAACATCTTCATGCTGTAGGTCTAGTAAATCCATGCATTCATGAAACTTGAGGAGATGCTTTGCAGGATTGTCTTCCTTGTTCTCTCTGAAGATAGGCAGAAAATCTCCCCATTATGACATATTAGGTACTGGATGTGGGTAACCAGGAACTGAAGAGAAGTCAAGAGGTGCAAACCTCCGAGCCAAAAGAGCAGCAAATGCTTTTGAAATTTGAATATCGTGGAGTCGCCACTGAATTCGTCCTTCATGGAGTCGCCAGATAGATGATTACAACCAATGTAGTGTCCAACCTTTGTCTATCATCAAATATCACATCTATGTTGTCTCCCAGGGAAGCTGAGCTTCGATCTCCTCTCCCCAGAAACGACGCCATTTAGTTATCACTCCAAGAAACTCTTTGGGGTTGTAGGCCAAAGATGCTTGGTAACTTGAGAATATGGTAAATAGGTTTGCTTGGAACAATGGGATAACTCAAAAGCTAATGAAAGTGACCACTTATCATGCATTTGAATGAGACAGTGCTTTTAGAAATCAATAATAAGATAGCAAAGTTGAAAAGGGGATGAAGAAAACTAGTCTAGATAACCAAATACAACAATGTGTAGGGTCATACAAGATAGCAAGAAGTTCTTTAATTCAAGTTCATGAGCTTAATAAGAAGATGACAGTTCTTAGAAGCTGAGCTAAACTGAAATAAAGTGTAGAGAAGTGAAATATATGAAAGAATCTGACATTGAAAACAAAAGAGGACTGTGATTCTATTATCAAAATAAGAAGTCTTAGTACAATAGCCAGAAAAATGTCTCCCAGATTGAACCCTCCCTTTGTTCATTTATTGTCTTTAGCTTTATAGCTTTACAATGTACATATTAGATCCTATGAAAAGGGATCCAAGATACTAAAAATAGCATAACATAAAACTAATTGTAAACTCTAAAGGAACAGATCCTTTATTAAAGGAAACCAAACCATATCTAAGCTGAAGTCTTTGACAGCTGCAAAAGTATTCAACATCCTTCAATGTAATGACAAGGAAGAAAATCTTCAAAGGCTGAAAGATAAGGTCAAAAAATGCCACCTGAAACGACAGGTCATTCTTTGCCATAAATAGGTAACAAACTTTATCTCTTTCATCTTGCTGACACCTCAAAAACTGGAACAACACTTTGAAGTAGATCCTCTTAATTATAACTTTGACTTATAAATCATCTTCGTGCTCTGTAAGATAATAAAACTTCGATCTGGGGAAAATTTACTCTTTTTCTGGCCATCTCAGGTTTCACCAGCTATTTCGCCTTGTGATCTGCTAGTTAGCTGGTGAAAGCTCTGCTTTTCATCAGCTAATTGGTTATAATTCTGCCTTCTGTGCTGGTGAAAGCTTTGTTTTGGTCAAAAAGGAAACCTTCAAAATGGGTATACTTTGCCTCCATGGCTGCCATCTGTTCTTTAGAATTTGAAATCACAAGTTTGGAACTTATGTTATTGTCTCCTTCTTCAAGAGATAACTATATTTCTTTCAGATATTAACCTCATTCTTTCAACTACAAACTTTGTGTCCAACATTATTGACAAAGGCTTTATTTTCCAGTTTTGAATTTTGCAAGGTATCGATGGTAATCATCTTTCATCTCAAGATAGAATACCTTCGACTCATCAGACGTGGATGAAGAGATAAGATGTGTGTCCAGAAGGCGTAGAATACCATCATAAATATTTTTGGGCTCAGACTCAACCTCGCCTATTCCAATGAAATTGTACTTGCATTCAAAGAATGGCATTGTTTCATAGCTAGGGCCTCTGATGATGATGACTGTTGATTTGGGAGATATGTGCATCTTCGAATACTTCTACAACATGAATTTTTTACACAGTATTGTATTCCGTCTGCTTCAAATGAGAGAGAATAATTTTGACCATTTACTTTAAAGAATAAGCCAACTAGGCAGTCCATCTTATTACTTCTTTGGCTGGATCTGAACTCAAGCCATCCTGTGTCAAATTTTGAAACCAGTTGGTCATCATATCTATGCCAACANCACCATTGCCAAACAACAATTGAGACTTTTCCATTAACATACCTCCTTACCGTCTGCTACCACTGAGTTCTGAGAATGACCTGTCTGAGGTATTGGTTCTGGAAGTAAATGACGCAAGTGGGAGTCGAACCCTAGTCGATGCTTATCTCAACGAAATACTCGCCCCGGGCATGCGTGGCCTCGATGGTTGCAGTACATGAAGCATTGTATGAATGCCAACGTAGGTCATCAGTTTTCTATATACATAACAAAGCTTTGAACTTCGAATAGAAATCAAATCACTTTGGGAGTGACAAACCCATGAATGCAGTCGTCAAACTCTGAACCTCTCTGTGGCTTTCTTCATGACGCGATTTGCATGCAGTCTGATGCTTTCACTTGTCAAAACGATTTATAAACCAAACTATATTAAAAAATAGACATATGCGTGACCTTTGAGTTTTGAAACCTTCTGGCATCTGTAATTTCGAATGGGTGAACTCGGCTCTGTCAAAACCCTATGAAGTCATCATGCTGTCCATTTATTCAACAATTGAATAATTTGGCATTCAATGTTACGGTGCCATCAATTCCCATAATTTTGGTAGATAACACAATCTTCTTGACACTTGTATGACATCTAGCTCCTCGTGGCTTGATTTTCATGCAATCGGTTGTCTTTTTACCTATCAAACTATCCCGAACACAGCTATACTTCACCAAAAACATCTGCACACAAATCCTTTGCCTGCAAATCAGGTGTTTGACTATTTTGCATTTAGAAAATGGCATTGCACCTGTCTTTATTTTCCATGATTGCACGCTATGACAGAGCACCTATCTTTTTCCTCATGGCAACTTTGCATGTGGCATGATGGTTGCGTTTTATTTATTTTATTTGCTGAGTAGAATCCCATGTGCATCGGGATATAAATTTCATATATAAATGACTCATGATGGAGTAAAAAGAACAAGCGCTCAGTGTTGGGCTTTGATAACTTTATATGTTTAAGTATTGTCGAGACTAACATATGACATGTAAACTAGGAACTAGGAGTTTGGCATATGGTTTGATTCTGTAGTTTCCCCAAAAGTTTGGTCAAAACTCATAAGTCCCGAGAAGCCTATAAACTTAGGAGTAAAATGAAGTGTGATCTAGTCTTGTAGACTAATGGCTTAACCATTTATTATGATTTTGTACTGCAGGTTAAAGGAGAAAGGCCATAGAGTTTATGAACAAAAGAAAATCAACAGGAGCTGTCAATATTTAATGGAAATTTTGGAAATCATGACACTGGCCTGAAACCAGAAAAATATGCAATTCTAGCAAAAATTTGATGAAGGCATTCAAAATTTACCAGTTCATTTTGATCGCTAACACATTCGATCACCCCCTTTTAACAAATCGTGACATAAACTGATGGGCCTCAGGATTACTCCTGTCGCAATCCAGGAGTGTTAAGGTCCTAACCCGCACATAGGTAGATCAATGTATTCGGATGTAATAAAGGTCAATATTAATAAGACCTTTCAATAAAATAGAATAAGGCGGATGTAAGAAGACCTAATAGAAGCTTCCGCTTCTAGAAGGATC
>SNQJ01S0010084.1:243643-257777 GCA_010110895.2 Picea sitchensis | reverse complement strand
CTTCTTAGAAGGTTCTACTTCTAGAAGATTCCTCCTCTAGAATGTTCTTAGGTGATGGTAGCACTATATAAAGGGGTTCAAGCAATGTAATAAGAAATGAAGATAAGTATTGTATTTGGAGCGGTAGCTCAATAGGAGGATGCCCCCTCGAAGAGGCAAGTGAACATGAGAGGATCCCTTCTATAATACGATCCATTGTATGGTGTTGCCCTACCTTAAGGGTTTGATATAATAAAGTTGTGTTTTTCTATATGGTTTCATATATCTTGTGTGGTGATTGTATTTAAATATCTTTGGATCTATTGTGATACTTTGTATTCGGGTATTTGGTTCTTAACACGATTCCAAATCACTGTCTCCTCGAGATCCCAGATCTCAAAATGCCGAAATGTTGAAACGCTCCTCCAAAGGTATTTCGCATTTCATGATTTCAGAGCTTCTTATGTGGAGCACTCTACTCCTTGTCAACAGGAATGCCGAAATGTCGATTCCCAAAATTCTTACAAATATCCTGCTGCGACTTGTGATTTCGGGATTTCCTCCCCCCTGTGTCCCGATCACTCGTCCTCAGAACCTCCGAAACCCTGAATTCTGAAGTTCTGAAATTATGACCTTGTCACTCTTCGCCTTTATACATGAAACTCTTTTCATGATTTGGGGATTTGATCAACCAAAGGTTTCGTCCACACTTCAGACTTATGACCCCCGAAATGACGAAATGATCTCGACGGTCCAATGATCAAAATCAACGGTCGACATTAAATTCTTCCTTTCGAAGGTGGATCTGTCCAACGCTTAACTTCCCCCGCAAATTTCTTGGATCCTACGGTCCTCATTATTTTGGGAGTTCTCCTCAGAGAATTTCGACCGTTCAGTTTCCTCCTCAAGAATCTCTGGCTCAAAATCGACTCTGTGATCTTTCTCTGGGGCGTGACTTCTGCACAATGACTTGAGCTTCCTATTTTCTCTTGAATGATTCAAAGGCCCTAACCCTTCTGAGTTGTCTTCACAAACTCAGGTCTTCAAGGAGACTCCTGCACGCACTCCTTGCAACAATCCTTCAAATACTTCAGCATACTTGAACTCACAACTCTGTGCACTTTCTCTGCAACGACAATCCTTCAATCTCTCAACTTTAGTTGATAAGTTCTCAGGTATTGACTAGCCTACGCACACCATGCACGATTTCTGTGCTTGTCTTGCACTTCTGCTAAAATGAGAACAACAGTATCCCTCCTTAGCTTTCAGAGATAAACTATGAACCTTCGTCAACGCACTCCTTGCGGACGTTTCACTGCACTTCTTGCAGGAAATCTCTCACTCAAGAAGAGAAAAAATTTAAACTCATTCTCTCTCTCTCTCAGACTTCAAACACTTAACATGAAATCATACATACATAGCATAACAAAAAATTCATGATAGAGAGAATAAAATAACCATAAGCAGATCAATTAGCATGTATACAAAGAAAACATCATAACACCATGAATCTAAATCAAAGCTTCATATATTAATTCATAACTTCTGTACATGGGTTCTTCTCTACAACTCTCTGCTACAACTCTCCTCTTCTCTATGCTAATGTGATTAATTGATCTAATTCTGATTGATACAATGATACAAAGATGAGGGTGTCTATAGTCGTTTTCCCTCCTGTTCCTAAAACTGTCTAGTCTAGAATTTAAATCTACCTACTTTCATTAACTGGGCATAAATGCCTTTTACATTGACAGATGAGAGAAGATTTCTCAAGATCTGTTTACAATCACTTATTCATAAATGCGCGTATGCCTTCCTTAACTATTTCATTAATATTCCTTCCTTAGTCTTTCAAAATATTTCAAAACGTTTTCAACATGTGCAAAAATGTGTTGCACTCATCCCAGCTATCTTCCGCCTCCGCGCTCGCTTACTGTTGGCGATGCTCCTGCATCAAAATAAATTAGTATTCATGTCTCCTAAAGCCAACCAATTTATCCTACTCGTTTTCCTCCAAGTTTCCTCATCCTGTCTTAGTAGAACCATTTTCCTCTTTTATTTTTCTAGTACCCACACTTTGTCTTCCTCCTTCTCAAAACCCCCTGGAAAATTAGTGTTCATTGTATCCAATTCAATTTCAATCTTTACCAACTCTTCCTTTGCTTCAAGTTTTTTCTTTCATTCCCAATTTATCACTATAGACTTAATTAACTTTAGCTTTTTAACTAATGAATCCATAGGATTTAAAATCTCATTTCCCAATAGTCCATTCCAGTTTTCTCTCACTAAATTTACAAACTTTGGTTCTTCAATCCAAACAGAATTAAATTTAAAAGGGTAGCATACCTTTCCTTTATCTTGTTGCAAATGGAGGATCACAGACATATGATCAAAAATATTTGAATTACTTACCCAAGTTCTATATCTGACCCCTGACAATGCTATATCCTCTGAAATAAAAAATCAGTCCAATCTTTTAGAAATGTAGTCCTGACCTCCTCTGCCATTTCTCCAGGTAGGGAGTAGTTTTAAAGGCTCAACATACACCAGTCCCTCAACTTGTATCAATTGGATAAAATAAAGTTGTAAGGGATCAACTCTAGCATGGGCTCCCCACATTTCTCTGTTTGAGGTAGTAAAGTTTAGTTCTCCCCCCAGAATAATATTTTGTTCATTGAGAAGCCCATCCCTTTTAATAACATCCCAAAATACCTCTTTGTCATAATAAGGTCCATAGAAATTTATCAAGTTCAATCTCTTATTTAAATCTTTATCTACTCCATCCAACAATATCCTTGCAGGGGTGAAAAAAGAAGGAAATTCATCTTTTCTTGGATTCTAGGAAGTTAAAAGTCCACTTGAGAACCCTGAAGAATCCACTCCACAGAAATACCAAGAAGGACGTAACTTGACAAAAATTTCTCTTGCTTTTGCTTCATAGACCATAGTTTCTTGGATAAATAAGACATTCGATTTTGTTGACTCTAGAAACCTTTTGACGGCTAGAAAATTCGAAGTTCCCCCCACTCCCCTAACATTTAGAGTTGCAACAATCGGTTTTTAACCCTCGCGAGGGATATTTGACCTCTAAGCGCCCTAGGTCCATTAACCACCGTTAAACTGGTAGTAGCAAAATTCCCCTTCTCTTTCCCTAGCTTCCTCGCACTTATGGTTTTAAGCGGGGAAAAATCTTTCTCCAAACTTCCATGAACCACTCATTTCAATAGTGCAACTTCTCTCACCAAAATGTGAGCAGACTCACACCTTCCAATATCACCCTTCCCATTCTTTTATAAAGTCTTTGGTACAGGTTCCCCTGCATCATAAATCGCCAAAGGAGACCGGGTACAAATATCTCTATAGGTAGGTATAAAATTAATTAATGATTCATCTATCTCAGAGAGTACAATTGGGGATTTCAGACAATTATCACTCTGGGTTTCTGTAGAACCTACACCAACTCCACTAAGAAAATAATCCTGTATACGTAAACGAGAAAGCTCAACCCTCCCCTCCAAACCCTCATGAGGCTTGTCTACAGGGTTTTCCAAAGAAATAGTAGTGTAGTTTAGTCTCCCTTCAATCCATGCAGACCCGGGCTTCAAGAACGATGCCAAAAAAGGAGCATCAAAGTTACCCCTCCCCCCAATAAAACCATATGGCTGCCCATTTTGTATCACAGACCTATCTTCCACAATCCTAGTAGCTAGAGTAGCCCTCTCCGTAGTAGGACAACTCTCACCCACACAATTAGTAAAGCCTACAAGACTGGTAGTTTCCTCCCCCCTCCACCAACTCACTTGACTAAGACACAGTCAACACCGGCCAAGAAAAACTCCCCCCTCCCACAGTGCTTCCTACACCCTTCCCTTCCAAAACCATCCTAGTACCAAAGGGTTCTTTTGAAGAATCTACCTAATTTCCCTCCCCGCACAACTCCCTTAAACCCTTTGTATTATCTACACATATAGGGTTCCATACAACCCCTAGCCTCTCCTTAGATACATTCTCTAAAATGGAAGACTCCTTCCCTAAATCCTTCCTCCAAATAATATCACGGACAGATAGTGAAGAAGTAAAATTAGAGCACAATAGGTTTGACTTACCAATCCTTGTGTCATTATTCGATCCCATAGAAAGCAGGGTTTCTGTCTAGTCTTCAATAGATGAGTTCGTGACTGTAGGTTGTACAGTCAATTCCATTTCGTCGTCTGCATCATCCCATCCTAGCATCGCTTTCATTATGAACCCATTGCACTGATGTCGCAGGTGCCCCGTTTCCTTGCACACTGCACACCTGGAAGGAACCCCCAAATAATCCAACCTCTATTGAATCACATTTCCACTCCATACAATATCTAGTTCGGTTGATAAACCTTCATTCAGATCAATTTCCACCATCAATTTCCCCATCCTTCTATTTGACCCTATCAATATCTTTGAATCAGCATATAGAAATTTTTCTATAACATTCCCAATATCCTTAAATGCCTCCAAGTTCTAGATTACAAGAGGATACCCAGGTAACAAAACCCACAAATGTATGAAACATATATGATCCTTCTCCATATTGAAAGCACAGTGCCAACACTTTAACATTAGACTATCATTTTTCACCACCCAGACCGTTTCATTACCTCCTCTGCATCCTCTGGTGATTTAAAAAGAAAACAGTACCAACCTTTGGTCAGTATATACACCTCCAATGAATATCCCATAAAAGAGCCCCAATTATCAGCTGCCCATCTATGTATATCTCGAGCCACCATCTCCCAATACCCAAATCTGCCAACCAACCCCCGTGAAGTATAGGTTCCAACTTCCTTCATCCCAATATCCTGACTGAGGGTTATAGTGAGTTTAAGTTTTTTCACCCTCCACGTCTTTAAACCCGCTCGCACATTTTCCTCCCCTACTTCTATTAAATCCATTACTAAAAACATCATAATGACCTTTACTTATATTCAATAAATAAGATGTAATCTATTATATTATGTACTTCTAGTACATAAATAAAATATGTTATCCATGTTTAGGTGAAAGGGCAAAAATAGGAATTGCATCCATCAAAATCTCATTTCTTTTTATAAATCTTCCCTTTACTTATAATTAATAAAAAATGTATTCTATTATGTACTTGTGGTACATAAATAAAATATATTATCCATGTTTAGGTGAAAGGGAAGAAATAGGAATTGCATCCCATCAAAATCTCATTTATTTTTTCATAAATCTCATTTTTTTCTATAAGTAGGAATTGCATTCATTAAAATCTTTATTTTATTTGGAATTTCAGTATGATATTAATAATTTTATATATGATATTAATAATTTTATATAGATATCATTTTTTGGATTAAGTGGATAGTTTATTTAAGGTATAATATTTGTTAAGGTTTTGCAAATGGAATAGAAAACTAAGTGGGTTTGATTGTGGGAAAACTCCATGGTTAAATGCGCCAGAGGCATCTTGGGATGGGTGACCACTTGGGAAGTCTTGGTTCACCTGGGAAGTCTTTGTTATCTAGTGCAAGCCCCAAAAGTGATGATTGATGCTATGCAATTCATTTCACTAGTTTCATTCCCACCCCGTGAGCATCACTAGATGAAGTGAGTGTTAAGTGGGTTGTTCAAATCATGAGAATTATTGGTCAATTGTGACTAATACTCATGGATATGTGTCATAGATTAATGACTTACTCTACGTTAATCCCCAAAATAATATCTAATATGTTGCATTGCAAAAGCCACTTTATGCTTAAATATTAAGAGTGAAGAGAGATCTAATTGGATAGTTCATAAGGAACAATACTTACTAAAGTTTTGTGAATGAGGTAGTAAGCTAAGTGGGTTTGATTGTGGGGGAAACTATACAGTTAAGAGTGCTTGATCTAGAGGCATCTTGGGATGGGTGATCACCTGGGAAGTCCTGGTTATCAGGTGCAAGCTGTGGAAGTGATGATTGATGCTATGTGATTCATTTTGTTGGTTTCAATCCCACTTCTTCACCCCTGTGAGCATCATCTGATCCAAGGATAAGGGTTATAGGTTATAGATTAATGACTAATACTCATAGATATGGGTTATAGGTTATATATTAATGACTTAATCTACTCAATTAATCTCAAATATGTTGCACCGCAAAATCCCCTGGATACTTAAGTTTAACTAGTTTAAAATGAAAAAAAAAATCATAATTTATATAAGTTTTTTAAATAACCATAAAATTTATTTTATGAAAATATATTTTAATGAGAATGAGGAGAAAGATGTATGGTTTCCTATTGAACATGTTATCATCATCAATAGTATCAAATAAAATATTATATTCTTAAAAAGATAAGACTTTATAAAAAAACAGACTTTGATCTCATTCTTAATTAGATTACATTAATATTGTCTCTTTCAAATTTGTAGAGAAGTGTATTTCAAACAAGGGTAGTTGTGGAGCAACAAGTCTTTGCTAAGAAAGTAGAAATATCACTTCCCTAAAGTTAGGGACTTGCTTCTTCCATATTCGTACACAAGTCTCCAAATCTGAGTGTGCGATATTGATTATGATAGAAACAAAAGTTCCAAACTATATTCTGGGCTAACCGTCCAAGGAACATTGTATGTATGGTTTAAAACCCTAATATCGAGGATACATGCATAGTGAAATTCTTAGCAATGAAGAAATCATGAGAAAACTATAATTTAAGTTGAACCATAATATCGTTCTATTGTCCTATCGTTGTTCAAATTTGATAATGGATGATGGGTCGTATTGTTGCTCAAATTTGACAATAGATATATATAGTCGCCAACTCACCCTAACTCTTATTCACATTCATTAATTTCCGTCGACGTGTTGGATGGAGGGCTGGGCAATAGAGGAGCATTCATTAATTGCGATGGAGGCGAAGGTAGACGAAGCACTTGGGTGGGAGAGGAGCGCCAGAAATGGAAGACTGGATGGGATGGTGTCCTTGGCTAGCCATGGACGCGGAGTAGAGTTAGATTATATGTGTGTTGTGAAGTTACCGACTACCAAGTTGGTAGGAAAATAAGACTGAGTATTGAAGGGAAAGTAATTGTGTGTGACAGTATGGCGTTTTTCTTGTCAAAGCATGGTTAAATGCATATAGCTCCATCCAACACTTATGCTATTTTCTTTGAGTTTTAAAATTGTTTTTCAACGCAAATAGGTCCATGCACAAACAGTGACATATTTTGAAAAACTGATAGTTATTATTATATCATTTCTTATCTAAGGACAAAGATATAAAAATGGGTCAATTATTTCATGATTATGTGTATGTATTTCTGCATTGATATTTTGAAAAACTGATAGTTAATATTATATCATTTCTTATCTAAGGATGAAGATATAAAAATGGGTCAATTATTTCATGATTATGTGTATGGATTTCTGCAATGATTTTAGAGGAGATGTAACGCTGCTCGCAATAACATCTTGAGTGAATACCTTATTAGTCCCTGCCCTTTGGGCTGGTAGGGACTATAGTAAATGGTTTTGTGTGTTTCTATTAATCAGTCCCTGCAAACCGATGTTTTAACCTAAAGTTTTGGCAAGTATATAAATTTATGCAGCTGCATTTCATTTTTTACCCAAAGTTTTTGGTTTGAGCTCTTATTTGGCCTCATATCGAGGCAAAATGTAGGAAAGCTGTCACATAGTTGGCAAAGTTTTGAGAGAGTTTTGAGCTATAGGGATTAATGCTAGACCTGATGTCTAGTATTAGTTCCAGACATTAAATGTTTAGGTTTTTTTTGGCATGTTTATTAGTCCCTCTCAAATGCATAGACGCTACTGTTATGCTCCACCAATGCTCTACCAATGACATGTACCGCTCCACCGATGACATTGGTCGATGTCAAACACCATGATCGATGAAACTGGTCTATGCTCCATGACACGACAATGGTTTTCTCCTTCTTCTTCCTAGAATAAATACCTTATTCTCATCTCAGTGGCCATTCATTTCTGGTTCCATAACTAGTACTCTCCTCAGCAACCTATTTATACTTAGGGTTCAGTCGATGGTTCACTGCAATCCCAACAACAAGAAAAGTCTACATAAATCCTAGCAACATGAAGAGAAAATTCGTTCCTCCCACCACCTCCCTATAACCTGGGACCTGTGATTGATGAAGCCCAATCGAAAAGAAAGCATTCTCCTGACGAGAAATTACTTGCCAAAGTTGAAGAGAATCACCTTCTTGAAAATACCCAATGCGAGCATCATCGCCCGGATCCCAAAAGAGTAATGGAACTTGGGGCTCTCATGTGCCACGCTCCATTAAGGAAGAGTAGTTTTGTTCCTCCCACCACCTCCCTACAACCTGGGACCTGTGATTGATGAAGTCCAATTGAAAAGAAAGCATTCTCCTGATGAGAAATTACTTACCAAAGCCAAAGAGACTCACCTTCTCGCAAATACCCAATGCAAGCATCACCGCCTCTATCCTGGAAGAGTAATTAAACTTGGGGCCCTCGTGTGTCATGCTCCATTCATTTGGATGCTTCTTGGTGGTCTCCACAAAATTCTTGAGAGAATAGTACTTCACTATTCTTCCACAAAGGTTGTCCAATGAAACATCTGTGATGAGCAACAGGGTCTTATGGGAGGCATTACAAAGGGAAAAATCCATGAAATGAATGGCATCGTAGATGTACATCATAATTGGGATGTTTTCCCTGTATGGATGGAAGAAGCACCCGACTCTCTTAGCGCAAGAATGCAAGAGTGGTCTTGGAGCCCACGCTGTCATGAAAACCCCTGTGCGATCATTTTTGAGTCGGATTACCATCTCATGGGAATCGATCAACTGTCTGTGGGTTTTGAGAGGCAGGATGTCGTTGTTACCCACCACGGTGCAACTTTGGTAGAGTTTATCGGTTGAGAGCTCCAGAGTCCAGGTGGATTTTTTTTTATATATGTACGCAATGAAGAAATCACATAGTCACACAACACATAGGTGTATGGTTCCTAGTGAGAGTGGATTGATATCAATGGAACTTGGTATCTACACTTAAAATTTGTAAATGCGCGTATGGTTCCTGGTGAGAGCAGATTGATATCACTGGAACTTGGTATATGCACTTAAATTTGTAAATGCGTGAAAGGAGGAGTATATATTGTAAATGCGTGAAAGGAGGAGTATATACATGCACCACACCTTTCAAATCACAAGCCATTTGGCTAGGGGAAAACACCCAGCTGCTATCAAAACACCCAGCTGTTATCAAAATACAGGACATTGTTGTCAGCTGTCAGTTTATCTGAATGTTCCTTCCCACAGTTTCTATTTTTATTTAATTAAATTTAAAAAAACACTAAAAAGTTTTTTGTTTGTCGATTGCCATGCATAAACATGGAACTCTGGTGCAGGATTTATAACTTTATCTTCCAATGGCATCCCTCAATTAATTCAAATGAAGCAGAGAGGCTTCAGCTACTCACTGCCTGCACAGTAACTGCAAGTATCGACATGATTTTGCAACAAAAATAATTTTTATCACGTAAATGACCCTTCAGCTTCTCACCATCTTCACTTCAATAGAAAACTCCACTTCAAATATTTACATTTATTCATTCAAGATGGTCATCTCTTCGACCTCATGTACAAATCACAGGCATACTTGAAAATCTCTTCATGGATGTGGCTGATGGAGGTTTCGGATAAATTTATGGTAGAAGACATTCTGAGTTCTAAGGTTCTATGCCCAACATTCTATTATTTTTTAATCTTATGTTTTAATTTGTTAAGAAAATGTTGAATTACATATCTTCTCGATTTTTTTTCCTTAATTCTGTTATTTGGCTGGTGCAAATTCCCTATTTAAGCTTAATTAATTTATATGTCTGGGTTTTTTTTTAACATATTCGGGATTCTAGGGTTCTTTACATTGTCAAGGGTTGCGTCCTTCCAGAAAATTCAATTGAAATGCCAGTTTTGGTGCGAATTTGAATGTGAAAGGAATCTAACTTTCATCTTGTTTATGCAAGATGTTGAGAATGTAAAGAAAGAGTGCAATAATTTTGCATCTAGGTTTCAAGGGTTACTATTCTTCAGTGTCAGGTAACATTCATTGTTCTTTGAACTATTTTTTCTTTTTAAATGGACGAAAACACTGTTAGTTGTCTTTTTGGTTAAACTGCCGTGTTACCAGAGGCATAGCTATACCATCAAAATCAACCAGAACTTGCATATGGCCTCATCCTCACTCAGATTAAATCTATTGAAAAAGGTATAAAATTATATTTATAACAATTAAACAAATTGGTCAAAATCATACCATTAAAATGCAGACAAAATAATTCATTCAACATTGTTGATACGTATACCACTATAGTCAATGATTTTCTCTTGGCTTTGAAGCGGCTAACCATTTTGAAACTGTCTCACACTTTGAGACTTTACATGTTTGATGTTTATTGATACAGGAGCATCGCCAATGTCAAGCGAGCATGGGGCACACACCAACGCATTTTGGCATGTGATAAAATTGTTTGAATGTTTTTGAAGTGGATGCGCCAAATGTAAATGAAACAATAAGGAAGGGCGTACTTCCATATTGTAAATAGACCTTGAGCATCCTGCTCTCATCTGTATTAGGTGAAGGCATTTATGTTAGTTAATGTAAGTAGATAAACTTGAATTTGTAGATTAGACAGTTTTAGGAGCACGAGGGAAATGGATATAGACACCCTCACTTGTATTATTGTAACAATAAGCAGCATTATGATTATGAGAGAGCAGAGAGCATAGGAGAGAAGAAAATTGTGTAGAAGAACCCATGTACAAAAATTCTGAGATTAATATATGACGTTTGATTCAGAATCATGGCATTCAAATACTTTCTGTGTATGCATGATTGAATGTTCTGCTCATGATTTTTTACTCTCTGTTATACATTTTCTTTGATGTGTGAATGTATGATTTCATATTTAATGTCTGAAATCTGAAGAGAGGGAGAGTGAATAATGAGTTTCAATTGTTTCTCTATCTGAGCAAGAGGTTTCTTGCAAGGAGTGTAGTGAAGTTGTCTACAAAGTGTGCGTTGACAAGAGTCCAGAGTTTCATCTCTGAAAGATCAGAAGAGATAACGTTATTCTCATTCTTGCAGAAGTGCAAATTAAGCACAAGAGTCGTGCAAGGATTGCGCAGGCTGAGTGAAGTCTCAATGTTTGAAAATTGAGCGAAGTTGTTGGAAGACTGTTGTCGCAGAGAGTGCGCAGAGTCTAAGAGTCCAATACTTGGAAGTATTGAGGAATTTCTGCAAGGAGTGCATGCAAGAATTTTCCCCAAGGGACTTGGGAATTTTTCAATCAAGATCAAGAGGGCTAGTGCTTGAAGAATTTGGAAGGAGGCGCAGCGAAGGTGTTTTGCAGGAGGACAAGTTCCGTAAGAGAACACTTTGTTCATTTCGCAGAAATCACCAAGGAGGAAATTGACAGTCAGAGTTCTTCATGGAGAATTCACGAGGTCCCGAAAGCCTTCTGATATTGCAGAGGAGAGAGAAGGTTACAGAATAATTCATCAAGCGTAAAGCTCTGGAGAAATCAGGCCATTGGATCACTCGCGGAATCAGGTCTTGGGGATTCCCGAGTTGAAAGGTCGAAGTCTTTGCATCAAAAATCACGAGGTCGTGAGGTGTGAAGTCTCGAGTTAGCGAAGGAATCTGATCCATTCACCGGAAGGACATGCCTCGCGAGATCACCCGTATCAGGGAATCAGAGATTGGAGGTTAAAAAGGGTAACCCTTCAACTTCTAAAGTGGTGAAGCTGCGAAGTGAATTAGGACCGTTCATCTGGGAGTGGATAGGTGGCATGCTCGCCAACACGGAAGTCAGACTTTGTTGACCACTTCAGGGTTTCGTGAGTTGGAGAGTCAAAAGTTCAACATTAGGACTCGCGAAGTCGCGAGGTCCGAAGCTCTGAAAAAGGCGGGGAGTTTCGTGTGGGACCCACGTAGGCAACATGTAGAAAATTCACCGTTTCGGCATATCAGAGGATAAGAGGTCAAGAATTTCATCCTGAAAGTCCTGAAGTGGTGAGTAGTGAAGTTGCGAAGTAATCTAAGCCACCCATCGGAGGAGGACAAGTGTCAAATATCAGAGGATCTCACGAACTCAGAGGTTCGCAGGGTGAGAGCCCAAGAGTCGGGTACTTCAAGTCCCGAAACTGTGAAAGGAGAAGTCATGAAGTGTCAAAGCTGGGCATGAGGGACATGTGGCTGAACCTCAATGTGGGTCATGTGATAGATAGGCGAACACGTGTTGCCAAGAGGAAGGGAGTCAACACTTCGTTGACTTCTCGCTTCTCGGGAGTTCATAAGGTAAGAGCTCGAATGCATGACGTTGAAACTCGCGAAGGCGCGAGAGGCGAGAGAAGCTAATGATAATCCTAGTAGTGGTCGTGTGAGGAAGGCACTGACAGAGTAAGAGCTATATCCATTTCGCGAGTTCGGATATCGCGGAATTGGAGGAGGAAGAGTCAGAGTTTCAACTCGCGATCTCGCGAAATCGCGAACCACAAAAAAGAACCTGTGGATCGATTTGTAAGGGGATTCCAGTAGAGAATCTGAAAGAGACGATCCAGTTAGATGGGCATATAGAACGATCCTGTGAACAGATCTCTGTCCCGAGGGCCGATAGATTTTCACCATTTGGTATCAGAGCCCAGAAAGGTTTCTTTTCTTTCTGTAGCAAGGAAAAGAAAGATTCACCATGCCACTGAGAAGAAGGGACAGGCAAACACCCGATCCACCAGAGGATAGTGAAATTACGAGAAGAAGGGGTAGGCAGATGCCTGATCTAGCCATAGAAAGAGAGATGCATGACCTACGTGCCAGACTTGAGGACATGGAGACAACACAGAGGTGCACAGCCAGTGTTGGGGATCTTAGTGATTCTGAAAGTGAAGATGAAGCTGGACATGAAGGAGAAGAAGTCACAGAAGAAGATGTAGCAAATGAATGCTTGATTAGGGTTGTTGCAAGGATGGGTGCTAAGGCAAAAATGGATATTCCAGTATATGAGGGAAACCTAGACGTCAAAGAGCTTCTAGACTGGATTAGAGCTCTGGACACATATTTTGACTATGAAGATGTCAAGGAGGACAAAAAGGTCAAACATGTTGTCACAATATTGAAAGGACATGCAACATTGTGGTGGGATGAGCTACAAGATGACAGGCGCTGCAAAGGCAAGCAGAAAATCAAAATTTGGGATAGGATGATCGTGAAGATGAAGGAAAAATTCATTCCCAGGGATTACTCGATTTCTCTGTTTTGGAGAATGCAAAATTTGAGACAGAAGCTGATGTCAGTGGAGGAATATACTGAAGAGTTCTACACGTTGAACATCAGGGCAGGTCATCGCGAAAGTGATGATGAGAAAGTTGCCAAGTACATGAATGGTCTGAGATACGAAATTCAGGATGAGATGAGCATGATGACCATCCAAATGGTGGAAGATGCTGATCAGATGGCTCTAAAAGCTGAAGAGAAGATGAGCCAAAAGCAGGGTCAAAGAGGCCGAGGAAGAATTCAGCCCAGAGGCAAATCAGTTGCCTGGTATAGAAATCAGAAACCAAAAGAGGACTGGAAGAAACCTTAGACTCAAACTAAGAGAGGTGGAAGTTCACAGAGAGGGTAGCATACCGAACGGAGAGGTCAGTATGCTGATGCAAACATTTTTCCTCGTACCAGAGGTAGAGGAAGAGGAAGAGGTGGAATAGTTAAATGCTTCACATGTGGAAAGAATGGACACAAATCTTATGAGTGTCCAGACAAAAAGAAAGAAGGTGGTGAAACTCACATTGCCGAAGCACAGAGGTGAAATGTTGAGGCAGGGGATGCTGAAGGAGAAAGATCGTTGATGATGTGAAAAGTTCTTTTGACACGAGAGAAGGAAGTGGAGAGTTCGGTCCAAAGGAACAGACTTTTCCGGATTGCTTGCAAAACCAAGGACAGGGTATGCAAGGCCATTGTGGACAATGGTAGCACAAATAATCTCGTTTCTACAGAGATGGTAGAAAAGATAGAGCTGGAGACTATTGAACATCCAATCCCATACAGAGTTTCATGGCTACAAAAAGGACATCAGGTAAATGTCACTAAACAATGTTTAGTTGAATTTAAAAT
>SNQJ01S0010084.1:214665-243545 GCA_010110895.2 Picea sitchensis | reverse complement strand
CTGTGATGTCATTCCCATGGATGTTTGTCATCTATTGCTGGTAGACCATGGAAATATGACATAAATGTGATTCATGATGGGAGGAAGAACACATACACCCTAGAGAAGAATGGGAGAACTCACATGTTGCTTCCAATCAAAGACAAAGAGGTGAAACCTGAAGTAAGAAACATTGTACTTATCATGAGTGGGAAGGAACTTCTTATAGAGGTTTAGAAGAAGGAGGAACCACAATTCATTGTGGTTAGAAAACCTAAAATTATTTTAACTAGTACAAGAGTAGATGATTTACCGGAAGAGGTTCAGAAACTGTTGGAAGAGTTCGTTGACATAATAGTGGACGAACTACCTCGTTCGTTGCCACCGATTAGAAGTGTGAGCCATCATATTGATCTCATACCTGGATCTAGTTTACCAAACAAAGAATCGTATAGATTGACGCTGTAGGAGAATGAAGAAGTCAAAAGACAGGTCCAGTATTTAATGAACAAAGGGTTGATTAGAGAAAGCTTGAGTCTGTGTGTTGTTCCAACAGTACTCAGTCTGAATAAAGACAAAGGTTGGAGGATGTGTATTGAATCAAGGGAAATCAATAAAATAACCATCAGGTATAGATTCCCATTGCCAAGAATGGATGATCTGATGGATTGCTTGAGTGGAGCCAATTTTTTTTCAAAATTTGATTTGAAAAGTGGATATCGTCAGATTCGTATGAGAGAACGTGATGAATGGAAGACAACAATCAAAACCAATGAAGGGTTATACGAATGGCTTGTCATGTCGTTTGGTTTAACAAATGCGCCGAGTAATTTCATGAGGTTGATGAATGAAGTCCTAAAGGAGTTCATCAGAATTTTTTTCATTGTGTATCTTGATGACATACTGATTTTTAGTAAAACAGAGGCAGAGCATCTGGAACATTTGGCTATAGTGATGAAGAGATTACAGCAAGAGAAGTTGCTGATAAACATGAAGAAATCCTCGTTCATGAAGACATAGCTCATTTATTTGGGGTTTATTATTTCTGTAGATATGTTGAGGATGGATCCAGATAAGGTGGAGGTAATTAAGAATTGGCCATCACCGAAGAGTATATTTGAGTTGATAAGTTTTCATGGATTGGCTAGTTTCTACCAGAATTTCATTAGGAATTTTAGTGGAATTAGTGCACCGATGATGGACACAGTGAAGAAGAGACACAAGTATTTTCACTGGATATAAGAGGCTGAGAAAAGCTTCAATTTGCTGAAAAGGAAAATCATGGAACAACCAATTCTGGTGTTGCCCGATTTTACAAAGACATTTCAAGTAAAATGTGATGCAAGCGGATTTGCAATAGGGGCAGTATTGAGCCAAGAAGACATGCCGATAGCATACTTCAACGAGAAGCTGAATGAATCGAAAGTAAAATACTCCATGTATGACAAGGAGTTATATGCTATTATTCAGGCCTTGAAGAAGTGGAGACACTACTTGATTCCTAAGGAGTTTGTCTTATACAGTGACAATCATGCTTTGCAATTTGTGACTCAACAGGAGAAGTTGAATCAAAGACATGTAAAATGGGTTGAATACATGTAGAACTTTACTTTNTCTGGAATTGCTAACAAAGTTGTTGATGATTTGAGTAGGAAATGTTTGTTGTTGCAGGAGTTTAGAGTCAAAACACTGGGTTTTGATGATCTCAGGGACATGTACAGAGATGATCCAGATTTTAAGGAGGCATATGAAGCAACTGAGAATTCAATTCTCAGGGACAAAGGTCACTGGATAGAATACATGATATAGGATGGATTGTTATTCAGGGGAAATCAGTTATGTATTCCAAAATGCTCCATGAGGGAGAATTTGTTGAAGGAGAAACATAGTGGAGGATTGGTCAGACATTTCGGTCATGACAAGACATTCTCAAAGTTAAATGAGTCATATTATTGGCCAGGATTGAGAGAAGACGTCAAAATATTCGTGGATAGATGAAAAATTTGTCAGCATTCAAAAGGAAAGAAGCAGAATGCAGGCTTTTATCAACCGTTACCCATACCTGACAGGTCATGGGATGCAATAAGCATGGAATTCATATTGGGGCTGCCAAGAACACAAAGAGGGTTTGTCTCGATATTTGTGGTGGTGGATAGATTTTCTAAGATGGCACACTTCATACCATGTCATAAAACCAGTGACGCAACTCAGGTTGCAAATCTATTTTTCAAAGAAGTCATTCGACTTCACGGCTTACCAAGGAGCATAGTTTCGGTTCGAGACACCAAGTTCGTGGGACGCTTCTGGAGGACCTTATGGAAAAATCTGGGAACAAACTTGTCATTCAGTTCAGCTTATCATCCTCAGACGGATGGATAGACAAAATTTGTGAACAAAAGTTTGGGAGACTTGCTGAGGAGCTTAGTGACAGAACACCACAGTCAGTGGGACAATATTTTTCCACAGGCGGAATTTGCTTACAATGATTCAATCAATAGAAGCACAGGGAAGATTCCATTCCAGATTGTTTATGGGATACAACTAAGAGGAATATCAGAATTGAGAGATTTAGAACATAATGCAACTAGGAGTGCTAGTGCAGAGGAGTTCGCAGAAGCAATGAAGGAACTTCACAGCCAGGTGAAGGAGCGATTGTAGAACTCGAGCCAAGAGTATAAATGCAGAGCAGATCAACACAGGAGACAACTTCAATTTGAGGTCGGTGATTTGATTCTGGCACATCTGAGAAAGGAAAGATTCCCAAAGGAGACATATAACAAACTAAAGATGAAGAAGATCAGACCATGTAAGGTTTTGAAGAAATTTGGGGCAAATTCTTATGAGATTGAATTACCCGATGGGATCATAATTTCTCCAATATTCAATGTCTCTGATTTGTACCCTTACAAAGATGAGAAAGAAAAAGAAGGTAATGAACAACCATAGGTTCAGTGGACAAAACAGATGCCAGTTGCAGAGAATCCATAGATGGAAAGCATACTGGACAAAAGGGTTAGCAAGAAGACCAGGCGAAAGGAATACTTTGAATACTTGGTCAAGTGGAAGGGACATCCAGTTGAAGATGCCAGCTGGGAGAATGAAGCATAGATTCAAAATCATGGACAGACCGTGCGAGAGCTAATGGATAGGAGCCCATGAAAATTTTCAAGTGAGGGAGTATGATGCAGGAGCATCACCAACGTCAAGCGAGCGTGGGGCACACACCAACGCATTTTGGCATGTGATAAAATTGTTTGAATGTTTTTGAAGTGGATGCGCCAAACATAAATGAAACAATAAGGAAGGGCATACTTCCATATTGTAAACAGACCTTGAGCATCCCGCTCTCGTCTGTATTAGGTGAAGGCATTTATGTTAGTTAATGTAAGTAGATAGACTTGAATTCGTAGATTAGACAGTTTTAGGAGCTCGAGGGAAATGGATATAGACACCCTCACTTGTATTATTGTAACAATAAGTAGCATTATGATTATGAGAGAGCAGAGAGCATAGGAGAGCAGAAAACTGTGTAGAAGAACCCATGTACAAAAATTATGAGATTAATATATGAAGTTTGATTTAGAATCATGGCGTTCAAATACTTTATGTGTATGCATGATTGAATGTTCTTCTCATGATTGTTTACTCTCTGTTATACATTTTCTTTGATGTGTGAATGTATGATTTCATATTTAATGTCTGAAATCTGAAGAGAGGGAGAGTAAAGAATGAGTTTCAATTGTTTCTCTGTCTGAGCAAGAGGTTTCTTGCAAGGAGTGCAGTGAATTTGTCCGCAAAGTGTGCGTTGACAAGAGTCCAAAGTTTCATCTCTAAAATCTTAGAAGAGATAACATTATTCTCATTCTCACAGAAGTGAAAATTAAGCACAGGAGCTGTGCAAGGATTGCGTAGGCTGAGTGAAGTCTCAGTGTTTGCAAACTGAGTGAAGTTGTTGGAAGACTGCTATCACAGAGAGTGCACAGAGCCTAAGAGTCCGATACTTGGAAGTATATAGGAATTGCCGCAAGGAGTGCACGCAAATTTTTTCCCCAAGGGACTTGGGAATTTTTCAATCAAGCTTAAGAGGGCTAGTGCTTGAAACATTTGGAAGGAGGTGTAGCGAAGGTGTTTTGCAGGAGGACAAGTTCCGTAAGAGAACACTTTGTTTATTTCGCAGAAATCACCAAGGAGGAAATTGACGGTTGGAGTTCTCCGTGGAGAATTCACGAGGTCCCGGAAGCCGTCCTATCTTGCAAAGGAGTGAGAAGGTTATGGAAGCATTCGTCAAGCGTAAAGCTCGGGAGAAATCGGGCCGTTGGATCACTCGCAGAATCGGGTCTTGGGGATTCACGAGTTGAAAGGTCGAAGTCTTTGCATCAAAACTCGCGAGGTCGCGAGGTGTGAAGTCCCGAGATAGCGAAGGAATCTGAGCCGTTCGCCGGAAGAAGGACACGTGTCATGAGATCACCCGTATTAGGGCTCAGACATTGGAGGCTAAAAAGGGAAACCATTCAACTTCGCGAGTGGCGAAGCTGCGAAGTGAATCTGGACCGTTCATCTAGGAGTGGACAGGTGGCGTGCTCGTCAACATGGAAGTCAGACTTTGTTGACCACTTCGGGGTTTCGTGAGTTGGAGAGTTGGAAGTTCAACATTAGGACTCGCAAAGTCACGAGGTTTGAAACTATGAAAAAGGAGGGGAGTTCCGTGTGGGACCCACATAGGCGACGTGTCGAAAATTCACCATTTCGGCGTATCAGAGGATAAGAGGTCAAGACTTTCGTCTCGAAAGTCTTGAAGCGACGAGTAGCAAAGTCGTGAAGTAATATAAGTCGTCCATCGGAGGAGAACAAATGTCATAGATCAGAGGATCTCACGAACTCAGAGGTTCGCAGGGTGAGAGCCCAAGAGTCGGGTACTTCAAGTCCCAAAACCGCGAAAGGTGAAGTCGCGAAGTGCCAAAGCCGGGCACGAGGGACACGTGGTTGAACCTCAAGGTGGGGCATGTGATAGACATGTAGATGCATGTTTCCAAGAGGAAGGGAGTCAACATTTCATTGACTTCTCGCTTCTCGAGAGTTCATAAGGTAAGATCTCGAAGGCACGACGTTGAAACTCGTGAAGGCGCGAGAGGCAAGAGGAGCTAACGATAAGCCTAAAAGTGGTCTTGCGAGGAAGGCGTTGACAGTGTAAGAGATATAGCCATTTCGCGAGTTTGGTTATCGTGGAATTGGAGGCGGAAGAGTCAGAGTTTCAACTCGCAAACTCGCGAAATCACGAACCGCGAAAAAAGAACCTGTGGATCAATTTGAAAGGGGATTCTAGCAAAGAATCAGAAAGAGTTGATCCAGCTCAAAGGGCATATAGAACGATCTTGTGAGTGGATCTCGGTCCCAAGGGCCGATAGATATGCACCATTTATTTCCCTCCCAACTACTGTATATACCAAAGCAAAAACCAGAGCCTCTAACTACCGAAACCCATAAGTATCATTTTGATGCGCTCATTTCTCACAACAAAGTGAGACATAAATACGATTTTTAACCATGAGAGAAGCAACAATTGACTTGCGTTGTGTTGCTAGTGACAATGTTATGCTCTGGTGAACTCTTAATCATATAATATCTAGACAATCATAATACTAAATGTATCCGCACTCTTAAAACCAGAGATATCAAAAATTAAAATAAAACATGACAATAAAAGATTAAAATAAACCAGAGATATCAGAGATTAAAATAAAAATAAAACATTAAAATAAAACATGACACTCTTAAAACTGGATAAGTTATTCAATATTGAGAAAATATATGGTAAAATAATCGATGCCATGTGTACCTTTATTCTTCAAATTTGGTATGATTAGGTTAAATTGATGTATCACGCCACAACTCAAAATGTTTTAATAAAAGTTGGCTTTCTAAGAGAGGGCAATGGAAATCTTCGGATGTCACAAAACTAATCGAAACAGTTGTTTGCTTTCCCATGGACAGTCAGCCCACTATCTGAGTAGACATTTAACGCATTGAGTGGTGTGCCACAGATAGATTTTATGTTCAAGGCCATTATATTAGTGTGAGTTGGTGCCGTCAAACTTGGAAGGAGGTCAAATATGACACAAAAATTTATATGTAGAGGGTCAAATATGAAGAGGGTCTTATATGAAGGAGGTCAAATATGAAGAGGGTCTTATACATCAGCGAAAACAGAGGTTGTCATTGACAAGTGGAAAGAGAAATAACCAGAAATTGCATCTGGGCTCATGCTCACTTGAGTCCCTGCTATTGCTGACTATATTCCTTTCTCATCAAAATCGTAGAGAGTTTTATTTTGAAGGTTGGTTTGAGCATATTTTTATCCCATGGCTTGCTTTCCTTATTGGGACTTCATGCTTCGTGACTGACTTGCCTTCCTTATTGGGACTTCATGCTTTGTGACTGGGTCTAAGGCCTCCCACCCCTGCTATTCAATCCAAGTGCGCCTAGTCTCCATTCTATGACAAAGAAAACATAGTCTCCATTCTATGACAAAGAAAATAGGTAGTGCATGGAGAATTTTACCTGCCACCAGATAAACTATAGTTCTAATTAGTACTTGGTTAGAACGAACAACCACTCTTCTTCGACTATTCTACTCTGGCTGCTACTCTAACTTGGACTACTTGACTAAGCTACTAGAGAGAAACTATGTAGCATGGATAAGTTTTCACATAAAATACCAACATCTATACCATTGGAAACTTGTCTACGAATATGGGAGCAGCAAGTCTGCATTCTTAGCAAGGACTTGTTGCTCCGCAACTACCCTTGTTTATGCTTCAATTAGTATTGCGTAAAGAATAGATGTGTGATATTTGTAAGACGAATTGGTGTAATTTAGATAAAGTAAAACTTAACCAATAAAATTTAAATCTTAATTTTTTTTTATAAATTGTTAAATTAATATTTGTAAGCTAGAACATTTTTTTTGCTTTGGTTGTTTGTTTTCTTTGCATTTTCAGCATGGCCATGCTTATTTCTGGTCTGGTATCTTATCATTTCAGTGTGCTTTCTTATTTATTCATTTTACCTTTCTGAATACAAAGTTGTGACGGGAGCCTTCTCAAGTGATGCATGTCTCGGTTCGCAGTCTTTCCTCCATCTGTCATACTATGATTTTTCATGGGAAGTACGTGGGTGACTAGCTCTGGATTTATCACTACTATGACTTTTGCTTGTGTTGCTATCAACTAGTTTTACTTCCTCATGTTGCTAGTCGTCCGTTCTTTTTGTCCTTTAGGGTTGTTGGTGGGAGAGTAAGCTTCTTATTTCAGCCGTGCGCGAGGGGGTCTGGTTTCAAAGTGAAGTGGAGAGCGGTGTTGAGGTGTGAGATATGGACAATTTATTTAAATGGTATCCAATTTTTGGGTCTTCATTTCCTAGTTCTGTGCATCTAAGCAAGAATGTGATATACACAATAGTGGGGAAGGTACCACACTAAATCTCAGTTCTGAGGTTGTGGAAGTATGTTAACACGCATTCAATCCAATGATTTCAAGGTCAAAGAAAGAGAGGCAACAACCATGATACTATACCATCATCACGCTCTTCTGAAGTAAAATTGGTAATCAACCCGTTGTTATTAAATGTTGTTATTAAAGTCCAGAAGACATGGAAAATTGTGAGTATTGTATACATAATCAACAACCAACATTTAGTTGAATCGTCCCTATATATTCTTTCTCAAATTTACTATCTGCTCGCTTTCGTTCACAGTTAAGCTAGATTCAACTTTTCTTGTTTCTCGCTTTGCAAACCTATCCAGTGGAAAATGGCTTTAGAAGTTGTTGGCTTGTAGCAATAAAATGTTCATATCTTTGGATAGCTTTCGTTATCTTCTCAACCATATGAATTGCATAGATTCATATGTGTTTCAGTTTTTGTGCCCATCATTGAGCATTTACAAGACATTTTATTCAGAATTTGTAGTACTCCTCTCACTCACGCCTCATTGGTCGAACGAAAATAGGGTGAGATTAATTGTTAAAACTGAAGAACAACATCAATGATTTACTAAAACAAGAAATAGGGTAATTGTTGTTGTCAAGCAAAAAGTATTAAATGTAAAAATTTGCTTACAGGTCTTCGAGGAACTTGGATGTGACCATGACGTTGGTGATGAGAAACCTATGGACGTTAACATATGTGATGTGGATTTGTGGATGGAATTGAATGAGATGGTCAATGTAAGGATAGGCTACCACAAACACAAAAGAGTTGCGATTGAGGTACTTGAAAATACTCTACAAATTCCACTCTATGAACATGTTCGACACTCGCAGACCTTCGAGCACATAGTACTTGGGAGACCAAGAGATGGTGTTGTACGAGGCCACTTGCCTCATTGTTCACTCACTTCTCACTGGTTGAATGGAGATGCAGATAGTAACGTCGAGGAAAGCAAGATCGAAAGTAGCGAGCGGGGATAATGAAAAGCTGCTAACGAGAAGGACATCCCTAATTCTTTCAGTGACTACACTGCTCGTCTCTGCTCTTCTCTTTGAAATTCGATCCTATCTACTGGCCCCGCTAGTCATGATACTGTAATCAAGTCCTACTTGCGTCACCCTCTAAAGAATTAAAGGAAGGATGGATGAAATGTTTCCCTCTAAGGAAGCAAAGGAAGGATGGATGAAAGGAGGGATAGAGAGGAGCAACCCAGGCCTGTGCCTCTTTTCATGAGAATTCATCCTTCAGTTCAATGAATCAATTGATCCACGGAACTGAATCAATTGATCCATCCAAGCTGTGCAACAGGCCCATCCATATAGTGGGGAGGCAATTTGCAATGGAATGGGAGGAGAGGTGGAAGAGCATAATATAGTGATGGAATGTAATGGAAGCCTCTGTCTCCCAACACAGGGAAATCAACAAACAACACACATTGCAGGGACATGACACAGGTTATTGTGGGACACCAACACCAAGGCCACCTCCAAACATTACAAAGTGGGTTATAGACTTTATGCATCCAAAACATTAAACATTTAATGTTTGGGAATTAATGCTAAGTTGAAACATAGCATTAATTCACCTTCCTTGTTGCATATTCATTTTATTTATTTTAAATCCCTTGTTTCCTATGTTTGAGAAGCCTCTTGCCTCAATATGAGGCCAAATAAGAGGTCAAACCTTAAAACCTTGGATAAATTAATGAAAGGAAACTTAAAGTGTATCAATTACCCAAAACTTTAGGTTAAAAAATGGAAAGTTCATCCGTTCGTGTGCATGATTAATAGAAATGTTGAAAATCGTTTACTATAAGTCCCTACTACCCGAAGGGCAGGGACTAATAAACCGTTTTGCATAAACATCCAATCAAAATAGTAAAAAACTCTATATTTCTCCCATAGCAACTCCATGTCGCTCATTTGAAACACTAGTGAAAATGTTCTTCCCTATTCCATGTCATTGATATCTCATATCTTGTTTAAAACTCTTGTACTTTTTATTACCTACTAATATTATTTGCAAATATTTTTATACCTAATTGTTACATATATTGCATGTTAACCTTATGACAATGATGTTAAGGTTTATTTGAAAAGGACGGGCACTAGAAGTCCAATTGTGTGCTTTACTTAATTAGTCCATATCTTGTATGTTAGTAGTTGAACATTGATTATGGAATTTGCGTTAAGGAAAATGGTTAAGACATTGTGTGATGCATGCATTCACATTTTAAAAGCAATTTTCAAAGTCAATACTAATGAGGAACTATATTCTAGGTACCTAAGGAGCTTACTTAAGGTAATATGACCATACTCATTGAATAAATCTCACTAGGTAATTAGTGTGTGAATTTATTAATTAATGTAATGTGGTCATACATATTGAAGGAGCCATTTAATATTGTAGCAAACTTTCCTTCATTCCCTAGAATCTTTCGATATATAAATTCAGATTTACCATTGATCCATAACTATGATAGAGTTTTTTTATGATTTGGGTCAATTTAGAATTGGAAAAAATACTAGGGGCATTGTTCCACCATACACATGCTTTGGATCGTGGTAGAACTCTACTCTTGCCTGAATTTTTTTTTGAATTCTTGTGATATTTGTGGCTAGAAAGAGGATTGGTTTGCTACAAGATTAATCTACTCCCTCATTGAATAAGGCCCACAAGATAGTTGGTGGATAATAATTTATAGAGTGTACAACAATGATGAGTAGTTGGCATGGCCCCCAAGAATAGTTGCGAGAGAGTATCTATACACATGATAAGTATTGTAGCATATAATGGTATCCATGTTACAATACAAATATCCATGTTAAGTCACAATAAATACAATGATATCCATATTACAATACAAATATATGTGCTATGTTACAATACCAATATCCATGCTATGTTACAATAGATACACGATCTATAAACTACCATGGATATTCCACTGGAACAAATCATCACAATAAATCTTGCAATATTCTGGAACATTTTATTATGCTAGTTGTTTCCTTAGATTTCATATTTTTTAATACTATTTTAGTGCTCAAATTTATGAAATAACTAAAATATGAAAATGAAAGAACAAGCAAATGAACACACCATCCACACAAATGAGCCCAACATGTTACCAAGGAAACCTGATATAGAAGAAAACCTAGCTAGAAGGTGAGGCCTATGCTTTGTTATCTTTTCTTCAGTTATCAAATGCAAGTACAAATAAAGGGGCACTCACTATGGAGTTGCCTTTGACATTATGGCCTAAATGGTTGCTACATAATCTTCCACCTCCTCTGTTATTATCTCAAATCCCACTCCTAGATGCTCTACTCAACTATGGAACAAGTACAATACTAAAAGAATGTAACTCTTTTTCTTCCTAGTGGCCCAATATATAACATAGTCTAATAGTCATCTAGGGTTAGGATTAGGGTTTTTTCATGCCTCAAACCTCAATTAATGTTATGGTTTTGGACCTTCTAGAATCTTATTGAAAATACACATGTGATTGGACCCACATGTATGATTAATAGGGACTAATGTGGCATCTACCGGTACCATGGTGGTCAATAGGGTAGGTCAACTTGTGGGAGGCATAACTTCTATATATGAGCTCTGATTGAGGTGATTTTTTAATTGTTGAAAGCTATTAGTGCATAGAAAAATGTTGAGGGGTTGTGAGCTATGCTCACAAGTTTTTGACCCCCAAAAGTGTTATTTGATCCTTTAAACTAGCTCTGGAAGATTCTGGACCCCAAATCTCCAAATTGGGACCTGCCTCTAAAATGGGCCCTACAAGCCTATTACTCCAAAATTTCCACCTAGAAAGTACCAAGATAGATGACAATTTTTGCAATGATCTATTCTGGATCATACCTCCCCATTTAGGGAAGATTTTGGTCCCCAAAATTGTTTACTAAATGACATGAGGGAAATTTTCCTCTACCTTCTTCCTAGAGTACCATTTTTCCTTTCATGGAAGTTTCCCTTTCAACCCTATCTGCCAGAGGTCATGTAGTTATGGACTTATTATGGAAAAATTATATCTTCTACCAAAACTGTTGGTTGTGGAGCCTGATTATCTTCATGATTTATAGGTCTTTTTACTTTCAGCCGTGTTTATACCCCATGAAGTATTTACACCCCAGAAGTATGTACACTCTTCCACGCGGGGGAGTGCAGAGGGGGGGTACCCCCTCTTGTCTTATAATTCCCATGAAGTATTTACACCCTTAAGTATGTACACTCTTCCATCGCGGGAGTGCGAGGGGGGTACCCTCCTCAAGGGTCCGCTATCCTCCCACCGGGGTCTGGGGCAAGCTGGGTTCAAGGATCTAACTCAAGCAAAAATTGCCTTGTAAAATTATATTGTACTTTCATTGTAAAACTGGACCGCTCATTATAACGATATCTAATGGTAAAGATTATGTTAGGTTTTTCACTTAGAATGCAAACTCTTTCCTAAGGGAAATGTATCGCTATGGATGGTGGTAATATCGTATTCGAGAGGATATTAGAGAGAAAGAAGAGGAATTTACGCTGGCTTTTTTTGTAGGTTGTATCCCTTCATTTGTCGGATAATAATAAAGGAAGGGATCGGAAATTTCCGTGGATCGAGTCTACAATCGGGTGAACCACGAATATGTAGTCTCTCTTTATATTGTGTGTGTCTTCGGTTTTGATTCCCGTGATTTGTTTTATTTTATTGTTCGCGATCCCCGTTTTTCAACAACCGGTATCAAAGATAAGGTAACCTTGTGAAAAGAGGGTCCCCGGTTCGAGTGGGAGTAATGTCGGAAGATTTGGTTTAGGTCGAGAAATTTAACGACCAAAAACTACCGGCCATGGAAGATGCATATGTAAGATTATTTATATCATAACGATCTATTCCTACCATTGAGCCGAGTAGAAAAGAAGCTACCGCCATGAATGACAAAGAATGGGAGATTCTCGACAAAGGCTCTTGTGGAACGATACTCTACCGAATCCTCGACAAATACCGTATTTTCAATATTTTGAAAGAAAAGACAACAAAAGGTTTGATGGACGTGTTTATTAAATTAGAAGGAAAACCCCTACGTCAATAAGGTATTTCTAATGAAGATATTATTTAACATGAAGATGTCATAAGGTGGGTCTATTGCAAGATCATTTAAAATGAATTTAATGGTTACTAATCAACTAAGTTCTCAGAAAAGTGGACTTTGATGATGAGGTTAGATCTCTTATAATATTGTGCTCACTGGGTTTAAAAGTTTTGTGAATGGTTTGGTCATGGTTAGGGTAACTCACCGGGTTCAAACACTTTAAAATTTACGATGTTGTTGGTGTTATCCTTAGTGAGGAAATGCTACTGAAAATAATAGGTGAGACATCGTGAAATGCTGAACATGGAGCAATCGTGGAAGACAAAAGGATAGAGGAAAGGGCCTGTGAAAACCAATGGAAAATTTAGGAAGGGCGCATCCAAACTGCACTTGGAAATATAGAGTGCTAGAATTATGTGAAGAAAGGAGATCCTCAAGAAAGATCAAGAGCTCCAAACAACAAACAAAGTGAGATGGACAACAGGAGAGAAATCGTGAAGCAAACGTAACAGTGATGTGTTACAAGATGCTTTTGATTCTTTCTATAGATAATACTGGAAGTCTTGGGTAGTAGATTCGTGGAGCCTATTTCATGCCACACCCCATAGGAAACATTGATTATGTTCGGCAGGATTTTGGACAGTTCATTTGGGTGATAATAAACCATGTAAAATTGTTGGAATGGGAAAAGGGAAAAAATAAAGAAACTAAAATGGAAACCAATGGTTGTTGAAATCAGATTTTTGTTTAAAACATGTTCCAGATTTAAGGTAAAAATCCGATTTCAAATGTGGTATTTAGCAAGTGAAGGTTGTATATCCATATTTACAGAGAAGACGGGAAGGTCATCAAAGGATCATTGGTGATAGCAATAAAGGAGAGAAGGTAGGTACATTGTATCTAAGGGGACCGGTAATAATCGAATTCTCTATATCTTTAGATTCTATGTGAGGATACCACACCATGACATCATAGGGTCAGACACATGAGTGAGAAGGTGCGGTGTGCACCAAAAAGAAATTTGTTGTTAGATCTTAAACAAATTGATTTGGACGTCCGTGAGCATTGTTTTATGGAAAACAAAAGAGAGTCGATTTCTCAGAGTCGAAAAGAAAAGAAGAATGAAAGGTTAGAGCTTCAGCATGATGTATGGGAATCCGTACCAAGTATCATCTCTTGGTGGATCTCTACTATTATGTTACTTTATGATGATGCAACTAGAAAACTTGGTTTATTGTATTCGACAAAAACATCATGTTTTTGATATTTTTAAGAATGGAAAGCTTTAGTTGAGTAGAATGAGACAGAAAAAAAGTTTGAAGTATCTCAGATAAGATAATGGAGGTGAATAATCGGTGAGAAGCGGAGTTTGATTATTGTTCATACCCATGGGATTCGTGAGAGAAGATGTTCCATGAACACCAAAAGAAAATGGTGTGTCGAAGGATGACCAAGACAATCATGGAGCTGCAAGGAGTATGAGATTGCATGTTGGTTTGTTCTATAGTTCTAGGAATATGTTATAGATAATGCTGTTTACTTAATAAATAAAGGACCTCAAGCTCTTTGGATGATAGAATTCCGGTGAGGAGGAATGAACAGGAAAAGGTAAACTATTCTTTGAAAACTTTCTATTGTGAAGCAATGGTCCATATTGATAAAGAAGAAAATAGAACAAAGCTTGAGGAAAATCCAAGAAATGTACCTCCTTTATTGATATGGTGGTTAATGATTTCACACTCATGGATTAAGTGAAAATAACAAAATCATTAGGAGTAGAGATTTCACATTCAATGAGAAGGTCATGTACAAAGAAAAATTGCAGGGAAACAAATGGGAAAAAGAAAAAAAAAAAAAAAAAAAAAAAAAAAAAAAAAAAGAAATTCCAAAGGAATCAAATCAGAAATGCAGCAAATAGAGCAATAAAGTAATTCCTCAAACACCGGGTGAAGTGTTGTTAGAAGATCTACCAAAGTTGGCATACCTAACCATATTCTCCTTCATTATATTATTTATCGTTGACCGATTCTGGTGAACCGTGAATTTTATGAAGAGGCAATTCATGTAGACACCAAAAAAGAAGTGGGAGCAAGGGGTACGAAAGAGGAAATGGATTCCTTTGGAAAATAAACTTAATTTGGGACTTGGTTCAGTGGCCTATGGGAAAAAGAGCATTGCGTAATAAATGGGTTTACAAGTTGAAAGGCAGATGAGAGAAAACAGACAAGGCTTTAATTTTGTTGAAAAGGGCTTGGCCAAAAGAAAGGTATAGATTTTGATGAAATATTTTCTCCCTTGTTAAAATGACTTCAATTAGAACTATTTTAAGTCTTGTGGAAGTAGAACATTTTCATCTCTTGGAACAGCTTATATGTAAAAGTAGCGCTTTCTCCATGGGATTTTGAGGAAGAGACGATATGCCAGCTCACAAATGCATGAGGGCCCGCAAGGGAAGGAGAATTTGGTTTGCATGTTGAAGAAGAGCTTGTGTGTCCTAAAGCAAGCTCCAAGGCGTTGGTATTTGAAGCTCGGCTGCGTTTACAAAACAGTGGTTATAGTAGATGTCATTCTAATCAATCGCGGTTTATTTTAAAAGCTAGAAAATGGAATCTATATCTTGCTATCAGATGTAGATGACAGGCTTGTTGCATGGTCTAATATGCGGATATAAATGTGATCAAGAAGAAATTATCCAAATCATCTGCGATGAAGGATTTGGATGCTACAAAGAAAATCCTTAGTATGAGAATAACAAGAGACGTGAAAATCGCAACCCGACATTGTCTCGTAAGTGAGTACAATGTGCAGAAGGTGTTAAGAGGTTTAAATGCATCGCAAACCTAAGTATAGTACACCTTTGGCCAACCATTTCAAATTAACTAAGGAAATGTGTCCCAAGAATAATGTGGAGGAGATGTAATACATGTCCGTGGTCCCACATTCAATGCCAGCCATTGATGTATGTAATGGTTTGCACAAGACCGGATATTGCAATTACGTAAGTGGAGTTGTGAGCATGTATATGAACAATCCATGTAAAGAAATAACATTGGGAGGTAGTAAAGTGATTCTCGTGTATTTGAGAGGTACCACTACACATGCATTATGTTTTGAGGTTCATACACTTTTCTACGTGGATATGTTGATTCAGACATGGCAAATGATAAAGACAAAATAGGAGGATAACCATTGTGGTATGTTTTACCATAGGTGGAACAACAAAGAAGTTGGATTTCAAAACTCCAAGTAGTTGTTTCACTTTCAACAACAGAGGCGGGGACGCATGTTGTCACACAGGCTAAGTAAAGAGATGATTTGGTTACAAAGGTTTATGGAGTGGAATTGGGAAAGAAGTAGGAGAACAAGAAGTTGTAATCGCGGATGTACCGAGTAAGTCATTCACCCTGGTAAATAACTCAACCTTCCATTCAAATACTAAGTATATTTGAGGTACAAATTCACTTCATACGATCCACTTCGTAAGATGGACAATTGAAGTCGAAAAGATACACACTAGCCGTAATCCTACAGACATGTTAACAAGTTGAGTAACCTGGGAGAAACCGAAGTTCTTTGCTCGGCCATTGGTCTTCAAGAACAAAGATGAAAATGAGAAATTTTCCAAAAATCCAGCATACCTGAGTCCAACATATACAACAACTGTGGAGTTGTTGAGATCAATATACAAGTGGGATATTCTTGGTCAGGAGCCCGACATTCTCCCGACGATGTGTCTCTTTACTTTAGAAATGGTTTATACCCCATGAAGTATTTAATCGTGGCATGTACACTCTTCCATCGCAGAGTGCGTGGGGGTACCCCCATGGGTCCGGGATATCTCCTACTGGGGTCTGGGTAGTTCGGGCTTAAGCCCCTAAGCAAAAATTGCCTTTTAAAAGTATAATAATTTTCATTGTAAACTGGACCATTCCATTATAAGGTCGCAGATCTAATGGTAGAGATTATAAGTTAGGGTTTTTTCACGAAGGCAACCCCTTTCCCCGAGGGAAATGTACCGCTAATGGTGGGTGAATATTGTATTCCCTCGAGAGAGGAGATTGTGAGAGAAAGAAGATAAAATTACAACGAAGCCTTTATTGTATCCCTTCACTTGTCGGATAATAATAAAGGAAGGACCTCGGGTCATTCTCCTGCGGATCGTGAATTAATCGGGTGAACCACACGTGAAACTTGCCCCCTTATATTGTGTGTCTTCTGTTTGTTTCTCGCATTTGTTTTATTTTATTGTTCATGATCCTGTTTTTCTAACAAAAACTTCGTGAGATTCTAGTGCTAATTTCTCTATGGTGAGTAGGACATGCTCCTTAGTTTCCTAATACAACATGGAAGGCTCATAGAGTTTCATATTTTCCATATTCAACACTGAATAAATGTGCATATATGGGGGAGAATGAGTCTGTAGGCATTACAACCACCTTCTCCAATACTTCAAAAAATACCATACCATATAACCTTGATGTTGTTATTGTGATCATGTAGCCTTTCTTTGTTCACATGCAACCAAACTCTATCTCCCACCTCAAATGCTTGCTTTGTTTTGTGTTGATCATTTCGGGCCTTGTACTTTTCATGTTACTTCTTCAATCAATCATGTACTTGCAAATGGGCTCTGCTTAACATTTTCAACAAACTTCTCTTCTTTCAATGCTTCTAGGATGTCTTACCTAAATCCTCCTTATTTTACATATACAACATCCAAGGGAGAAGGCAAAAAATACCCAAAGCAAGTTTCAAAAGGGGATTTACTGGTAAAAGTGTGGACTGCTCTATTATAAGAGTGTTGAATATAGATCATATTTTCATCCCAAGTCTTTAGATGCTTTTAATAGTAACCCCTCAAAAGTTGAACCAATGTCCTATTAACTACTTTTGTTTGCACATCTATCTGTGGATGAAAAGTGGTAGATTTCTTCAACTTGGTGCCCATATTCTCCTAAATTATAGTCCAACTGGAGCTGAAAAATATGGTATCCCTATATGAGATGATGCTCCTTGGTATCCCAAAGTGAACCCAAACCTATTCAAATCGTATGTTTTCTATTTATTTTCCTTTGATGGTCTTTTTACAATACAAGGCATAAGAATGCACATCCTGTTCAACTTGTCAACTACCAAAAATAGATAATCATGTCCCTTCTTGGTTGTTTGCAAAACACCCACAAAATCCATGGAAATGTTACCCCAAGGTCAAGTGGGTACAAATAAGGGATGGTATAATACTTTCTTTCTATTACTAGACTTGTTGATACAACAAAGTGTGCATCCTCTAATATATCAAGCTACATCTTCTTACATTTTAGGCCAATACACATACCTTTGTAAGTTGGAAACTGTCTTCCCAACAAAAAAATGTTCTGCAACCTTGGAGTTGTGAGCCTCTTTGATAATTATCATTATCATCACCTTCTTCTACACGAATTCAACCCTATAACTATTGAAACACCTCTTTAAAGTCCTCATCTTTTGTTGATTCTTTCCCCACTAGAAACTCTTACCACTCGCTATTATGACTTGGATTGGCACAACTACTACTAAAAAGGATGCTATGAACTTTCATATGTATTGTGTTTTCCCAATACACCTCCTAACTTTAGTGGCATTAATAGGAATTGGTCTCTTGAGGATGGCTTCCATCTTTTTGGGATATATATTGAGTTCCCCTCCACCAATCATGTACCACAAATACACTAATGATTGTTGAGAAAACTCACATTTCTTAAGGTTATAACCAACAACTAATTATTTTTTAGAGTCTCTAACACCTACATGATATGTGGGATTTGCTCTTTCCATGGAATATCTATAAACAAAAAGGTAATCTAAATACACTATTACAAATGAATCTAGATAGGGATGTAACACATCATCCATAAAACACATAAATGTAGTTGTTGCATTATATACATTAAAAGGTATTACCAACTATTCATATAAAAATTTCCTTGTCTTGAAGGCAGTCTTCCAAATAAATTATTCTTTAACTTATGCCTAGTGGTATCCCAATTTGAGATTCATCCTGGTGAAGTACTTGGCATGCTGCAAATGATCTAACAAATCATTGATCCTAGGCAGAGGGTACTGACTATTGAGGGTGATATTTTTTAAAGCCATATCATTGATACACATTTTCCAAGTCCCATCCTTCTTAGGTTATATGATGATAGTTGACCCACAAAATGAGGTGATTAGTCAAATTACGTTTTTCTCCAATAGTGATCGTAATCGAGGGTCTGTTGATGGGCGAAAAACGACCGTCTGTCAACTGAGAGAGTGGAACCGGTCCGGGGTTATCTAATAACCCAAGCCGTTTGGGATGAACCACCCTGATGGGTTTAGCGACTCCGTTAGACAATCTAAGGTCCTAAGAAAACAAAAAGAAAACAAAACTACAATAACTAACTAAAAATAACAATTAAAACAAACTAAACTAATCTAACTAAAAACAAATAAAACAAACTAATACACTAATCTAACTATTCTATATATAAAATCTACTAACTAATACTATACTAACTCTAACTAATTAACTATCTAACTACTAACTGAAATATAACTTATTCACAAAATGTACAATATCTACAATTCACAGATTTAAATAAAACCTGGAAAACTCATTTATATTCTGCCCTTAGACAGAAAAAGATATTTTTGTTGATTTTATAATTTTATGAACAATAAATAAACAAAAGAAAAACTAACGAAACTAAACAACTAATATACTAATTCTAACTACAAATCTAACTAAACATATATATAATTAAACTACTAATATTATACTAAAAATACTAAGGAAAATAAATCACGAACTAACCTGGAGAAACGCTCCAGATTTGTCCTATGTATGATGACTGTCTAAGCTGATCGGAGGGAGGAAACCCGCACCGAATTATCCAGGAGATTCTCATAAACGATAGTTGTAGTGCTCTTCAAGTTTGATTACAGGACAAACAAGACATAAAAATTACAACAATCTTATAATTTATAAATCTGAACAATTAGGTAAACCTGTATGCAAAGACATACAGAATAATTCAATTGATGAAGAAGAGAAATGTGTCGTTCATTAACTGAATCAAATAATTGTTGTATTTTTAAGTATTGAAAGAAATCAGACATGGATCATATTAAATAAATCATATCATTCTGCAAAATACCATGATAGCTAAAGTAGTCACTAATCAAGTGCAAATTGATAAGCATAAACATGAAACAAAAGATTGATATTATGAAAGCGAAAGCTATAGAAGAACATCAACTTCTGTCTCAGTTCGTATTAGATATCCATAGCCTGGTTCTCCCACAAGTGAGGATGATCCTTATTACAAAAATAATAAGTATTTATAAGTTTTTCCACAGGGTAAAACCTCCCTGTGGAAGTTATCAAAACTGTTTACATAAAATCTGGGAAGATATCCCAAGTTTAACTAAAATAAAACTAAAACACAAAAATATTCCCCTAGCCTGTCCATCATGTCCCATTCAATTCGAATTTACCTGAAAAGGGCCAAAAATAAACAAGTTAGAAGGATTCTTTATTAACAAAATGATAAAAAATCTAATCCTATAGACTAGCTACATAATCTTGCGATTCTGTAGCTGGTCTAAATAAGACATAGAATCAACATCAAAATCTTTTCAAAAAATCAAATTCAATTAACATCCAATAGCTATTTGAAAACAAATCATTCACTTTGAAATTATTATACCATTCGAAATCAAACAGGATCAAAATTGATCAAATGAATATAGAGACAGGCGTACTCTGTTTCTTTTGTTACCACAAAATCGAATGAACAGAATCATAATCAACAGCTATGAAATCGTTTGATGTCAATTTGAAACTGATGTAATCAAAACGAATTATGGGCAATTGTTAAACAAGAGATACGATCGAATCCAACAAGATCATTTGCAAATCGTTATAACTGTATTGACATAGAAAATGATTTCATGCCACTAGTGGATTGAATCAAACTGGCGCGAAAATCAATTCAAATAAAATCATAAATTGGTAACAAAATTCACAAGGATTATCCAATCGTTTGATCATTGCAAATTGGGCAAACAAGATCGATTGACTTTGATCAAAATCGTTCCAATCAAACGAATTATAACCGGGTTTGACCAATTCATTTTACAAATTTAAAATTGAACAGAGCAACATTTATGGTGCGAATCCAGCAAGCGAATCGAACAACTGGAATTTAACATAGTCATTGCAAATCATACTCGTTCCATGATTCGGGCATGAACATTATTTGCCCAGGATTAAATGAGAGCATTGTTTCTGTAAAAACAGAGTCATTTTTCCAAATTGAAACCGAACAGAGTTTGTATTCCTGTTTTTAAATGACACAGTATATTAAAAGATCGTAACAAACTTATTGAAATTGTTTACCAATCACAGCATACGAACCATAACAAAATCAAATCCAAACACGATCGCATTCTAAATTGAGCGTGAAAAAACTTCCTATTCAAAATAGATACAAAACGAATTCAATTGAAAGCAAATCGTCAATTTCGTTAACTCAATCAGACAAACGAGCAAATCAAATCCAAACGAAAACCATTCAAATCCGATAAAAATCTATCAATGGCTAAACTGGGAATGATCAAATCACGTATCCAAAACGAAATTCCATTTAATTTTAGCAAAGCGAAATATATACAGGATGAACACATCATGACAACGCCATTTAGAAATATAAACAGATCTATTCGAAGACCAAAATCCAATCACTATATTAATCCTGGTCATTCAGAAAACTTAATCCGATATCAAAATCATATCTGTATGACGAGCAACCAACTTAATCATGACAATTTGGAGTTGATAACGGTCGTGGCCGATTCAAAATTCTTGAAAACTATAGAGCCAGTCGTCTTCTGCTTGTTATCAGTTGCTTGGAGCTTGTCTCTTTAGCTGGTCAACACAATAACTTGGCTTTCCAGCGATTGCATTTTCGATTGGAGTATGGGGACGTCGATGTAGTATCATTCCAACCATAAATCACATTGGTCACAGGATGGATGTAAGGGGTTTGAAAGTGTGGGTGAGGGTTTCATTACATTGCCAAGGGTTTCGTTAGGCAGTTTAAGCCCAGGGTAGTTAGGATTATTCTTTAGGCAAGGGGGAAGGTTCGACACAAAATCGTAAGGTGGCTCGGGGCATAAACCCTGTGAGTAAGGATACTTGCTGGCTAGGAAATGTTCTATGTCAGAGTCCGAATCCTCACTAAGGATTATAGGTTTCTGCTCAACCGAGGGTTTAGGCTTATTCCTGGCCATTCTTGAAATCATCCGAGTATTCTTTTTACCCTTGGCATAAGCCGTAGGGTTTTCCTTGGGATTTTTGCTTACAGGCCTTTTAAAAATCGAAATCTTCTCAGTCATAGCATCAGGTAAGTCAACATTAGGGTCAGACGAGGGTTTAGGAAGAGGCAGTAGGGCATGGAAGGGCACAGGTGGTTCGGCCTTGGTTTCATTTACCACAGGCTTGTCAACCTGGACAGGGTCTGTATCATTGAAACCATTTCAAGCGACGAAAACTCTCCAGCTATCACCGTGTAAACTCAAGTGATAAACAATGATAAGTTTCATAAGCCCATGGTGGAACAAGCTACTGTCAGCCTTCTTCCTTTTAAACCTTTTCGAAATTTTATATAGGCTACGCTGAAAGAAAAAGGGCATATTCAATGGGTAACCCATAAAATTCATTAACAAACGCAGGTGGTAGAGAAACACGAGTCCGTATCGACCTTCACAGGTCACGAACTGCTTGAATACTATTAAAAGGTCATGCCATCGTGGTTTGAGCATGGATATGGGCATACCTCTGTCACAAGAGGTGACTTTGCGCGAGACGAACAGAAGTGGCCAAGGCACCTCTTCCACTTTCGAATTTTTGAACCAACGCTGGCCCGTGGCAGGTAACCCTGTAGCGGAACTGATAAACGCCTCATCGATTTCCAACTAGATGTCACCCACCTTGTCTCTATAGCCATCAAACGTTAGGGAGAACTACTGTGCCACAACTAGATTAAAAACCTGAAATCGTTGTATAAAGGTAAGCCATCCGTTAGCCTCCAAGTCTTTCCGGGCATTGTCAAATAATAGCAAGGCTTGGTTGTCGTTTGGCTCGATCCGCACCACATGTGCCATGGAGCCGAGCTCACGGTAAGTCCAGGGTTTGGGTCATAGCATACACAGGAGTAGAGTTCACGAAGGGTTACTCGGGCTAACAGAGGTGAACGGGAAAAAGGGATAGGCATAAATGCCATCGTGCGAAGGTGGTGGAGTTTATCTCTGCCATGCATAATAGTTATTGCCAATAGTACCACTATCAGCTTATAGCTGTTCTAACCATCATAGCATAGTTTAACAATCATGTCACTTGGCCGACTAATGGTAAATGTATAAACCAATTCGTGCAATCACCGTTATACCATAGCTTTAAACCATATACAATTGAAACCAATGCCAAATGTTTAACCATGCGCCAATGTATTGTAACAGCTCATATAAAGAGCTCAACCAATGTGCCAATGGGTATTCATATAATCAACAAGCCAATAGTTATGAAAACACAAACATAGGTACCATATTAAAAGATATATATGAAGGATTTAACCATAACCCCTATGTATTTTCATGGAACCAATGGTCAAGTAAAAATAAAAACATGTAAATCCAAATGCCAATGCATTACAAACTCAATGAAACCAAATTACATAATCAATCGAAGCATGAGTACCGATCAAAGGACCTTGCCAACTGTATAATGATAAATAAAAGGTAAGCGCAATAGGCATATCGACAAAATAAATGACGACAGTTCAAATAGTGATTTTAATGCGACTTCGAAAGATGAGGTTTTCATGCTTACAATCGTGAAAACAAAGCGAAGGTAAAGGTGCAAATGTCACAAAAAACAAAAATGTCATTTATTTTAAAATTGCAACGAAAAATTGATGTTTGTAAAACATTGGTGTAGGCAGCTTATAAAGCAATGGAAAAATGTGATTTGGCTTCCAACAATGGTGACACACTGGTAGAAGCAGTTATCTCTACCAAGAAGAATAGATTCATATTAGGACAACAAAGATAATTTCAACTCAAAAATAACTACCAGAAAATCATATAAACATCATCATTAACCAAATATTCTAGCATTGTTTCAAAAGATGAAAACTGATAACAGTCTTAAGACCAGCAAGTCACGATATTAAAGATAAAATCTCCAATACTATTGGCATAGCCACTGCTGCTAGCAGATGTCCATAGCCTCGACAGGGTTTCCATTTAACCCACTCTGATATCTGTATCCTGCCAAGAAGTTCTAGATCAGAATAAAGGACATTAAAGAGGTTTCTTATTTACTAATTTTCATATACCTGACATTGCTTCGCTACCAGCGGGCATGTTCAATACCCCAGTGAAGTTGTCTTGGCGCCATGCATGCATTTACCCGCTGCCAGCAGACATGTTCAGCATCCCAGCGGGTTTACAAGCACTTCCAACAGCTCTTATTGACAATTTATTTTGTTTTGTACTTCATAGATATGTAGCTGAGCGGGGTGACGCTGAAAATCATGATGTTTTAACATATTTTTTCAGACCTCATCAGAATTTTTAGCACCGTCCTTTATTTAGATCTAGAGATGTTTTATTTACAAAAACAACTTCTTAAGACAGGGAGACATATTTCTGAGTCATTCCTTTATGGAATAGGGACAGCGTAAAAAGATAATAGATGATCATGACAAGCTTTACTCAGAGATCGTAATCAGTCAACTTCTTTCAAACAACAGACTTTTCCAACAAAGATATAAACTTCAGCAATATACTATTGATGTTTGTACAAATTTCTCAGAAGTTATTTCAGCGAGGGAATTTCTTATTGTCTTTGTCTAAAGAGCTCAATGTACAGGTATGTGTATTTTTCAAAAACACAAGCTGATAAATTCAAAGAAAAATAAAAAACAAAAGCAAACGAAAAAAAAAAATAAAAGCAAAATATGTACATAATATACAAGGGTTGTTATCAAGCAAAGTATCTTTTCAAGGCTTGGCCATTCACTGGATAGGTGTCAAGATACCCTTCAAGATTCTGCAATCGAAAAGAACTGGGACCCAACTTTTCAGCAATTAAAAATGGCCCAAGCCATAGGTTTTGAAATTTTGTGTGCTCTCCCTTTCCCTCATGCGGTTTGTCCCATTTTAGGACAAGATCACCTACTTCAAAATTCCTATCAGAAGCAGAATTAGAATCGAACTAGCTTTTAACCAATTGTTGATGTTGATCTATCTTACGTTTAGCTTGGGCTCTTACCTCTTCTAGCTTCATCAAAGCGTTAATTTAGTTTTCTAGAGGGGGACAATCTTCTTCTTGGACTTTCTGTGATAGTTGAAGTGAAGGAAGAAGAATGTGAGGTGGCAGAATTGCTTCTCTGCCATAAACGAGAAAAAAGGGGGAGTTACCTACAACATATTTTGGTGTTACCCTATCAACCCATAACGCGTTCAACAGTGTGTTGTGCCAATTTTTGTGATTTTCAACTACCGTTCTCTTGATGATTTTAATTAAGTTCTTGTTGGTTGATTCTGCCAATCCGTTGCCCTGGGGGTAATAGCTAGTAGAATACTTCAACTTAATTCCTTTTTCCAAAGCGAACTCGCTCATCTCAAGAGAAGAAAAGTAAGAATCATTATCGAATACTAAACAAACAGGGATACCGAAACGAGTGATAATATTCGATTTTAGAAAGGCAATTACCTGACTGGTGTTGGCAGTTCTTAACGCAACAGATTCAGACCATCGGGTAAAGTAATCTGTGGCTGTCACAATAAACTTGTGCTGTTGTGAGGACGGGGGGTTTATTGGACCTATGATATCAAGGCCCCACTGCTGAAAAGGAGAATCTACTGAAACGGGCTGCAAAGGAAAGGTTGGTTTTTGTAACCGCCCTGATGCTTTCTGGCAGATGATACATTTATGACACAAGGCATGGGCGTCTCTAAAAAGCATGGGCCAGTAATAACCGGCTCTCAAAACCTTATGAGCAGTGGTGTCACCATCGAAGTGACCACCAGCTTCTCTTGCATGCAACTCTAGCAAGACTTTTTCTCCTTCGTCTTTTTCAAGACAGTGCATCAGTACGCCGTCAAAATTTTGAAAAAACAGGATACCATTAATCAAATGAAAGGAGGCAGACTTTAACCTCAACGCTCTTATTTTAGGGGGATCTAATTGTCGAGGGGCTGACCCATGTTCAAGACAAAATCTAATATCGTCATACCAAGGACTGACAGAATTTTGTGTGCAACAGATTAGACTTTGATCGCTTTGTCCTAGGTTTGACGTATCACTTTCTTCTTGCTGTCCTACTGCTGAATCAACAACTAAATTGCATAACCCTTGGCCTCTCACTATCTTGGCTGGAGTGATTTCTAATTCATACTCCTGCAAGGAGGTGACCCAGTTGGCTCTCTTTTCTCCCAGTTCCTTCTGCACTAACAGGGTCCTAACGGCTAGGTAGGGGACAATGACTTTCGTCCTTGACTTCAAAAGATAGGACCGAAAGTGCTTGACTCCTTTGAAAACAACATAGGCCTGCTGATCTATTGTTGGGTAATTAAGTTCAACGCCTCTGAAAGCGGAGCTCATAAAAGCGATGGGTACTTCATTTTTCTTGGCATTCTTTTGGGTTAGGACGACGACATAGGAACAGTTAGAAGCAAAAGTGTAAAGCGTAAAGTCTTGAGAAAAATCGGGGCTTATGAGAGATCGAGCATCTATAATGTCCTTGTTTATTGCATTGAAAGCTTGGTTTTCTAGGGGTCCCCAGTGATATGGAGTGTCTTTCTTAATTAAGTTCTGCGAGGGTCTGACCATTTCGGAGAAGCTGGGGACAAATATTCTCATGAAGTTAATTTGGCCTAAGAAAGACTGCATAGACTTTTTGGATGTAGGAGGGGGAAGTTTTGTGATGACTTGAGTCCTTTCGGGGTCAATAATCATCCCTTCACTAGACACAATGAAACCTAAGAGTTTACCCTGTTCTACTGCAAAGATGGATTTTTTGGGATTCAGGGAGATGTCGTATTTATGACATCGCAGTAGAACGGCTCGTAAGTGAGCTAGATGATCATTTTTGTTTTTAGAAAATACAATCACATCATCTAAGTAAACTATGATGGACTGATTGATTAGGCCTTGGAAAGAAATATCCATTTCTTTCTGAAAGGTGGCACCAGCATTAATCAATCCAAAAGGCATTTTACAATAAGCATAAGTGCCCCACGGGGTGCGGAAGGTAGTTTTAAGTTGGTCTGGTGGAGAAATTAGGATTTGGTTGTATCCAGAGAAACCATCCAGTAAGGATAGCCTCTTAGAACCAGATACCTATTGAAGGATCTATTCCATGGGCGGGACAGGATAGTTGTCTTTATCAGACACTCTATTAAGGTTTTGGAAATCAATGCAAAGTCGGATTTCCCCACTTTTCTTCCGGACTGGGACAAGGTTAGAAACGCACTGAGTGTGTCTAACAGGAAAAATTATCTTAGCATTTAGGATCTTATTCAATTCTTTTTGAATGGTCGGTTCGAGTTTGGGGTGTATTTTCCTCAATTTTTGTTGAAAGGGTAAGGTTTGGGGTTTCATCGGGATGCCATGCTATATGATGTTAGGGTCAAAAATTTTGAGGTCATCATAAGTCCATGTGAAGACATCTTTAAATTATTTGAAAAATTTAATAAATGAAGCTTTTTCTTGTTGAGAACATCCTAACCCTATATTAATGCACTGAGGATTTTCATCAGTCCCTAAGTTCACCTTTTCATAAGATAACGAGGAACTATTGGTTTTACAGTTGACCGTCTTTTTAAATTTATCTTCAAAATCATAAAACTTTTCTAATCTAACTACATATTTTGGGATCGAGTTTACCATATCCGATGAAGATTCAGGAGTTCTCGGATCTGGTATTACTGTGAAATCGCGCAAATTGTCATCGTGTGTGTGTTCGTCTATCACCGCGCCTTGAAAGGTTTCTTCCATGTACAGAAAGTTGATAATCTGTTGATCATCGTCAAATACTCTCTAGTTCATGATGTTTTCGGGAACGGATGGTCGAAACAGCAGTTCAACGGAGAATGCATCTGGGGACAATCCTTCTATAAGAAGAAGTTTAGAAGCTACATTAGCTAATAAATTTGCTTCAGAGTTATTCAATCTAGGAATAGAATTTATATTGAAAGTGGAAAATTTATTCATTAAATTCCATACCTCAGACTGGTAGCTTTTGAGATGCGGAGACAGACAGTGGATAGAATCTCTTACCTGTCTAACCATTATTTCAGAGTCGCCAAATACAACCAGGTTTTGAATGTTCATGTCCAAAGCTTTTCTGAGACCTTGCAGTAAAGCCTCATATTTTGCAGTATTGTTAGTACATTCAAATTCCAACCTACATGCTATCAATGTTTTGTTACTTGTCGGATCGATAATGACGCAGCCTGCTCCAGCTCCTTCTTTGGACTTTGAACCGTCGAAATACAGAGACCAAATTTGGTTTCCATCGGGTGCATGAGATTGTTGCATGGAAACTATTGGCTACATATATGCTACAATCTCGGACTGTTGTTCTGGATTGGTGATAGGTGAAGCCTCAGCCATGAAATTGCCGAAGAAGGTGTCCATCCCTTGTACTTCGGGTGAGTCAGCAGAAGGTGTAAATGGTTCGTTGGGATCGTTCAAATCGGTGACCGTGAACTTAAGGTAGCGCTCACGATTTACTTTGATTTTATTAAGCTTGTCATTTTCTGGAAGCCATAGATGAGACCAATCTGTCGTGAAATAACCATGTAGCTTCTCTGACCAATCCCTGTTTAAAAACAGACCATACACTTCTGGAATATCCACAACAATTATATCAATAACTTGATGAACTTTGGGGTTAGATGATAATCTAATAAGCACATTCTTTAGTTCGCCTATAACTTTGACATTTGTCCGATCAAGTTGTATGATTTTTAAAGTCGAGGGTTCAACTTCAACGTTAATCTTTTGGAAAACATACCAAGGCATCACATTGGATGACGCCCCTGAGTCTACCATACAATTGTGCATGTTTCTATTAAAAATATCGAAAGTTAACAAGAAAGGAGGTACATTTTTGCGAGTACTAAGAGTAGTAGCTTGTGGCTTTTTACTCGTTGTTTCTAAAGCTACTTTATCTACATTATTTACATTATTTACATTACTTACAGGAAGGCTTCCTTTATCTTGAGGATCAGGATTAT
>SNQJ01S0010084.1:159383-184473 GCA_010110895.2 Picea sitchensis | reverse complement strand
GGAGCCTGAAGCCATCACTGACACAAGAGTTCACTAGATGAGGAATAGATCCATTTAAGAGTATCTCATTAAATGGAGGAAACTACCAGCTGAAGATTCCACTAGGGAATATGAGTATTTTATACAAAAGCATCCAGAGTTACTCAAGCGTTGCGGACAACACTTGTCTCAAGGGGAGGGGCAAGCTAAGCCCTAATATTGGCTCATTACCCCTTAACTGGGGCATATTACATTAATAATTTTATTTTATTTATGTCGACTTTATTCCATTAGTTGTAATTATATCTCCTAGTCTCCTATATATACCAAGGAGACATTTTCATTTGGAATCATCTTGGAATTGTACATTTATGTGGGCATAAGGAGGTTGTCCCCTAGAAGAGGCTTATTATATGAATTTCTCTCTTTTGCAAGGCGTTGAGTACTTATTCTAAGGTTTTTCTATGCTATATTGATATTTGGTTCTTAACATTTTATTGCAGAGTTTTTTTTATAGAAAGATGTGCTGGTAGTTTTGTATGAGAATTTACAGCATAGAGAGCATAAAACATATAAATATCACAAATCACATTAAGAAACACAACAAATACTTCAGGAAAATTCATATCTAACCTTTATTATAGTAATAGGTCGTCCTTCAAACACAAAAATGTAGACCTAGAACCAAAAACACAATAGAAAGGCCCTGGCTATAGATACAATATAATGGAATATCCAAACAAATAAAAACTAAGTGAAGAGTAGATACAATATCAAATTCTCTTCCTTGAACATGTGTAACCTTCAGATATGATGCAGATACACCCTGGCTGGCTGAAGAAGATAAATATTTCGTCCTCTTAGAATATGGCCCCAAAACCCTTAGAAAATAGTACGAAACTTTATATCGGGAATAGGACAGTAGAGATGGACCAAACCCTTGGTCAAATATTCAAATCTAACCCTCTGATTAAATATTTACTTAGTGAATGATGCACCCTCTTCAAAATTTTCCCTAAGCTCAAATAAATCATATGGGATTGAGATAAACCCTTTGGAAATGGATGAGTTAGGGAACTCTTTGACTGATAAATCCTCCTAAGAAGAGTTTGGCTCTAGATCTCACTCTTCCTCCTCAAATCAAGTAGATATCCTTGTTGCAGTGCACCCCCCCTGCAAAAACCTCCTACATTTGTACCTTGTCTCCTCCTTTGTGAAGATGGTAATTGAAAGATGGTGTAGAATGGTGAGGGAGGAATCTTTCACCTCCTTGGCCAAGCTTGGACCAAGAATATAGGGATATGTCACCTCCTTGCTGGTCATTAGGGTTTCTTGACTCAAAACACTCAAAATGTAAGTTGCATAGCTCAATTCACTCAAGAGAATAATATCATGAATGAGGAGTGAGGAACCCTCCTCTTCCTTTTATACCTCCACCATCTAATTTGTTGTTGAGTTACTTTTTCATTTTCTAAGGTTACTATTTTAATTTTTCCTTTAATTTACATAGCCTTTTCCCCTTCTAACTATTGTCACTTTAATAATATAACATTAGTTCTTCTAGTGACATTTCCACACCTCAAATTCCCCTTTTTTTACCTTGGAATATAGTCTAGAGGGGTAGCTAGAATAATAAGTCCTCATGTGCTCATGTCAAAGTGAAGGGGACATTACAGTCTCCCCTACTAGAAATTTCTTGCCCACAAGCAATTCCGATCTAGTTTGGTGTAATACCTGCTCACTTTCCCAAGTAGCATATTCTATAGGCAAGTCCTTCCATTTAAAGACATATTGTCTAACTTCTCTGCTCCTTAGTTGCTTCACCCTAGTTTCTATGATCTCTTCTGGAATCAAGAGTAAGTGACCTTCATCATCAAATGGTATAAATTTTTCATTGGCTATCACATACTACCCTAATGCTCTTTTTAAGCAGGAAACATGGAAGACATTGTGAATTTTACTCCCTGATGGAAATTTTAGTTCATATGCAACTTCCCCAATTCTTCTTTGCACTTGATAAGGTCCATAGAAGCATAGTTTAAGTTTCTCAGAACCACTCTTCTTGATATATGCTTGCATGTAGGGTTGCAGCCTTAAGTACACCAAGTCACCAATGTCAAAAGTGTGCTCCACCCTCTTTTTGTTAGCATACAATTTCTATTGGTTTTTTGCACTATGCAAATTGTATTTGAGATCTTGGAGGATGTCATGGTTAATTTGTATCCACTCCTTTTCCATAGGAGCCCTACTATCTCCTAACACAATCTGCACAAAAGTAAGAGGCTTATATTTGTACAAGGCTTTGAAAGGGGACATACCAATAGACATGTGGTGGGTGGTGTTGTATCAATACTCACCCAAATAAATCCATTTGACCCAAGCATTTTGTTGCCCTATTACATAGTTCTGACGATACCCCTCCAACCACTTGTTTACAATTTTTGTTTTCCCATCTGTCTATGGATGGTAGCTCATGCTAAGGGTCAAATAAATTCCCACCAATCTAAATAATTCTTGCCAAAAGATGCTCATGAATTTGTTGTCCCTGTCACTCACAATGGTCTTAGGTAAGCGGTGTAATCGGAAGACCTCTCCGAAGAATAATTCATCCACTTGTGATGCCTTGTAGTCCATGGAGATGGAAAAAAATGGTTGAACTTGGTTAAACAGTCCACTACCATGAATATATAATCCTTACCTTGCGCCCGGGGAAGACTTATGATGAAATCCATTGATATGCTTTCCCATTTTCTCTCTGATATAGAAAGTGGTTGTAAGAGCCCTGCTGGATGAGAATGTTCATATTTATTTTGTTGGAAAGTAGTACATTCCTTGATGTGACGCATGATGTCTCCCTTGAGTCTTTTCCAAGAGAACCTTCTCTTATTTGCCCGTAAGTATTATGAATATTATAGAACTAGATAGATCCTCCCTTTGTAATAAATGATATCATTCATGACTCTATACTTTTCATCTTGTAGTTTTCCATCCATCAACTCACATGCAAATTTTCTTTTAGAATACTCCACTAGTAGTTGGGACTTCCAGTCAACTGATATTTTCATCATGGAATATGTTGAGGGTATTCTTGATAAGGAATCCACTACTACATTATTATTGCCCTTGACATATTCTATATCAAATTTGTAAGCTTGGATCTTGCTTACCCATTTTTTATTCCTCTCATTAAGGTATTTCTAGCCCAAAAATTATTTGAGGCTATTGTGGTCAGTCATCACCACAAATTTTGCTCCAACTAAATACTACCTGAATTTAGACAATGTGTGCATTATGGCCAACATTTCTTTGTCATAGATGGTATAGCGAAGCTCAATTCCCCTCAATTTGCGGCTCTCATAGGCAACATGATTCTTACTCTGCATAAGGATGGCCCCAGCTCCTTCCCTGGATGCATCACACTCTAGTATAAAAGGTTGAGAGAAACCAGGTAGGGATAGTACAGGGCAAGTACTCATCACTTTATTCATCCTCTCAAATGTAACCTGTACTTCATCAATCCAAGAGAATGCCCCTTTTCTGGTTAGATCTGTCAGTGGTGCATAAAGTTGGGAGAAGCCTTTGAATTTTTTATGTAGTAGATGCAAATACCAAGGAATCCTTTTAGTTTTTTAATTGTCTTAGGAGTGGGCCAATCAATGATAGCTTGTATTTTCTCTTGATGAACCTGTACCCCCTTTTCCCCAACAATGTGTCCCAAGTAGAGAACCTCGGTCATACCAATATCAGACTTAGATTCTTTGGCGTATAAGCATTATGTTTCTCCATGATGCTTAATATTTCATCCACATGTCTTAGATAGTCCTCCCATGTCTTACTATAGATCTAAAAATGATCAAAGAAGACAAGTAAACATTTTCTCAATTGCTTGTTGAACACATGGTTCATGCAATACTAAAAATTAGTCAGAGCATTGGTGAGGCCGAAAGGCATCAAAAGAAACTCATAATGACAAAAGTGACATCTGAAGGTAGTTTTATGTATATCCTGCTCTCTCGTCCTGATCTAATGATAGCCAGAGCGTAAATATATATTTGTGAAGTAGACTTCACCATGTAGTTCATACAACAATTCATCAATCCTAGGAATGGGGTACTTGTTCTTAATGGTTCTTTTGTTTAGGGGCCGTTAATCTATGCACGTGCACATAGTCCCATCCTTCTTTTTCACCAATACCACTAATGATGCAAACAAGCTTGAGCTTGGTCTGATATGCCCCATGGCTAGCAACTCCTTGATGGCACTTTCTATCTCATATTTATGCTTCTTAGGATGCTTGTAAGGTGTGGTTATTAGTGGTTTAGCACCCTACTCCAACTAAATAATGTGTTCAAATCCTCTATCTAGTGGTTGACCTGGAGGGATCGATTCAAAATCCTGTTTGTTCTTATGAAGGATTCTTTGAATGTCAGGAGGATACTGTTTGGGTTCTCCATTTCCTATCTCCATAATAAAACATTCAGCTGCATAGGCCACCTCTTCATGCCTAAATATGGCATGCATGTTTTTGGCGGTCACTACTTTATGTGAGTTCCCTGTCATTCCCTTGAGTGTGATCCTTTTTCCCTCCTCATTGTTGAAGGAAATTTCCATGGTATTATAATTGGTAGTAATAGGCCCCAAGGTGATAAGCAATTGGACCCCTAATATAATATTTGTATATGGAATGTCTACCATATAGAATTCTTGTACCAAGGTGTACCTGCCCAATGTCAAACTCATTTGGGGAATATATATGTCACATGTTATAGTGTGTACAATTGTTATCTCAACTAGAAAACCCTCAAATGGTGTCATGGGAATGCACCTCCTTTCTACCATATCCACATCGATGAAATTATGTGAAGCCCCTCCATCAATAAATATTGTATCTCTTTTCCTTGCACCACACCTTTCATTCAAAAAGTGTTGAATTTGGGTACCCCACTCATAAAATCTATAATGACCTTCTTGAGGCCTTCCTCATGTGTCGTGGGTACTTCATTCTCTTGTACCTTCTTATCTTGTTCTGTTTCCTTATGACTCATGTATATATTATGAAGAGATCCACTTTACTCATCTTCAGATTCATCTTCACTATCTGACACTATCTCAATATAATGAATCTTCCCCTTACTCCAACACTTATTCCCTGGCTACCATGAATCTTTTCATGTGACGCATAGTTGCTTCCTTCTCAATTACCTCCTTGTAGCCTCATCCAATGCCCCCTTTTCCCTATAAAATTTCCTTGGACCTGTGGGTTTATTAATAATTGGAGGTTTAGGAGTGAATTTGTTTTCACTGGCTGCTCCAGTCAAGTACCTAGTGCGCTCAATGGAATCTTGTAGGGTTGTAGGCTTGAAATCCTTCACCCATCCACATAAAGGCTCATTTAGTGCCTCAATATATATAATCAATAAATGGGACTCAGAAATATATAGAACCTTAACTTCCACCCTTTGAAAATCTTCAATAAAAGCCTATGTAGACCCTGTTTGCTTCATCTGCGTGAGCTCCCTGAAATTAAGCTAAGGATCCTGCATATCAAACCTATCAGTGATTCTATGACTGAAATCCATGTAGGAAGTATTTTTTCCATGCCCCAAGGTAGTTACCCCATGGAACCACCAATCATGGGCCTTGCCCAACAAATGCATGGTTGCATACTTCATGGCATTTTCTTCTTCCATGGAGTTCAGTTGTAAATACACATAGATCTTTTGTACCCAAGTTGTAGTTGATATCTGATTGGTTCCATCAAAGGTAGGAATTTCCATCCTACTTTCCTTGCATCCTAGCTCATTATCTCCCCGGTAACATTCCTTGGATTTATTTTTGAGTTTGAGATGATAGAAATCAAGTAAGGAGACTTGTCTCTTGAATCCTGCACTCATATTGTTATATTCCCTCTCCATTGTCTCCCATTCATCGTCCATAGTCTCCTGACTAAAAGGATTATATTCCCTTGGCTGAGATGTTCTGAAAGTAGGGAAGTACAGTCTAGGAGTGGCTTTGTTGGCTACGTGGGACTGAGAGGGTATGTTTCCTGTATGGATTCCTCTTGATTTTCATTTTCCCCTTCAGAACCACTAGCCCCATTGTTTCCTCCAAATGTTGGTGCATCCTTGCCATTTTTTTGCTCTATCAAATATTGGCAAACAATCCGCTGAGTCCTAGATTTCTCCTCCAAAAGGGATATCATTCTATCTTGTCCTTTAGAGAATTCCATCAAAGATATTTTAAGATCTTATTGGCCTTTGGATAAATGATCCTTCATTTCACCCAAATAATGTTGTAGTATAACCTGGTTTTTCTATAGACTATCAAAAACCCTTTTAGACAACAATGCTTCCTCTTATTCCCGAGTCTCTCTCATACTGACCTCTTGATTTTCTTCCTCAAAATTACCTGTAAGTGTTTGTCCCCCACGGCCTTTTCTTCTGGGCATTAAAATAATCATAGGTCGGCGAAGGAAATTCGCTCTTATACCATTGTAATATTCCCAAGACTTTTTCTACTAGGAACTAAGATTTTGGGTTTGTTGTTTTGTGTTTTTATTGTAGAGTTTTTGTTACAGAAAGATGTGATGGGAGTTTTGTATGAAATTTTACAACATAGAGAGCATAAAACATATAAACATCACAAAACACCTTGAGAAACACAACAAATACTTCAAGAAACTTCAGATCTGACCTTTATTATAGTAATAGGTTGTCCTTCAAACACATAAATGCAAATCTGAAACCAAAAACATAATAGAAAGGCCCTAGATATAGATACAATAGAATGGAATATCCAAACACCTAAAAACTGAGTGAAGACTAGATACAAGATTAAATTATCTTCCTTGAACACTTGTAACCTTCAGATCTGATGCATATACACCCTGACTGGATGAAGAAGATAAATATTTTGTCCTCTTAGAAGATGGCCCCAAAACCCTTATAAAATAGCAACAGACTATATATCGGGTATAGGACAGTACAACTAGACCAAACCCTTGTTCAGATCTTCAGATCTAACCCTCTGATTCAATATTTCCTTAGTGAATGATGTGCCATCTTCATAAATTCTCCCCAAGGTCAAATAAGTCATATGGAAAGAGAAACCATTTGGAAATGGATGATTTAGGGAGCTCTTGGACTGATAAATCCTCTTGAGAAGAGTTCGGCTCTGTATCTCACTCCTTCTCCTCAAATCGAGTAGATCTCCTTGATGAAGTGCACCCCCGTTTAGAAACCTCCTATAGTTGTGCCCTGACTCCTCCTTTGTTGAAGATGGTAGTTGAAAGATGGTGTGGAATGGTGAGGGAGGAATCTTTAACCTCCTTGACCAAGCTTGGAGCAAGAAGAGAAGGATCTTTCACCTCCATGTTGGTCACTAGGGTTTCTTGACTCAAAACCCTCAAAACGTAAGTTGCATAGCTCAATTCACTCAAGAGAATAATAGCATGAATGAGGAGTGAGGCACCCTCCTCTTCATTTTATACCTGCACCATCTAATTTTATGTTGAGTTTCTTTTTCATTTTCTAAGGTTACTATTTTAATTTTTCCTTTAAGTTACATAGCCTTTTTTCCCTTCTAACTCATGTCACTTTAATAATATAACATTAGTTCTTCTAGTGACATTTCCACACCTCAAATTCCCCTTTTTTTATCTTGGACTATAGTCTAGAGGGGTAGATAGACTACTACGTTCTCATGTTCTCATGTCAAAGAGAAGGGGACATTAAATATTGATAGGGAGAAAATCCAACTCTCGTTGCATGTCTTGCAATTTGTACATGCCAAGGACAAATTTTCATCCACTCAAAATGGGGTCCAATCCAAAGTTGTTGAAATTTCAAGTGTTTTCCTTTTGAATCATTTGGTTTATCCTAATTAAGGATAAGGTGATGGCTATGGATATACAAACAAAAACTAATAAGAACACACATATACAAAGCAAGGGACATCAAGAGTATATGCACGAGAAACCCCCCAAGGGGAAATTATACTAATCAATCATTCACATGCATATTTCTATTGTACAAATGGTCCCTTTGTATAACTACAGGTGACCATAATATCTATGTCAAATTTAATATCTATTTCAACCCATATCCATAACTATGTCCACGATATCTCCATGAATATCTCAATATATATTCATCCCTATATTCTCTCATCTCCCCTCATCTCTCATTCTCACATAGACTTCTAGAATTCGTCTACATTATTAGAAATACATCATATTATTTAGACATTATTCATGATCAAAAGTAGGAATTATTCCCTAATACTCCCCCTTAACGAACACTTTTTGTGTGTGTGGAATAATCAATGGAAACCCTCCGAGTACTTCCCCAGATTTTGTGGATGGTAAACAGGGTAAAACGTCGACCCTAATTACGAGGCATCGCCATGAGGGAATAAAGAGAGTCAAACGCATGACCAACAACAAGCATGAAAAATCACATATTTCTCTAGAACAATTGAGGTAACCCTCGGGGATACTCCCATTAATGAATACTTGTGATCCAATCATTTACCTTTTTCTCTGGTCTCATATTCATATTCATATTCTTTGTCTTCCTCTTCAATATTCTGTGATATTTTGTCTTATTCATTATTCATCTTGTACCTACAAACATAAACAGTTTTTGTTGAAGTCCATATAAAAAAGTTACCATAAACAATTGTTGTATCCATCAGTTCTCTAGGAAACCTTTTCAAGTACATGCTTCATCAATCATTCATTCACAAATATTTTCACTCCCCTTTGACAAATAAATGCACCTTCATCAAACTTCCAAGTAACAAAAGGCTTCTTCATGGGATCCTATCCATGAGTTCATCAATACTTCTACCATGATTAGATATTTTTGAAGCTATCATTCATGTAGTATCTTCAATATGTGATATGACTACAACCTTTCTCAATCCATATGTAACTCTCAAATCTTTCTTTCATGGATGAATGACCATTCCACTCCTTTTCTTAAACTATGCAAGCGCCTTTTTCATGACTTGCAATCTCCCTGGTTTCCTTAGATCGAAATTTCTACCAAATGCATACTGCCTCGAATCAATAGTTCTTCCCATGGTCAAGCTTATCCTCCTGACTTTCCACTTATTCATTTCCATCAACAAGTTCTCTCTCATGACAAGTGGTTCTTTTTCTACCACAAACCATTCTTACATCAATGGTTTCAGCATACCACAAACCATACAACATTCATATTATGGGGGTATACTCGCCTCATTGAGCTTACATCAACATTGCCTCAGGTACATATAGTTTCCAAATTTCAACTCATGATAATATATCCTTTATAAAAGCATAGGACCAAGATAACCTATGACAAAATAGAACGCATACAAAATATATTTCATGTTGGAGTGTGCACAAGGTCCAACAAGATAACCTATGACAATAGATTGGAAAACTTAATTTATGAACCATTGTCATGATTTGATATGAGTAAAAAATTTACTTAACTTTTGCCTTTTTTAGATCTTTACATCAAGCAAATCTCATGTAATGACTTGATCATAAATTTAAACCTAGGGTGTCAGGTAACATCGATCGTGAAACCTTATTCAATTTTATTTTCATTCAGATACAACCAATTACACATGGATAACTTTTCTCTTCATGACTTTGAGATTTTACTTGACTCCAATTTCCTTCAAACTTGATTTTGTTACCATTGGACCCATTTTAGACCATAACATCCATCATATGAAGACCAAGTTACCATTACTTTGACACCTTTTTCATGACCATTTATTAACAAGAAAAACCTTTTATTTGAGTGGAACATCCATGCATTATTTATCAAGACTCGGGTTTCATTTAACAATTGTTGTCAAGAATCAGGTTTCATTTGATTTTCAACCATCTCATTCAATTTTTCCATTTCATATTTTTTACAACTAACATAGGGTTTGTAGCTTTAAATCTTTAGATCTAGCTTGCATTTCCAAGTTGGTCTGAGCTAATAATTTCGCATCTAGTTATAAACTTGGGTTTTTTTTAACAAAATATGGTGGATTTGTATTTCATTAAATGTGCGGCCAAAGCACACAAAGTACAAAAAAAACCTTCTAGAGAACAAAAACAAAAATATGGCATCTCCAAAACAACACTCAACCAACTAACTAATCCATAACTCCTTTCTTCCATTTTCTGAATTCACTATATATTTGCACAGATAAAATCTGTAGAATATACCAAGCATACAAAGTACAAAACAAAGAATAATTAATCAGAAAGAGACAAAGTTGTTGGAACCTCATCCTCTGTTTCTAGATTTTCTAACAGAGAATTCAAGTCAAGAATATGAATTGCACCAAGATGAGGCAAGGAATTCATTGTTGATCCAGAGATAGAAACATATAGAGGAGGCTAGAGTTGAAGTTCCTCCACTTGTGACTGCAATGATGCCAATTCATCCTGCAATTTACCCATCATTCCATGATGTTGAACGAATGTTTCCATGAACAAGGTGACTATGTAATTCAATGTGTTGATAGAAATACAGAGTCTTTGTTGATCAACCATGTCCTCATATTCAATTGTGCCCTCATGTTTCTCACTTCTTTCCCTACCCTCCATTACTTCTAACTATGTTGGATTAAATAACACCAACCAAAAAGATGTATCCCAGAGATAACTGCAGGAGCCCTTGAACAGAAGTGAAGGGACCCTGAAATAGATTGTTCTAAGATAATTCCCAAAGTGTCCAAGAGGGAACTCATAAATATGAACCAGAAATGAATCCCCAAAACCCATAGACCTTCAAATTAAATAGAGAACTCTGGTCGGGAGAATACCCATGCCCCAACCATCCAATCCATGACCCAACAAGAAATTCAAAATCTAATTCCTAGAAAAATTCACCTTCCTCCAACCATGTCAAATCCATCCCAAAATTTTCCAAATTAACACCTTCAAGCATCAAAATTGAGCCACCATCCTGAATTCACGCGACTGCCCGTGGATGTTGATGGAGGTTGAGATGAACTTTTCTCCTCCATATACACCTAGACACCTTCCACTACCTCGCATGATGGAAATTAGCTCAGAAAATGGCATATCCCACAATTATGGATCATGAAACCAACCCTGATGTACTTTCCACACTCAGGCATCACTATTCTCACAGTTCAATCTAGCTCAAAGCCTCCACAAACCCATTCGTTGATGAAAATATTGGGACTCCATATCCCTATGGCCTTCTCCCATATTTATTAAAGACTTGATGGTACGTGCCCTGCCGCATGTGCACTCTTTGCCCACATCACCCCCATAGGCCCCAACCATTATTGGACAATCAAACATTGGGGGGCGGGGGGGTTAAAAATGAACATCCCTATTAATCCAAAAGTATCATGGGGCCATTCTTATGGGTTGATCGACCATTTCATATACTTGTTTGTTGTTTTCCCGTAGAACATGAAAGAAGTGAGAATAGCATAATTTGAGGCTAAGTTTGATGCAGCCAATGATGGGCATCTATCCCACATCCTTAGGATGAGAGCCCATCATGAAATACCTTTTTGTGTTTTTTGACTCCCCAACAATATTGAATAGGGATACTTGACGATCTTTAGTAATCTGAAGTCCTTGTAATTATGCATAAGCCTCTACTTTGTTGTTCGAATAGTTCCCCAAATTCTAATAGAATGAGACTTCGCTAATTACTCTAGGGGAATAAAGTACCACACCCCCTTCACCTGCCTCCCCAATATTTCCTTTAGAATCATCATCAAAGCATAGAGTGAAACACAACATGGAGTTCAACCAACACTGAAACTCATAAAGTGAAATGCGAAGTTGCTAGAATGATCTGTAAGTACCTTACTACTAACCAAAAAATGCAAGTTAAACTTATCCATCCAATTTTCCTCAAATACTCTTACTTAGAGTTAGGAACCTTCTTCATGGAATTTCCCCACTTTTCGATTTGAGATACTCAAACATCTGGTCTGTAATGTTCCTAACTTGGCTAGTATAGGAAATACTGCTAAATTGTTAAATCCATTGTCTGATCTGATAATCTGGGGGATTTTGGATGCGTTTGATTTAATGTTTTAACATGATTGGTGATTTTCGCATGTGTGTTTCATTCAATTAATGTTTAGGAAGAATATATGATTCAGAAAGAATAAGGAACAAAGACCATCTGATTCATATGTATTATGAGGAAGAATAGCAAGAAATGCAATAATGTGCAGAAAGAAGATGAAATCGTTAGCTAGATCTCATGGATCGTCACTAAAATACAAGAAAATAATACAAAAAACTCGTGATCAGAAGATGAAGGGGAATCTGCGCATGCACGGATAGATCGGTAAAAAGATATAGTTCCAGAAACTCACAACAACTGCTACAACTATGGAAAAATCGCCTTGGTGGCTATACTTGGAAAAATCACCTCGAAATTGTCCCAAACTGAGTGCCCTGACCTCTAGGATGCTACTGATGACTCATGGGCCGAAGATCGGATCCTGGAAGCTCTAGATGCCATCCCTTGGGGGGTTGCAAACCTCTTGGTCTCAATGAGTGCACCCTAGTGATTCCTTCGATGGAATCTACTCCGTTATGACTCAAAATGTGTTCCTTGGCTAATGATGTACTAGGTCGGAAGGGTTTCCTCTAATCTGATCTGGAACTCCCTCTGGAACCCCAAATGTCACTCCTCAAGAGCTGAGTACTATCTATTTGTATGTTGCGCACTGAGAGATTCCACTGTTAGAATTTGATCACTGGTGGCTCAAAAGATGTTCCCTATCTAGTCCTCAACTCGGTTGGGAGGAAAATGCAAGATAATCTATGCCCTCCTGTAGCTACAAAAAACTCTCTCTAACCCTTGTGCCCTCATTGGCTGAGCTGCACAAACACTGCAAATTGGATACTCCTGAATAACATGGTGAAATACCTGGATGGTATCTCCGATAGGCTAGGGGTGTGTCTCTCAACACCAAAACTGATCAATGGTGGTGGTTTCTTCCAGAAATCCACAAAACAAAGAAGGTTGATTCTCCTCCTCCTTTGAAAACTCTCTCAACATCAAATCATAACATAATTATGAATCAGGTTGCTTTACCCTTCCTTTATAGCTTCCCAAAACCCTAATTCATTGTTTACCTTTTCCCTCCAAGTGACTTTTACTTTATTTTATTATTCCTTGATTAAATCACTTAATTAATTAATTAATTAACCATTTTACCTCTAAAAAGTGATTTATCCATCCTTATGGCTTCCTCGGCCACTGAAAGTCACTTCTCCTCATTTTATCCTATCATGATCTTCCTCCCGATTTTGATGAGATATTAAACTAAGAGGTTTCTCCAAGTAATATGCCCATTATGACCTTCTTAGTGAATTTAATTAAGATATGACCCATAATAACTCAAAATTACGGAAATTGTTGGAATGTGCAAGATACCAGATATATAAAATATGCAGAACAGAAATGAAATGCTAGAAATGACAAAATAACAGTAAAATATCCAGCATAATCTTCACAATACACAGAAATGATATACGAAATAACAATAGAAATAGCACTTGCGTTAGGAATGTAATGTTCACGTGAGGCCTCTTCAAGGGGGCAACCTCAGATCAAAGCGATTATAGTACAATAATATCCAAACTAGGGTTCTCATACCCTCACCTCTTATTATACTAAACATGTCATTAAAGAGAAGCATCTAGAGGAAGATCCTTCTAGAAATAGAATCTTCTATTAATAATATTTATTACATTAGCCTTATTCTATTTTATTAAAAGGCCTTATTAATATTGACCTTTATTACATCCGAATACATTGATCTACCTATGTCGGGTTAGGACATAACATATACGCCCCATAAAACAACCTTGTCCTCAAGGCTTGAGATGTGAAGCTAGCTACTTGAGAATGGTAGTTGGTTCCCAGTGGCATCTGTTGGAGTCATGTATTTCCAGCGTACTAGCACTTCCTTGATGGTTCTCACGATGCGGTGATGCTCACTCTAGTCCAAAACTGCTTCTTGTTGCAGCCAAATGGAGCCTTCTTCATTAAACTCAGGAAGGTTGGTTTTGAATTCGACTTTTGGTTCCAATCACCTTCTTCAAAGCATGAAACATGAAAAAGCAGGATGTAACCCCATTTGTGGGCAAAACTAAGCGATATACGACTTGTCCCACACACTTGAGAGCGTGGTCAGGGCCATAGAATTTGGGTGCTAGCTTAGAATGATACCGACGAGGGAAGTTTCTTATATGGTTTGGAGTCGAAGCACTGATCCCATACGCAAATTGATGTTGGTGACCTTGATCTTCTTGACCGTGTTCTATTACGTACCATGACCAATTTCTCTTTAAGGGTGTGAAGGATGTCCTCTCGAACTTTAAGTGTTTGGTCAACCGCATGGACCTTGAGGTACCAGTAAGTATGAGAGAACTGAAGGTGGCTTACGTCCATATACTTCTTCAAAGGGAGTCATGTGAGTGGTACATATGGTATGTGGTGTTACTACCATTCGTGAGGGGTAACAATTAGGCCACTTGGTGTTGTTTTGAGTAGAAAGCACCTCATATATGTTTAAACACTTGTTATTAACTTAGTTTGACCATCCGTTTGGGGATAATAAAAGGCTGGTGAGAGATGCAATTGTGTGCCTTGTAAGCTTAAACAATTCTTGCCAAAAATTGCCCGTGAAAGTTGTATCGTGATCAGAAACAATAGAGTGTGACATGCCATGAATCTTGAAGAACTGGTCCATGAAACTTTGAGCCCGCAGTGGATGCATTAAATGGGTGGGAAAGAGCAAAATGAGAATACTTGGAGAGGCCGATCCACCACCACCATTATGACCCGGTTAATTCCCGATTTGGGTAATCCTGTAATAAAAACCATAGATATATCCCACCAAATAACAACTGGAATCGGAAGCGGTTGTAGTATGCCAGGAGATTTTACTGTTTCTCCCTTTTAGCGTTGACACACCTCACATTCAACGAAAACTTACGGATGTCATGTTTCGTACCATCGAGAAAAATGATTTATTTCGGTCGTAGGTTTTGGTGAACCCAGAGTGTCTTGCTATGGGTGTAGCATGAAACTCGAGAGAGAAAGTACAGTGGATTTGATCTTGGATTGTTTACTTAAATACAAGTGACCTTTGTATAGAAGCTCATCTGGAGCGGGGGTATCCTAGGAGCGAAGCCTTGTTCTGCGGTTTACGGATCAATAGCGAACTTTTGGGATCTTGAAACCATTCTTGGCACATCTTGAATCAATCGGGTCTGATGAAGAAAGAGAAAAAGAATCCTTCTTCTTCATATTTTAGGAATGATTACATCCATACGACATTATCTTGCCCTTCTTGTAAATGATCTCATAATCATATCAAGAGCTTAGTCACCGTACACATTTGTTCATGATGAAATTATTTGTTCCATGAAGTACTTGAGGCTTTGATGGCGTGTCTTAATTTGGAAGCATTGCCCCAAAGAGTAACGGGGCCTTCACAACTCAACGACATCTTGAGGGTACCATCATTTCTTTTCATAAATGGGTTTGTGATTATTTTGAATGAGATTTGTTTGCTAGTGAAGGCCAAGGTTGACCCTCTTGCATAGGACAACACCAATTACATTTACCAAGGCATCACATTCCAACCTAAAGGTCTTTGTGAAGTCGAAGGGCGAGCAGAATTATGTACACATGGCCCGTGTCAAAGGTTTGAAAACTTGAAGCATTTCTTTGAGTCAAGAAGGGTTTGCTTTTAGGAGAGCCATGAGGTGTTGCAATCTTTCATGGATTCTTAGCAGACTTACAATAATACCTTGTGAGGCCAAATCCCTCAAGATTTTGAGAGTCTTTAGGTGCATCAGGTCTTGCATAGCTTCAATCTTTCTTGAGTCCACCCTGACGCCATCCTTTCCCACCCGACGACCCAAAACATTCTGCGCCGGAGGCGCAAAGAACATTTGGATTGTTCGGGGAAAAGTTGGTCTTTGAGAAGGTAGAACTTGATCATGATTAGATGAATTACGTCAGGTTTTCTATATAGAGGATATCATCAAAGAAACTTAAGACAAAATGGCGAAGAAAAGTGAGGAAGACATGGTTCATGAGGCTCACGGAAGGTGGAGGGCATTACATAGGCAAAGAGGCGACCAAAAACTGTAGTGGCACTCATGAAAAGAAAGAAAGAAAAGGAATTAGAAGAGAACATCTTGGGAATGTAGTACTCTTTTTATACGTATCTGGTGATAGCCCGGTGAAGATCAAGTTTGGTAAAGGATTGAGCACGAGTCAGTTCATCCAAAAGGTCACCAATGAATGGAATGGGAAACTTGTCTTTGATGGTTAGTTTATTTAAACCACAATGATCAGGACACATTCTCCAAAGACCTTCTTTCTTGTTCGCAGTGACCAGGAGATGAGTAAGGGCTCGTACTAGGTTGATGACGCCTGTAGTAAGGAGTTCTGGACCATTTTTTCAATTTCATTTTTTTGTGCAAAGGGGTGGCCATATGGGCATTATATTGGGAAGGCTTCACAGGACAAGGGGAATGGAGTGATCATGGACACCACAGGAAGAGGGAAGTCCATGGGGAGTGAAAATCATCGATGATGTTTAGAAAGGAGAGCTTGGAGGTCTTGGGGCAGCGAACTGAATTGTCTCTGGCTTATTATGTATGGAGTTAGGCAATGGCCACCGAATGACCTTTTGGCAGTTTTCCATGCAGTGAAGCCCGATGATCTCGAATTGAACCAACAATGATGCAGAAATTTTATTGGTGGCCTTCTTGGTTGAAGTGCATGGTTAAGTTATGAAAATCCATGAGAATGGGACCCAAAGTCCTTAGCTGGTCACAGTACTAACCACAATGTCATAACCCTGTCAATAGAAAAATATGAGTTTGAGGTGGTAGTCACCTATTTGGAACCTACATTTTCCACAGTAGCCCACCACATTTGAAGACCACCATTGCTTAATCCTTGATTTGGAAATTGTTGGCGGCATGGATGTAGCAATGGGTTTCTTGGGCAATCTGCAGTGATGAATACAATTATTAGATGCTGCCACTGTCAACCGGAATGATGACCTTTCATTGCTGATGTAACCAATTAACTTGAGGGTTTTGGAAATGAGAGAAAATTGAAGGCATTAGGGAAATAAGCCAGTTCCACTGGAGGGAGTCGAGGAGGATTATATACGAGATTCCCGACCGAACACAATGGGATGTCAAACATCTTCTTCTTGAATATCCTCGAGAGATAGCCACAAAGGAATTTTGTTCCCTTGGCATGGCACAGGAAATATTTGTCATCCTGAATTATAACGAGAGGCCTTTGAGTTGGCATTGGTGTTTATACAGTCAATGTTGGATTTTTAATGGAAGTGAAGGGAGTGAGTGGGGTTTCTTGGTTTGGTAGCGGGATAAAGAGGCTTAGGGTTTGAGAGGAAACAATTTTTTGTGCTTATTTAGCTTTTGGTAGCCTCCACCCAAGTTGTAGAGTTTGAGCCATGAAATGGACCCTAATCTCTCCTTGGGGACAGTGAAACACTCTTAAAAAGAAAGTATCCAGTCCTTGCCATTCGAGAAAATCCAAAGCGCTCAAATAAACTGTGATTCTTTGGCGTGATCTGATTGCTTCAATTTGTCAAATGGACCAAATGGTTGGTGTAAGTGTCAAAGCGTTCATAAACTCTGACAACAAATTGGGTCCAAGCAATATATCCTTGTGGAGTTTTTCTCCAACACCACCATTGCCAACGTTCTTGATCTAGATGGACAACACCATCTGGGAGTTTGGCCAAGTCATACGTAATGTTGTAGAGAGAAATAATGTTCCATTTGTGGCATTAACTAGTGGGAATTACGAGCCATCAAATTTAGTTTACATCCACCCGCCCAGTACAGTATGTGCTTGAAAGTGATGGGGTTGAAAGGAATGGAAAGAAGTTTCACCTTGAGTCTTTTATGTGCATCAGGAAAAGAATCATCATGAGTTTTGGGGTTTGAAGATGCGAGAGAGTGATGCAAAAGGCAATTCAGGCTGGGTGAGTGGAGTTCATGTTTGACTGCATAGACACTACTTGGTGCCGCGACTACATTCTGAGGAGGCATTTATGGAGGCATCACGGAGGCAATAGTAGCATTGAGTTGTTTTACACTTCTTGTTGGGTCTCAAGTAAACCAACTTGCAAGGTGTTAGCGAGACTCTAGTTCTTAGCTCTGGTATGAGCCATGATGACGGGTGGCTGGAAAGGGAGCGGGTGGGGTTAGAAAATTTTGTAGAAAATGATATGGATGAATGTGATAAGGAGAAGATATAGGTCTAATGGGGTGGAGTCTCAAATAATGGTGAAAAATTCAGACTTTTTTTTCACAATTTCTTGGGGTTATACTTTGGTATAGAAGAATGTTGCTATAGTAGATACAATTTTGAACCAGGAGAGTATTTACTTGCAGCAACATGAACAGATCTTGGCGTCAATAGATCTACGCCCGGTTTAATTTGTTTACATATTTACATTTGTTTATGTTCCCCCAAAGGGTTCATTATTCAAGGGTTCTGGACGAGGTTTCCCCTATGCTGTAAGCTCTCGATATCGTCTGAAGTTATGATAAGGTACTTCGGCTGTATCTCGGGGCACTAACTAGGAGGATAGACCATACCCTTGGCCATTTTACCATTGCAGAATTTACTAGAGTGTCTTCAGGAGTGTTGTTCACCATTTTATAAGTAGTCACAGCGTAGATAAGGTTTATCTAAAGAGACTTGGAAGTAAACCCGATCCATTACCACGAGGTGTTTAATGCGTCTTCTACTCGAGGGTATATGAGGTTACAAAGGGTGTATGACGTCTTAAGAACTACACTTGTATTTCTAGTGTATAGATCCCACTCAATCAGCGGAGTTTATGCGTAACGGCGATATGCGTAGCTTAAAGACACCGAAATCGTCTCTACTGAAAAAAAAAATACCCACAATTACATAAGGAAAGTGCTTTCTGATACCACCACAAGATACTAGATATATAAAATATCACGAGAATAGAAATGGAATGCTAGAAATAATGAGAATAAGCGTAAAATATCAACATAATCTTCACAATACACGTAGTATATGAAATAATAGAAATAGCACTTTTGTTGAATGCTTAATGTTCTGAGGAGGCCTCTTGAGGGGCCTCCAGTCAGTGGTATACTTGTTACAATAATATCAGACAGGGTTCTCCTTTCGCCTCTTATTTATACTAAACATGTCTATTAGGAGAAGCATCTGGAGGAAGATCATTCTGGCGGAAAGAGAAGCATCTAGAGGAAGATCCTTCTAGAAGCGGAAGCTTCTATTAGGTCTTCTTACATCCAACTTATTCTATTTTATTGAAAGGCCTTATTAATATTGACCTTTATTACATCCGAATACATTGATCTACCTATGTGCGGGTTAGGACCTTAACAGAATGCAATGAAACCAAAGCCAAGCTGTGTGGAATGGATCTTGATGATGAACAATGCAAGTTGGGCCCAATAAAAACCCTCGATATATCCTGAACTCTTTATCTGGATACTATGGTAGGCATAACACTTTGTAATGTAATAATGTCCAAAAATGGGGACATTACAGTCCTCCCTGCTAGAATATTGCTTGTCCTCAAGCAATAATTGAATCAATCTGCATATGATAATAAGGTCCCATATCCACCTGTGTGACAAAAAATTGAATCCCCTCAAGATGGGGCCTCTCCAAGTGCTCACCACGCATGACACCCAAATTCTCCTTATGAGTAGAATGATCAATGGCCAAAGAATCTCAATCAATTCCCCAAACAACCACTCTACTCGAAACTCAACTCCATCAAACACTCAACTACCAAGCACTCCAATCCCTGTATCCCATATCAAGATGTGAATTGCAATGCCCTGTGAATTATATTTTTGTAACATATCAACACCATGAGTCTCTTGCAAATAACATACAGCCTCAACCCAAAATGAGTTTTCCCTACTAGACCATACCAAACCAAACACAACCTCCATTGACTGGACATGTTGCTACCATATTGAGGCACTACAAGACCTCAACGAATCACCAACCAGTGATGTGCTCTCCCCAATACTTAAACTCAATGAAAAATCAAAGTGATTCCCCCCTACAAACATCCACTCGTCTCCATCAGTCAATGAAATTCCTAGCACCGTAATCCCAGGGTCTCATGCTAGTCTCTGATAGGGACCATCATGTTGATGTTTCTCTAATATGATCACATCGGTCTACTCAAAGTATACATACTAGATACTCCATTCCTATATCCTCATAAGATGAAACAAACTATTGACCAAATGGACTGTCGGATCCCATGTCAAATTTGGAAGTTCATCACTTCCAATCCCCACCAACTGATGATGTTCCCTACTGGTAACTGTCAAAATCCCTCCATCGTCATCCCAATGAGAGTCTGAATATGTATCAACCTCTGAGATATCCTTTGTCCCATGGCCTAAGATACTCTCCATCAAGCCCAGGGCCTCAATTGTCTGTCCCTGATGATCCACCCCTATCATGTTCTATGCAATTAAGACACTCTTGTCAGGTGGTCTCAGCCTACCAACTCTCGATGTCTCATGCCACTGTTTATCTCTCCCTATGTTGTTGTCAATAATGAAAATATCGAGAAAGGATATCATAAATATTTGCAACCAACTGTAGGATTGGAAAGTATCATATTCTTTGGTCAATCCCACGGACTTGACCAAAATCCTGTCCACCAGCACCCATGGTAAATAATCACCTATACTCATCACTAAACAACAACCATCGGGTACAACAATAGGTATCTCCACAAATTGTGGGTCAATCATTCTCTTCTCGTCATCACTCACGTAACTACTGCTACAGTGAAAGTGGTCTCCCATATCTATATACTTTTTCAAGGGAGAGGAATCTCCATGCTCTACTAAGTACATCTCCTCCCTGTAATCCAGTGTGTCCCTCTCAATCCCCCTATACACCTCTATATGTCTCTGTGAACTACCACTCATCACTATATGCCCCTGCATACTCATGTGATCTCTTGTATACACCTTCAACATTATGGATCCTGGGTGTACTACTATTTCATCCTCTACATGAAGGTCAACCAATCTTGGAACACAAATGGAAGTGTCCTCATAACTGTCCCTGGCTATGGAATTCCCATGAGAATTTATATGACCAACTGTCTCAGAACCCCTCGTTAAGAGTGGTCCCTGTGACCCATGGACATCCTCCTACGTCTCTGGATCATATCTCTCCATACTCATCAACAATCCTGGGTACTCCTCATGCTCCTCCATCAACGGGTGCTCTATGATTAAACCACCAACATCCTCTAGAAATTTGGCTAAAAGATATATCTGACTCTTTGTTGAGATAGATGTAGTGGATCTCTATCTAATATCCTCAAGGATCTCCTTTGATATGGACTCTGATTCATGAAGGGATGTCTGTGTGCCCTTCAAGAATATTTGTGTCCTCACTAACTCATTAGTGAGTCGGTCCACTTCAACCTCCTGCTCCCTCATTTCCCTGTGATACATCTCACCAACCTCCAATAGGTAATCCTTATCCATCAATAACTGTTGGTAGTCAACCCTCATCAAAATCACTCTCTCACTAAGTGTATATAAGTCATAAATGGAAAGTCCCACATCTAAACTATCTTGTGCCATCGAGGTCCTCCAACAATATCCTACCACCAATGCGTGCGTATCATCAATGCATCTAATGGATGCCATGATCATGTCCTCACTGACTCTCAATTGTCCTTTCAAGTGTCGTGACTTCTGATCAAAATCCCACTGAGGTGCTACCTCATTCCCTTCACTACTAGTGTCAACAATGGAATCCCCAAAAATACACTCCTCAAATGATAAGGCATTGAACTGTCCACTATCCACTATTCTACTGAGTCCCCTTGTATGCCACATCACACCATCAATAATTGCTACCCCCATTGGAATCACACTATATCCTGTATGGGAAGTTTTATCCTCTTGTGCTCTCACTCTGCTAATGTCATCTACTCCTGGATCCTATAGAGATGTGTCCAGACATGAGATATGGCCATCCCGACCATTAAGGAGTGCATCCTCATCACTATAGACCGGTCCTGGAAGTGAGTATCCCATCAAACTATTAGTATCCACAACCTGATCTAAAAACAAAATCTCCACCAAAGTTTACTCACTCTCCTCATGTTGATAGGTATATGTCTCGTCAACTAACTCCAAGTCATGCCTCCTCCTAGATTTGCAATCCCTTGGTATCACCACTGAATTTTAGTGGACACAATATGAAATAACTCCTCATTGATTTTCCCATTAGGCTAGCAGGAAAACCAGCTTTGATACCACTGTAATGTTCCTATCTTGGCTATTCTAGGAAATACTGCTAAAATGTCAAATCCACTGTCTGATCTAATACTTTGGGGGATTCTGAATGTGTTTGAGTTAATGTTTTAACATGCTTGGTGATTTTCGCATGTGTGTTTCATTCAATTAATGTTTAGGTAGAATATATGATGCATAAAGAATAAGGAACAACCAACATCTCATTCATATGTATTATGAGGAAAAATAGCAGGAAATACAATAATGTGTTGAAATCAAATGAAATCGTTAGCTAGATCTCGTGGATTGTCACTGGAATACAAGAAACTAATAAAAAATACTTGTGATCATAAGATGAAGGCATATATGCGCATGCATGGATAGATCGACAAAACGATGCAGTTCTGGAAACTCACGACAATTGCTACAACTCTAGAAAGCTCTCCCTGGTGGTTATACTCGACATAATCACCTGAAAACTGTCCCAAACTAAGAACCATGGCCTATAGGATTTTACTGATAACTGATGGGATGAAGATTGGATCCCAGAAGCTCTAGATGTCGTCCCCTGGGGGTTTTCACACCTCTTGGGCTCAATGATTGTGCCCTAGTGATTCCTACGATGGAATCTGCTTCTATATGACTTGATATGTTTTCCCTGACTAATCTTGTACTCGGTCAGAAGGTTTTCCTTGGATTTGATCTGAAACTCCCTCTGGAACCCCAAATGTCCCTCCTCAAGAGATGTGCACTATCTAGTTGTTTGCTACGCACTGAGAGATTCCAAAATCAAAATATGATGAATGGTGGCTCAAAAGATGCACCCTGGCTATTCCTCAACTAGGTCGAGAGGAATCTGCAAGATAATCTCTGGTCTCCTTCAACTACACAAAACCCTCTCTAACCCTTCGCCTTCACTAGTTGAGTTGCGCAAACACTGCAAATTGGATACTCCTAAATAGGACGGTGAAATACCTGGATGGTATATCCTATAGGCTATGGTGTGTTTCTCAACACCGAAACCGATCAATAGTGGTGGTTTCTTCTAGAAATCCACAAAACAAAGAAGGTCGATTCTCCTCCTCCTCTGGAAACTCTCTCAACATCAAATCATAACATAATTATGAATTAGGTTGCTTTACCCTTCCTTTATAGCTTCCTGAAACCCTAATTCATTTTTTACCTTTTCCCTCCAAGTGAGTTTTACTTTATTTTATTATTCCTTGATTAAATCACTTAATTAATTAATTAACCATTTTACCTCTAAAAAGTGATTTGTCCATCCTTATGGCTTCTCCGGCCACTGAACGTTATTGCTCCTCATCTTATCCTATAATTCTCTTCCTCCCAATTCCAATGAGATATTACACTAAGAGGTTTCTCCAAGTAATATTCCCATTATGACCTTCTTAGTGAACTTAGTTAAGATATGACCCATAATTACTCAAAATTACAGAAATCGTCGTAATGCAACGAAACCAAAGCCAAGTTGTGTGGAATGGATCTTGATGATGAACGATGAAATTTGGGCCCAATAAAACCCCTCAATATCTCTCAAAATCTTTGTCACCCCTATCTGGTTACTCTGGTAGGCATAACTCTTTGTAATGTAATAATGTCCAAAAATGGGGACATTACATGGCCCAAAATATTGGTGGAAACTAAGAGAGGCCAATAATTCTCTTCTTTGAAAATGGCCCTATTTATTGCTAACCATAATTTCCAACAGAAAAACTTGGGAGTTTTCATCTATACTCTTTTGAATAGAGGATTGGATCAAAATGATCCATGGTAGTATGTTCTCCATTTTCACAAAAGAGGTCTGACCAAATACAGCTAGTAGACATGGTGATTTAATTCTGAAAACACTAACTACCAAAACCTGTTTGCAAAGTCACATACCAAAATTAAATGGGGAATGAATTCTATATTATGATGACATAGGGCACACCAGAAAGGACCAAGGAAGTCTCTTTCGCAGAGTTTTTACCGATAAGAATTTTCCTGTGAGCTAGAGTCCAACAAAAGATATTGATCTTCAGAGTCCCATCGCTATGCCAAATGTTAGACCAGAAACTCAATTTCTTGGCCATATTACCTTGATGGAGTAAAGCAATGTATCCACCCTTTACAGAATACCAATTCTCTCCCCAACCCCTGTTGTCCCTAGCATACTTCTGAATTGGAGCTGCACCCTGAAGCTTTAAAAGAAAAGAACCCACCAAAGCCCTAAGGTGACGTGGAACCTCACCCAAATCCAAACCCAACCAAGAACTTGATGAGTCAACGTAGTTGTTGACTTAATGAGAACTATAACCTCAAAATAAGAATTCTAGTGCAAAAAACTCAAATTTTTGTGTCAAAAACACCAAAATCAACCCCCATTTCAAAAAATCGTGCCACTAGTAGCACACTTTTTATGCAAGGTGGTTAAAATTGACCCTCAAATTGAAATGTGATGCTACCTATAACACCCTTCTTATTTTAGGAGTTAGAATTGTGACTTAATTAAAATAGTGGCCTCAATCACTGGTCTTTTCACAAACAAAAAACTTATAATTAGCTTGTAAATTGAAAAGTTGTATTTTATTTATTAATCAATTTTATTTTATTTTTTAAATTTACTTTAAAAATAAAGAAAGGGAAAAAATAAACTCCACATACATGTTTCTTTTTTTCTTCAAAGCAAAAAAAAAACACATTTTTAGAAAAAATAAATAAATAAATAAAAAATAAATAAAA
>SNQJ01S0010084.1:140804-157680 GCA_010110895.2 Picea sitchensis | reverse complement strand
TGTGATAAAGAGTTAGAGGAAAAAAGAAAATTAAGGTATTATAAAGATGTAATCAACCCTAATCTAGAAGATAAAAATTATCTATCTGTTTTGTCAAGTGTAATGAAAAAAATAAGCATTGCTAAGATAAGAACAAATTCTCACGAGCTCCATAGTAAAACTAGGCGTTGGTCAATTCCTGAAACTCCATCGAATGAAAGAGTGTGGCAATAAGAAGGTTGAAGATGAAAAGCACCTTATCTTAGATTGTCCAACCTATACCCATATTAGATCTGATTTTCAAAATATTTGTCACACTACCAACCTTCCTAACTTCTTAAGTCAACAAAAGTATGGTGATCTTGGAAAGCTTCTCTCAATGCTTTTTGAGCATAGAAACAAAATTCTAAAGAATCGCAAGTAATCACTTACCCTCTTAAGGTATGATATACCAATTCAGTCTTAGTGGATGTTAATCATCATCATCATCATCATCATTTTGGGGGAAAATGTTTTAAAATCAAAGAAAAATTGAAAAATTAGGGGGGAGAGCCATCATTTCAATTAAGTCACAATTTCAACTCAAAAAATAAGAAGGGTGCTATAAGTACCATCACTTTTCGATTTGAGGGTCAATTTTAACCACCCTATAAAAAAGATTTGCTATCGGTAATACCATTTTTTGAAATGAGGGTAAAAAATGTGACCTCTAAAAAATGAGAACTCTGGAGAGTTCTCGTTAAGTTGGTAACTTTTTTAGTCCCAAATTGAGATGTCAAACAACTAAAACTTATTAGTATTCTCAAGACAAAATCTGAGGGGAAAAAGAGATTGATCCTCCATCAATGGAGGATTCCCTAAGAGGCTGTCCTTCCAGATCTTTATATTTCTCCCATTTCCAGGGGTCCAAGTGAGGGAGTTTTGAATTAATGAAAGAGATACCCTAAAAGTTTCTAAATTGGAGATCCATTCTTAACCAAAGGTGTGTTATTGAGACACATTCTACGGTCTCCAAAAAACTAGTTTCTAAGAAGGGTGTGTTTCCACTGGTCCCTATCACCTGTAACCAGTCTCCAAAGAATTTTAAAGCCTAAAGAAATATTAACAAGGCCAAGATCTTGCACCCTCAGACCACCATGCTCCTTTGGAGATATTACTAGGAACCATTTTACTAAGTGGAAGTGCTTAAAATTTGACTCCCCCCCCTTGCTAGAGGAATTTGTGTATTTCACGAGACAAAGCTTTTTTGATATGTGTCAGTGCCAATATAGAGGAGAATTGAAAAAATAGAATTGTAGAGAGGAAATATTTCACCAACACCAATCGTCTTGCTAGATTTAACCAAATATCTCCTCAAGAAGTGTTTTTGTCTTTGACTTTTAGGAAAATAGATTTCCAAGCTTCAACACAGAGCAATTTAAGACAAATTTTCATCCCCAAATATTTGAAGGATTTCCAATTTATTGAAAGTATGAATTGGAAGATGTTGGCAATGGCCATGATAGAGTGGCCATTCACATTCCAAGCATACAGATGAATTTTATTATTATTAATCAAACCTCTAGATATCTGAGTAAACCAATCCAAAGTGATTTTAAATCTGGAAGCAATAGTTCTCGAAGCCCCACATAGGAGCAATGTTTTGTCAACAAATTGAGAATGATTAATGTACTTAACACATATTGCAATTTGAATACCTATGATGGATCCTGCAATTATTTTACTTTCCAATATTCTATTTAAATCTTTAGCCATAAAAAAATATGAGAGAGGAGAAAGAGGAAAACCCTGGCGAAGTCCCTTTGAGGCCTTAAAATGTTTTTTCTAGTCTACCTTTAATAAGAGGAGCTATCCATTCATCATTTATATAGGAGCCTATCCATCTAATAAAACCTTGGCTAAATCCAAAATTTCCTAGAACTTCCATAAGAAAACTATGTCTAACCCTATTGAAAGAATTTTCCATATCAATTATTATTATCATACCTTTATCAACTCTTGCTTTGCTAGAATGGATGGCCTCTTGAACTAGGATAATGTTATCCCAAATATGCCTCTTTTCCACAAAACCACGTTGATTTGGGAGGATAAGATTACTTAATATATGTTTGATCTTGTTTGTAATGAATTTCGACAAGAGTTTGTAAGAAACATTACACAAAGAAATATGTTTGAACCTATCAAAAGAGGAAGAATTCTTTTCTTTTGGGATCAAATCCAAAAACTTCGAGTTAGTTTCTCCTCCCATTCTAGAATATTTGTGCACATACTAAATCATTATTACCAAATCAAATATAATGATATACCAACATCATTTATAGAAGTTCATAGTAAACCCATCCATTCCAAGGGCCTTATTCAGATCAAACTGCTTAAGGGCCTCAAAGATTTCCTCCTCTGTGACCATTTTGACCAACTCCAAGTTCCTCCTTTGGCACTAGAGAAGGGACGTGCGAGGTAAATTTACCACATAAATCCAAATCCTCTCCCTCGGATTCAAAATAAAGGACTTTAAAATGAGTTGAAGTGGCCTGCTTTATTTCCTCAAAGGAGGAGAAGACCACACCCTCAAAGGAGGTGATTTCCTCCACCCTGTTTTTCCATAATCATGCATTAGCCAGTTTATGAAAGAAACTTATATTTCTATCTATGTCCACATTTCTTACTCTTTCTTGAGAGATCTCTGATACTTATGATAGACGATATGTTCTTCTTGGAGCAAGGAAAGAGTTACTAAATATCTCTCTAAAATGTCTTGGACAACTTCCATCTGTTTTTTGATATCCACTACTTTTACTTTCGGGGAAAAAAATTTATCCTTTGCCCATTTCCTTAGGGTGAACTTAGAAACTTTGATTTTTTTATCCCATATATGAATGGGAGAGCCTGAGATCCACTGACTCCAAGAATAGGGAAAAATGGGAAAGAAGGATCGATCACCAACCCACAAGGGACTAAAATGAAAGGAATAGGACCTGAATTATTTTCCTTCAAAAAGAACAAGGAAATAAGATGATGATCTGAGATATCCCAAGGGAGAATATGAGAAAAACAAACCTAGGGTTATCCAAGAAAGAACTATGGACCAGAAAATGATCCAATATAGCTGCAATATGCCCCAGACCTTCTCTTTTATTATTCCAGGTGAACTTTCCCTTGCTTGGTTAAATATCAATTAGATCTAAGGAGGAAGTAAGGTCTTTGATCTTTTCTCTGAAAGGGTCTATAACTATGGATCCCCCCTTTTCGCATCCTGGTGAAGAGTGGTATTAAAATCTTATGATGGCATGTGCAAGTGTTTAACCATGATCCAGTGATTCAATTCAAAATTTTGTTCCAACTGAAAAAAACCATGGTTCCATAAGGTATAGATTCCCCCAGAGGCCCCCTTGACGCTAACCGCAACACCCTTGCTTAATTTCTAAAACCGACTACTCTCATGAAGGATGACTAGGTCCCTCATTTTTCTCTCCTAGATCAAAAGGACTTGAGGTTTCTCAACTCTGACAATATTTTTCATTGCCTCTCTCTTTTCTTTGCTCCCCAATCCTCTACAATTCCAAGACACCAATTTTATTATTTACCATAGGTTTTATGTTCCCCCCTTTTGGAGGGTTGAGAACTACCTCGGGCCACCCCTTTGAAGGATTGATAACTTCCATGGTATTTTCCTCCCTCTGTGTCTTTCTTAAAGTTTACATCCAGTCTTGCTTGAATTCCCAACTTCTTGTCCCGATCTACTTCTTCCTCCCTCATGTTTTGATTTTATTTGCGACCCATTTTCTTAATCGACCCACTTTGGAAGGTCTCTCTATCTGACTCATCCCCCGATTCATCCTAACTCTCTTCCTCAAGGATTACCAAAATTCTTGATTTCGGCCTCATGGTGATTTTGAAAGGGGTGTGATATCCTCTCCTTAGGGAGGATGAAGAATGTCATTTTTTTGGGGGTTGTTGCAGCAGGAAGTTTTGGAGGATATCGCAACAAGAGCGGTAGAACATCGTGACACATTTTGAGGAAAAGCATCGGGCGCAGTAGGAATTGCAGAAATCCAACGCAAAAGTGGACAAACCTATCCTAGTTAGGGGGTTAGGGTTTTGGGATGGATTATAAGGGTTTATAACCCACTTTTGTAATATAAATAAAGAGTACAAGTGAGAGTAGAGGATCATCAATCATAAGGATAGGCATCTATTGATCGGTAGTAGTATCTTGTTTGTTTGGGATAACCTTTTTGGAGTTTTGTAAGTTGGAGTCTATTTTGAGAGTTGTAGAGCTCGGATGAGGTTGAAGGAGTTGAGGGTTAGGTCACAAGCTGTGGAGCTTGGTGCAATCTTGGTTTGCCTCACTACTCACTAATCTGATGTAATGCATGCAACGCCCTTTTTTGATGAATAAGAATAAAGAAGCAGAAGATCTTTGTGGGCGTAGCCCCAAGGGGGGGTGAACCATGGTAAAACATGTGTGTAATGTGTTTTGATGTGTTATTTATGCAATTATTACTGAATGATTAGGTAGATGGATGGATGATTTATTTACAATGCACACTAGATTAAATATGCAAGTGAATGAATAAATGAATGGATCTGATGAATGGTAGAATAAAATGCATAGTTAAGTATAAATAATAAGAAGAAGTAAGAAATAAAATCCCCCAATCCCTTCCATGATTGTAGACATATGTTTCCTCCAGTCCCCAATAAACCATCTTAGGTGAGAATGCGTTGTGCACTCTGTGCACAGTGTAGCCTTCTAGTTTACTAGAAGGGCTGATGGTGATAAGGTTTTTGTTGGAGAACTAAGGTAGAACCTGGGTCAGCCCCATAAGTCCAACAGGGGTTCAATTACCTCAACCTCAGTTTTTGAAGATTCTTCTTCTCTACTATGATTTTCCTAGGATTCCTCTATTTCTTCCGCAATATTCGATAGAGCTTCATACATGTTTTTGCTACTTTTTGTCTTCACACCCTCCCCCATTAGCTGAAACGGGGGAGTTGGAATAACTAGGGATCGCAATGGGATTTACCTCATAGGATTTTTTTGGCTACTGCATGGTTTCCTTGAAGATTTATTTCTTTTTGGTTGTTTTCATTGCTCCTTTTCCCCTTATAGAAGAAAATTTAGTCTTACCTTTGTGCAATTTTTGCAAAGTGTCCATATGTGTGGCAAGATTTACATTTAAACAAGAGCTTCTCATAATCCACCTGCTAAATATATGACCAGTTGTCCAAAGTCAACTGGATAACTTATGGTGATCCCTTTTCTAGATCCACCTCCACATAGATCCATTCATAGGCCAAAATCCCATCTCGTGGTTTGGAGTGATCGATATATTGACCTAGAGTATGTATGATACTCTAAATAGTTTTATCATTCCAACAATGCAAAGGTAAGTACGACAATCAAACCCATACTAGAATTATTGAATGGATATCATTATCTGGGAAAAATTTTGGAGTCCATTTGTTAAGGTACATACCCCTAGAACCTATGAAATAAGGACCACTTTTGAAAATGAGAACCCATGAAAACCCTTCCCATAAAAGGAGGAAGACATATCACCCTGGATCAGGGGCTTCCATATTTTATCTACCCATTGGGCCATAGCCTGTGGAGATGACGATATCCCCATGAATTGAACTATCAAACCATTCTCAACAAGTCACAATGCAAAGTTTATGGATTTTGAAGGATGAACAAGAACCTTCAGAATATCATATATTTTTTAACAAATCAGGAGGGAAGAGCTTTAAGATACTTACTGTATGAATATACTTGTGATTTAAAAGAAACAATATCTGGAGGTGTCAATAGAGGCAGCAAGGGGAAATCACCCCCAATAGCAACCGAAGCCATGTGGCAGGCCAACTTCAGCAAGCTCGAACCATATAATGTGAAACCCTAGTAGAGATCCAATAAACCATCGAATGTTGGCATCTCTATAAACTCAAGTTTTATTGCAGGTTGATATCTCCATGATTTACCTAACATAAAAATTTCAAGTTTTTTGTTTGAACATAAAGGTTTTTTTCAAATTTATGGATATATTTACTTTAATGATACTTTACTCCATCCAATCGATGCATTATTTCATATAATGTTGTGGATGTATCAAGGGTTTACGTTTAAGGGTTTCCTATTTCGGATTTAATTAACTAAATAAGGTGGATCATATAATTTTTTTTTCCATTGGATGGTAATTAATCTAAGCTGGAAATTGTATGAATATAATCTCATAGCTAGTAATCTATAGTCAAGACTTTATAATTATATGGGTTATATATGAAGGAACGATAAATTGATGGTGCTTGATGGTTGTTTTGGGATCTCTTCACATATAATTTTGCAAGCACTCATACATAGTAGAACACTTTTATAGGTTGCACATATTTGGTACTTCTTTCTTTAAGTTGTTTGGTAGATCTGAAATGTTGTGTCAATATCACACTAGATCGACCTATTTATCCTTTAAGCAACTTATGAGGGGGGATTATAATAACTCATAACTTCTTTTCTGAAAGCTAAATAAACATTCTTGAAGTTGTAATGTGTTTCATGGGTTAATCCACATAGTTTGAGCATACAATCGAGTTATTCTAAACTGATGCAATTGTGAAAAATTTAAAGGATTTAAAACATTAAGTTGTTGATACAAATTTGCACTAAATCCAATCCACCATGTTTACTCTAATTTTTTCTACAACAGATTAACCAATGAGCATTGTCTTATAGATGGATTGGTCTTATGAATGGGTGGAATGAATGGTTAAAAATATGTTCAGTAAGAGTACCTTCCTTCTCTTGTTTGTCATGGTTATACATGTCTTAGAATGCAACAAAACTTCATTGTTTTTATTATGTGACTAGGATCACTATCCTAAGAAACAATATTTTAGGGAAAATCTAACTTGGCTAATCACTATTTTTTAAAATGAAAGTATTCTCATGATTTCTTGTTACATATATAGGATGACACTTAATGAATGACATGTGGGTAAACAATCTACAAAAATGTTCCATAATCTGAGTTGACATAAACCTTGTCATGTGGATGATAATGCAGATTTAATGTTCATGTTAGACTTGATTCTCACATGTGTTTGAAATTTTCTAGTCATCTTCTCTCAAGATCATATTGTGCATGGTTTACATTTTGTCATGACATGATAAAGGATCATAAAAATTTCTTCACAACCTCATTGTGATAGTTGGCTTAAATGAACTTTCACATTTCATATAAAAAAGGCCTCATTGGATTTTGTTTACAAGTCATTGGAAGTTAACTCTTTGGGATACTCTTAATGATCTAATTACATGTTCTATAACTTCTTTATTCATATAAAGAAACTTGATCATTATTAATAAATATTAAAAGTTAAGCTACTAGACCACTCACATATTTGCAATGATCTAGTATATTTACCATAGGATTCCCCCCTAGTTTAGGGTAGCTTATTTCCTTAGTTTGAAGTGTGGAGAAAGGATATCGAGGTGACAGTGGGTATCTTTCCTGATAGTTCCTCTAGAAACTCATTATTTGTGGTTAGGACTCTTCATCTAGTGAGGAATTTAAGTGGTAATAAGGACAATTGAACAATTATATATCGATCTCTCTTTTATAATGGTGTACACAAAAGGTACCCAAGATTCCTTGAAGTGGGTGACATCATTTTCCCCTAAAAAATTTCTCAACAGTGCAACATCATAGATGAAAGGTTCTCTTAAGTTTGTGGTGGGATAAATCTCATTGTCTCTGGACTTAAATGGTTTTCCTTCTATCCACCATTTATTCATTACTTTGTGGTAGTTCTTCCCTCTGCCAAACTCTTCCACCCGATATGGAGTCATAGACACTTTTTCCTTTGAAAAACTTATAGCACATATCTAGAGTTTTTGTAATAGAGGAAGACATACATTTTCCTTGCTCATGTACTGTTGTCTTATTTTCCAGGTTTACATGATCAATAATCCATTTAACCATCTCAACACATGGTAGAAAAATCATCTTAGAAACCACATTGTGTAGATATGACCTTCGAATGTTGGAGTATACATCATCATTCTTATTCACATATTTTGCTAGGTTAGTTTCTACGAGTAAAGGGGGATATTTATCCCCTATGAAAATTTGAAATAACTCACCCCACTGAGGTTGATTAGATAATCTTTCATAGCTAGTTGTACATGAATAAATTGGCCTCTTGAGCTGATGGGGCTATGTTTCCATGGATGTGCTATCTTTCTTGGCTTTCTTTTTATTTTATTTTTATTTTGTCTTATTTCTCTTAGATTCCATATAGATAGTCCTACATGCCACCCATTGTAAAAACATAACACATGTGTAAGGTTAGAACAAAGCGAGATGTTCTTGAATGGGTATATCATTCGATTATATAATTATTCCAATTCTCTATGCAACAGATCATCATTAGGGCTTTGAAATATTGCCAAATACACATACATCAAATTTAATCAAAACTCAAAGAGGCATCCCCTAATTTCAGTCACATCCTTTGTTGAATTTTTTAATAGATTATAATCTATGAATGATTTAATTGCAATATTTTGAGGCCAACAACAATGTATTGGTTGAGATTCAAACCAAGGTTGACATGGGAAGATAGGTCCTAAATATTCGAAGGATGGTTGGTAGGAAATTTATTTTGAAGGGACAACTATTGCATGAATATTGCAAGCTTGCACCTTCAAATTGAACCAAAAGGATCTAGTAGTAATGCCCTATCAATTTTTGAAGATCAATAATTGAGAGGAGACTAAATATATTTCAATTGGAAAACACCAACTAGTTCCCTACCTAACTACCTTATGACATGATATATCAATTTGAGATCGAAACACAATTAAAATAGAGATATAATAACGCATATCAAGGGTTTCTAGCACACCTCCTTAGAAAATGTAATGAATATTTCGGTAAGATGGAAGAGGATATCTAATATCAGAGAATGTTAGTGGCGTTCAAACATTAGACATGGTTCAATGGGTTTTGGTTCTAAGACTAGCCTTGGCTTTGCTTCTCACTCAAGAACAACCCAAAAGATGATAAGCATTCATTCAAATAGCATGTGATCTTAAAGGACTAGAGGTGTCAATCTTACATTTAATTTGAACATGAGAACAAATACTCAAATGTTAGTAAAAGATTTCACATATTCAAATGGTTGTAGAGGCATTAACTTTGTAATAATTTGAAATATCGCATAGAGATTTCAATATTAAATACCAATGTTCAAATTTGGAGATGAAACCAATATGTTATCAAGAAGGTTTGAAATATGTAGCATTCAAACCTCTAATACCCCATGATGAAATATGAGGGGTTGTTGAAAGATATTCATACAAAATTTCAAAGTGGCCTGATGGACCATTGGGCTACTAAAAAAGATGCTACATTTGAATTTTAGGAAAGTCACAATGATCTATTAGGAGACTTTAAAAGATGCATAATGTGCTAAGTTGGGAATTTCCCAATAAACCATCAAGCCATTTGAGAAGATGTTTGAAATAACACTTTTGAAAGTTCCTCGACAAATCATCAAGATGATTTGTAATATGGGACATTTGAATTTTGGATCTCTCCCGATGATCTATTGGGAGTCTCATAAAGATATTTCGAATGATAATGAAAACATCCCAATGAAGCATCATGTGGTTCTAAAATATGTTTGAATGAAATATTTAAAAACCTCTCTATGAACCATTAGAATGTTTCAAAAGAAGGGGTTTTTGAGTGATTTTATGGAACATCGAAGACCTTTGAGAAGAGATATTTGGAAACTCCCTGATGCACCATCTAGAGGAAATTGGAAGATCACATATTCTAAAGATCAAAGCATCTTGATGAACCACTGGGAGAGTTCAAAAGAAGTTGAAATAGCAACTTTTGAAAAGTCCCAACGAACCATCAAGAGACTTTCGAAAATGATATAATACTTCTTTTGCCACTCTTAGATGAACCATCGAGGTGAGACAAAAGATGATACATTTGAAATCTTGGATTCCCCTGACGAATTGTCAAGGGAATTTAAAAAAAGTTGAAAGACAACTTTTGAGGAAGCCTGATAAACCAACAAGATGATCCCAAATATGATAATATTCAAAATTTTATATCATCTCGATGAACTATCGAGATCCTTTCAAAATGCAAGCCATTGATCTTTTGGGAAGGCTCGATGAGCTATTGAGATACTTTCAAAAGAGTAAATAAAGACACTACAAATGTGCACTCAATCTCAAACAAAGTCTTTCAAAATCATTGACCATTTAATAAACATGAAGTCTCTAATGCATAATGAATATGGAAAAACAAAAGTTTTGAATACAAAAATAAAAAGAGGATCCAAAAGAAGGGCATAAAAGACTAAGGTCTTCTATGGAGATCAATAAAGTCATTATCCATCTTCTTTGTAAGACCTTAAAAATATTAAAAAAGAAGCAAACCCCGTGAAATAAAAGGTAAAAATTTAAAATAGATGGGATTCCCAAGTATGTGGATTTGGGACTAGTTGAGACCTCAACAGGTCATAACATTTATTGTTTGTATATATACATAATTTTGGTTGAGATATATGGCCCAAAACAATATATAAGCTCCAATATGCCATTACCCTTGTGCTATTAGGTGTAGCGACAAGGGAGTGGTGCCTCCTACTAACACAATTGTTGATTGACTATGGTGTGAATATGCTCGTTACCATTCCCCCTACTTCTGTACAAAAATAATAATAATAAATTCTCTCACTCTCAATACTTTAGAGTACTCCTTTCACATGCCTTTCTAAAATATTCCCATGACTAAGTGAAATACACCTAAATTGTGCCTTGAAATTGTTTTTACAACAAAGAAACAAATCAATCCCATGTTGATTGAAACATGTGATCCATAACAATATAAAACTAAATATATTATAATCCTTACATTAATGAGGGGGCTTGATGCAGAGCATAGGATTCAGAACATAATGACTGTTTCAATCTGTGACTAGTGGGAGCACTCCCAGTGGAAATAAACATGACTGAACACGACTGCGCCTTTTCCGGATCTGGCTTTGGGCGGAAATCTCTAGGATAAAAAGGTTGGTCCTGGGAAATGAAAAGGGGTCTTTTTTTATTTTTGTGTTTTCACTGTTTTTATTTTTCTCTTAGTGGCTACGGTTTGCAGCTGTAATTGGTGAATGTGTATGAGGACCTATATGTCCTGTGTTGAGGTCTGAGAGCATTTGGCCCATTTCTGTTAGTTGGTATTTTAATGAAATAAATGTTCTGTGTGAGATTGAGTTGAGTCTGTTCCTTTGTGTGATGACTGGTTGTCTTCCGTGGTAAACTGTGCCTTGTAGCTACAGGATTCTCGTGTGTTTCTGCAGTCAAGAGTCGACTGCATCAGATTGGTATCAGAGCACAACGATGGCTCAGAGGGGTGTCCATATGAACTGGGGAAGGAGAGGCAAGAGAAATTCCAGACAAAGAGCAACCCTCGATGAGGAACTAATCCGAAGATTAGAGGCCATCGAATCTAGATTACCCTATGAAGAATCTGAGGAGGAACCAAAGGTTCCACGAGGTCGGGTCAGAGTTGTAGACCCCATAGAGAGGCTTATTGAGGCTAAAGTCGAGGGGAACCAGGGCTAAAGTTCAGGTCCCTGATTTCAAAGGCGAACTAAATCTAGAATTATTCATGGATTGGATTCAATAGTTGGAGAAGTATTTTGATATAGAAGGGATCGAGGAGATTGATCCACGAAGGACTAAAATAGCGGCAGCCAAAATGAAGTCACATGGTTCTCTATGGTGGGAGAATATCCAGAACCTTAGAAAGAGACAAGGGAAAGAGAAGATCAAGCTGTGGCAGAAGATGTTGAAGCTTCTGAAAGTTAAGTTCATGCCCTTTGACTATCAACAAAGACTTTTCAGAGACTACCAAAATTTAAGGCAAAAGGACTTATCCATATCTGCATTTATGGAGGAATTTTTGTAGTTGCATATTATAATTGATTTACAAGAAGATGATGAACATCCAGCGGCTAGGTACATCAATGCTCTTAGGTTTCAGCTCCAAGATAAATTAACCTTGATCAAGCTGAACTTCGTGGACGAAGCATATCAGTTAGCATTAAAGGCTAAAGAAAAATTGAATAGGCGGAACAAGGCAACTATCAAGCGAGGGGGTAGTAATATGAATAAGGTTAGAGGAAGTTCTTCTAAACCGACAAGCGAAGCAGAATCCAGTAGTGAGCTGAAGCCTGAATTCCAAGGTAGAGAGACCCCTTGGAACAGGGGAAGGGGCGGGCTTTTGCTAGGGTTTGGAGGCCCTTGAAGTGTTTTATATGCAACAACCCCCATAAGGCAATGGATTGCCCAAAAAAAACAAAATGGGTGATGATGACTCAATAAGGAGAGGGAGCAAAACTTCTGTTAGAAGAAGTTGAGGCAGAGAAAGGTGAAAATCTCATGTTAAGGACCTTGATATCTAGTAACAAAGTCACCCCTGAAGCGGATTGGAGGAGGAAAAGCGTGTTTCGTACCAAGTGTAAGTACAGGGACAAGGTCTGCAAAGTAATTGTAGATGGAGGATCCACTGACAATCTAGTAAGTACATAAATGGTGCAAAAATTACAACTTACCTTCATTCCTAAACCTCATCCTTATAGTATCTCTTGGCTAAAAAAAAATCATAGTGTGTTGGTAAACCAAACTTGTCTAGTCAACTTTAAAATTGGGCCCTATGAAGACAAATTATGTTGTGATGTGGTTCCAATGGATGCATGCCATGTACTCTTAGGTAGGCCTTGGCAATATGATTGGGATGTAATTCACCATGGTAAGGAGAACACATATGAGTTTCATCACGAGAATAAGCGCCATATCTTGAAGTCATTCAAGGAGGAGGGACCGACTGAATCAACAACCCTGTCCTTGAGTACCATGGGATGGAAGAGGTTTTCCAAGGAGTTGATGAGTGGTGTTTTCTCTCTATTATACCCCCAAGAGTAGAAGTCATTGCAGCAACAAACAATCCCCCTAGAAGTGCAGAAATTACTTTAGCAATACCCTGATTTGACACTAGCAAATCTACCAGCGGGTCTACCTCCCACAAGGGGTATTACACATCAAATTGATCTATTTCCGAGTGCCAAGATTCCAAACCAAGAAACTTACAGGATGAATCCCTTCGAAGATGAGGAGATGAGGAGGCAGATAACAAAATTAATAGAAAAAGGGTTCATACAAGAAAGCATGAGTCCCCGTGCTACTCTCACCTTACTTTATCCCAAGAAGGGAGGGAAGATGTGGAGATTATGCATGGATTCTAGAGCTATTAAAAAAATTACTGTGAAGTACCGATATCCGCTACCAAGAATGGACAACTTGCTAGATTGTTTGTCTGGTGCCAATTTTTCTCCAAAATTGACAACCAAAGTGGATACCACCAAATCAGAATTAGGGAAGGAGACGAGTGGAAGACTAATTTCAAAACAAAATATGACTTATTCGAATGAGTGGTGATTCCATTCGGTCTATCAAATGCCCCGACTACCTTTATGTGAACTATGAACTAAGTATTTAGATCACACATTGGGAAATTTATAATAATCTATTTTGATGATATTCTAGTTTTTAGTAAGACTATGGAGGAACATATAGATAAATTGAAAGTAGTACTTGACATCCTGCAAACTAAAAGATTGTTTATCAACCATGAGAAGAGCGAGTTCTGCAAGGATAAATTAATATTTTTGGGTAGTGTAGTTTTAGAAAATGGGTTGAGCATGGATCCTGAATAGGTCAAGGCCATCCTTGAGTGGCCAATCCCCCAAAATATTACTGAAGTGAGGAGTTTTCATGGGCTAGTAAACTTTTATAAGAGGTTCATTAGAAATTTCAGTGGTATAAGCGCTCCTTTGACTAACTGCACCAGAGGAAAAATATTTAATTGGATCAAGGCTGCTACAGTAAGCTTTGAACAACTCAAGAAAAGAGTTACTGAGGCTCTTATTCTCACCCTACCAGACTTTGACAAACTTTTTACAGTAGAATGTGATGCTTCTGGGGTTGCCATTGGAGGGGTTTTAAGCCAAGAAGGCCAACCTATAGCTTTTTTCAGTGAGAAACTAAATGAATCTAAACAAAATTATAGCACTTACGATAAAGAGTTATATCCAACAGTCCAAGCCTTGAAATACTGGAGACATTACCTTCTGCATAGAGAGTTCATTCTGATGACTGATAACCAAGCACTGAAATACATCAATTCCCAGAATAAGTTGTCCCACAAACATGCCAAATGGGCTTCCTTCTTGCAGGTTACACTTTTGTTGTGCAACATAGAAGTTGTAAAACAAATGTGGTGGTAGATGCTTTAAGTAGGAGGCAACATCCACTGGTAGTAATGAGTAATGTATTGGTTGGGTTTGAAGAAATGAAAACAAAATACTCCAGTGATACCTATTTTGAACAAATTATTGCAACTCTGAGTGGGCAAGAACAGGATGATTCACATTCAATTAAAGAGTTCCATTTGTTAGACAGATTTTTGTTTAAAGGTTCCCAACTGTGCATTCCTTTTGGATCCCGATGAGAAAAACTTGTGAGAGAAATGCACTCGAATGGGTTGGCTGGACACTTTGGAAGGGATAAAACCTTTGAACTAGTAAACGAAAAATTCTTTTGGCCTAATATTAGGAGGGACCTGAACAGATTAGTTGTTGCTTGTAGATTTTGCCAAACAGCGAAAGGAGGACAACAAAATACAGGCTTGTACATGCCCCTACCTGTGTTGAAGGAACCATCAACTGATATTTCCATGGATTTTGTTTTGGGATTGCCACGTACCCGAAGGGGTCATGACTCAGTGTTTGTAGTGGTGGATAGGTTTTCCAAGATGGCCCATTTCTTACCATGTAAAAAGACAAATGATGCTAGTCAAATAGCACAACTATTTTTTAAGGAGATTGTTCGTTTACACGGTCTTCCAAAAACTATAACGAGTGATCGGGACACCAAATTATTAGGCCACTTTTGGAGAGTATTGTAGAGAAAATTGGACAGTAGGTTGCAATTCAACTCTGCCTACCATCCCCAGACTGATGGTCAAACCGAGGTCGTCAATAGGAGCTTGGGAAATTTACTGTGTTGTTTAGTAGGTGACAAACCTCACCAGTGGGATTTGGTCTTACCACAAGTAGAATTTGCCTATAATTCAAGCATCAACCGATCAACGGGAAAATACACGTTTCAAATCGTCTATGGAACCAATTCCAAAGGGGTTGTTGACCTAGTAGACTTGCCTACAGATCCCTATCTCAGCAGGGATGCTATAGATTTTGTGGAGAATATTCAAGGAATACATCAACAGGTCCAGCAGAAGTTGCAGTCAATGACAAGGAAGATACTGACTGACATAGGAGAAGAAAGGTCTTTCAGGAAGGAGAAATGGTCATGGTACATTTGAGCAAGAAAAGGTACCCCAAGGGAACCTACAACAAACTGAAACCCAGAAAATCTGGTCCTTGTAAAATTAAGAGAAGGATAAATGACAACGCCTACCTAATGAATCTACCGGAAGAATTAGACATCAGTCCTGTTTTCAACGTGGTTGATATTTATTCGTTGCCGACTGAGTCAAACAAAGAGGTCAATGAAGACCAATCAGTTAATGATCAACATGAGAGAGGGGGGACTGGACCAAACTTTTACCCAAGAAGAAGAGAGAAAAAGGGGTCGACTTAGCATTCACCATCCGTCCAAGAGAACCCCCAAGGATTTCTTGTATAGAAATATCTTTATTGGAGCCTGGTGTTCCTCATAAGTGCACTTTCTCGAGCGCTCCCCGTTCCAAAATGACCTCCTGGTTTCATTTCGAATCAGAAGCAGCAGGACAGGAGCAGTACACTGCCTTTCCCCTGGAGTAGGCTGCAAGTGGAGTGCATAAGTCAAGCACGGACACGGAACGAGACAAGCCGCTCAAGTTAGTCCTCCGATTCATTGGCACCAGCAGAAACAAGAATAGGGGTTCGTTGCTTTAAAACCCGGGTAATTAATACTATAATCCACATTTTTCCATTCCTCACCAATATATATAATGGCCGTCAGGTGAGTTATTCCATTCCTCAAATAGGACTTGGATCAATCTATTACCTCAAATCAGAATTGGAGTAAATGAATTGACTGGAGGGTCGGGGCGAACACTTACCGCTTACCTTGCCTCCTAGCGTTATGTTATAAAGAAAGCCGCAGCAATTTACCTATTTTTCCTATCTCCTGGAAGTGGTGGGAGGGGGAGTCTTTAAGCAACAGAGAGCTCTATATCTGCAAGATCAGAGAACCAACCGAGCCGGAGTAAATGCAGAACGTGTGTTAAACATAAAACTAACCGCTACACACTCCAAGGCTTATAAGTAATATCCAGTTAAGTGGGAAGGACTGTATGATTCCTACAACTCTTGGATCACATAAGCAGAGTTACTTAAGCACATCTGAGAGGTTACAACAGGTGACCTGGGAGGTTCTGAAATTTTAAAAGAAGAGGATGATGCAGAGCATAGGATTCGGAACATAACGACTGTTTCAATCCGTGACTGGCGGGAGCACTCCGAGTGGAAATAAAAATGATTGAACACGACTGTGCCTTTTCCAAATCTGGCTTTGGTTTTTTTTTATATTTTTGTGTTTTCACTGTTTTAATTTTTCTTTTAGTGGCTACGGTTTGCAGCTGTAATTGGTGAATGTGTATGAGGACCTGCGTGTCCTGTGTTGAGGTCTAAGAGCATTTGGCCCATTTCTGTTAGTTGGTATTTTAATGAAATAAAATGTTCTGTGTTGTGATGACTAGTTGTCTTCTCCGGTAAACTGTGCCTTGTAGCTACAGGATTCTTGTGT
>SNQJ01S0010084.1:95202-126187 GCA_010110895.2 Picea sitchensis | reverse complement strand
ATAATCTCTATCGTTAGATCTGCGACCTTATAATGAACGGTCCAGATTTACAATGAAATTACAATATACTTTTACAAGGCAATTTTTGCTTCGGGGGCTTCGCCCCCGCGTGGAAGAGTGTACATACTTTTGGGGTGTAAATACTTCATGGGGTATAAACATGGCTGAAAGTAAAAGACCTCTAAATCAGGAAGATAATCAGGCTCCACAACCAACATTATGTTCCTTTTATTTATCCAATTTGCATCTTATAACAATTCTCAAATGTATAATAGTAACCATTTCCACTCTGTTAACCATCAGAATCAACCACTGCCCACACATTTCTTCAATAATCAAACACACCCAAAGTAGTGTTCCAAAATTGAAATGAAGTTATACTGTCACTAAAATCGGGCCTGTCATTTAAAATGCATGACATTCTTTAAACATACATAATGGCAGTCAACCCAATAATCCAAATTTGATTGTAAAACCCTGACTCGTCATTTAAACAGACAGACAACAACCACCATTCCAACACATGCTATGCACAAAATAATTCAATCATGCAAGTGTAATTCTGTCACTTTACAAGCCCAATTCAACGTGACTCTAAATAATCAAACTGTTGGGCTATCCATCCAACACAATGAGGTATCTATAACATGCCCGACTTTATAATACCATAATCAAATTGAAACAAGTCGTGCTTAATTTTTTTTGACTATCTTTGAGTGGGCAACCCAAAATTATCCATATCATACACAATGGGAAGCCACCCAAAATACCACGACGTGACATTCCCATTTTACAATTCTAAACACTCAGTCATAGTATTAACTTAGCCAATCGTGTCGAGCTATCAATCTAATACAATATTGCTTCAAATTAATCAAACTACAATCAACCATGCTGTGTAAACTCAGGCTCATCCCTAATGGTGCAATCAAATAATCATAATGCATATAGTGCATGGATTTGCTACAGTCATCCCAGTTTCAATAACCATTTGGCCCCAAAAAAAACTCATAGTGACAATGACCATTTATTTGTGGTGTAGGAACACCACACACACAAATGCAGTAGGCGTGAACATCATTAAGCAATTGTAATCAATGCCAAGTTAAACATCCAAATAATCTTTAGTGCAAAAAGACAATGACTGTGTATCAACCAATCAACCAATTCAATGTTGAGCCTATACTTGGACTATCGTAACAATAAAAAATCGACCTACCATGCTGTGGCAACCACACATACCCACGCATCGACATGAAGTGAGGCTATGACCTTCTCAATTTAAAAAATATTGGGTTATCAAACACAAGGAGAGCGACTTTGTATTTTGAATTGTCCAATTAAAAATGCAGGGTTTGTCCAAAACCAATATGATTGTCACATGACCAACTGGGCGACCTTGTACTCAATTTAATCGACAATACACAACCATCCAACAATAACCAATAGTAAACTCGACAAGCCACGCCGATCTTCTCTATCAACCCTCACATCTGTAGAGTTAAGGGTTTGCTCTGTGGCCAACACAGGGAAAGCTAAAGACAACTCTTTTCAATGGTGAAAACCTTTGAGACCAATGGTGCATACACAAAGAGAACCAAAATTTATTCATGAAAAGGTAACAAATCCCACGATAGGAGGGCTATAAGAGAGGAGTGAGGCTCCAATTAGTCCTAGTAATGATACTTAACACACGTAAGGTATAATCCTCATGGCTATATAATCAAACAACCACAATGTTGAGGTAAATACAGGGCCAATAAAGAACCAAATAACCCACGGTGAGACCTTTAGTGGTGAAAACAAACCAATGCTCAAGTGAAAAACGCAGTGACATAGAGTGCCTCCAACTATTAAAACCCATAAAAACCAAATACTGGATATAGTGATGCGAATGTGTGAGGATATCAAACCACCCAAGACCAAACAAAAACCCTCCAACTAAACTAGCAAGGATAACAAAGAGCCCTTATGGCCGCAAACAACCATGAGGACCAACAACACTATGACTTCAACATTATTGAAGAGAAAACCATCAACGCTTCATTCCAAAAACACAATTTTACATAGTTGCAATACTTAAAGAAAGCACAAACCAATACAACTGAGCCAATAATCATTTCATAACTAGAGTAGACTCATGAATGGCCAAAAAAAGACATACCTATAATCTAAGCACCTTAAAATGTGAGTTGGCCGAGCGGTTCCTCTCTGTTAAGAAATCATAGGATAACCACAACAACAAGGTTGAACAATAGCCCGACTAGGGTGGCGTCCAACGGAAGGAGTAAGGGTGGCATGCAGTAAATGCACGTCGCCTCCACCCATAGTGAATTAATTCAATAGTACACGCAGACCATTAATCTATCAACAATTCATTTAAACCATGCATTGGAAATTGCATCAAACGCGCCACCCACATCATACATTCCATTTCCAACTGACCATATTACATATCAACTATATAATCCAATTAAGTGACCATGTATCGAACCATCACCAATAGCACAATCCATATAGACTTATGCCATAACATAATCACCATTGCATATCAACTATATAACTGAAGAACAAAATCACATAGCTATTAACTTAGTAGCTAGGATAACAACAATCCATTAAAAATTGATGCATGTAGTATAGTATATAACATAGTTTAAATTATACCCTTTGCGTTTGTTGCATTGCTTTTCATTTCTTTCCAATTGCTTCCATGTGTTATTTCCTTTTCCAACTTCCTTTTATGTATTGTTACTAACATGTCTATTGTGCAGGTGTCCCAAGAACATATAGCAATGGTGTCAACGAATAGCATAGGTCGTAGTAACATAAAGAACCAATAATTCACAAGCCCAATCCATAGCCAATAAAAAAAAAATCTCATCAACTTTATAAGCATTTTCAAACATCAACACAAACATCAAATAAGGACCAGACCTGATATCCAATCTACAAGGGGTCCCACCTACCAGTATTATTTAGCTTTTATAATAATAGGCTTTAGCAACACTTTGCGGGAAAAACTTTGTTGACGATTTTTAATCGTCAACAACTCCATGTTTCATGCCACATCAACATAGTTTTCATGTCATCCAAGAGATAGCCGATGGATGATCGTTGATAATATAGGTTTGACGAAAGTTGTGAACAAGTTGGTTGTTAAGGAAATTTATCGATGGCTAGTCATCGATGATTGAGGTTTAGTAATATTTGTGGGAAAACATGGGTTTTCTAAGAGGAGTGATCAATGGCTGATGATTGAGGTTCGGGGGAATCAATGAGCAAGTTTGGTTTAACAAAGGAATTAATCGATCATTGATCATCAATGTAGTGTTGGAAAATCAATGGTATAGATTGCTTCAAGTTGGCGATCAACGATGGAAATTTCTCCACAGACCTAGGGAAGGTATAAAAGATCAACGATTGAGATCGACGAATTAGATTAAAATATCTTTATAAAAGTAAAAACAATCCATTTTTCTATGAAATTTTATGATTTTTGAAGGTCATAAACTTGTAGAGTGATTTTGAGGCCCTAAACAATGTTTTTAGGAGTTTGAATTTTTGAAATTATAATTTTCAAAGGAACCACATACAGTTTTTGCAGCTTAATAAAATAACTTGTAGAGAGCTTTCCAACAAGCTATTATGAACACAAAAGAGATCTTGTATGAGAAAGTTACAGTTGAAACAATTAAGGGTATATTTTCAGCACCAATTTGCTTCCAGAGGGAATATCACATTGCTTGAAGGTCCATCTAAGGCAGATGAGTAATCTACAGAAAGCCCATGCACCATAGAAGACAACCATGGAACCATATTTGGAATATGCGTACATAAAAATGTGTAGGAAGAGAAAAAAGACACCTATAGCATACATGGGTAAAATGGGGAAATAGTTTAAACTTCTAGAGACCATAACTTTCATCTTGGAGCTCAAATTTGAGCAAAGGTCTTGAGGAGGAGAAGCTATATATCAACCCAAAATTTGGATTATTTCACTTTTTCCCTCATAATTTAAAATGAAGAATGACCTATAATCTAATTAATAGATATTTTTCAATGTGCCTAATTCTAACACCAATTATTGCATGCACATTCTTGGAAAATTACAGGTATGAGAAAGAAAAATTTAGTTCTTATATGAGAAATAGAGATATGGAGGATGCATAAGGGTATTACATCCATGAGGAGGATATTATAGGTATGCATGTCAGCGTGGGTAATGATGAGACAAAGTCTTATGGAAGAAGAGATAAGAAAAAGCCTGTAACTATGACAAACCTGCAAAGAGAAGTGTAGATGTATAGGGATGATAATGAAGAGATTATGAAAGATAGAGAGGAGATACTTCAGAGCCTAAATATGCTACAGAAGAAATTCAACAACTATTTGGGCACAAATCAAGAAGCTAGTGTCAGGAAAGTAGAAACATATAGATCTTATGACATGAGGGATGATCATGCAGGATCTAAAAGATCAATGAGCGTTAGTACACATCAACATCGTCATTCCCTAGGGAACTCGACTAGATGAACATATCGATATTCAAGGTCTGCAAGTAGCCCAAGTATGTCTTCTATTAGATATCAAACGAGGATACATGGGTGAGATAGCCTGTAGGGGGAGTTGAGGAAAATCAAGGCACCATCATTTGATGGAGAGAACAAGAAAGGAGAAGATGTATAGAAATCATTGTTGGGGATGAGGAGGTATTTCCAGTTGCATGATTACTCATCAAATGTAGAAGTTGGAATTACATCCTTCCATCTCCAAGGAAATGCATCTATATGGTTGGATTGGATTAAGAAAGTTAAGCACCTTGATGAGAAGAAAATTTCTTGGAAGTAGTTCAAGAAATTTTTCCAGTAGTAGTACGTGTCATAGCAATATTAGGACAAGAAGACGCAAGAGTTCTTCGAACTCAAACTTTGGAAGATGACCATGGATGGATATGAGAGGAAATTCTTGGAACTTCTCAAGTATGTGAGCTTCATTAGAAATGAGAAGGTCAAAATTCAAAGGTTTATGAGTGAACAAAGTCACAATGTACATTCAATATTGAAAGAAGTTAGTACAATTATCTAAACTAAAAAATAAATATGGTGAACAACTTGTTTGGAAAAAGACTTTGAGTTTATTGCACCTGTGTAGGGTTTATGAATTTTCATTATCACATATTCTAGATTGTTTCTCGAAAGTTTTATTTAATAATTGTTTTTTAACTATGAGCGAAGTAATATAATATATGCAATTTCCATTGACAACAAAATAATTGGCGTTATTGTGGTTTCTTTTGTATCATTCTCACCCTATAGATGACACTTGTAGCTAGTGAGTAAGAGGAAATCATTTTGATGACAATTGTAACTAGTGAGTAAGAGGAAATCATTGTGGCTCTCTAGAAGGTCACAATACTCAAGTGGTATGGTGCTTATGACTTTGTTGGGTAGATAGAGGGCTGCGTCGAGCATACTGGTTGGTGCCATCAATAAGAAACTTCAAACTACGACCAACGTGTAGCATGGAGTGTTGAACAAAATCGCCGCTACCATTGACTGTCACTGCCGGTAAACATAACTGTCGGGTTTGCCATCGTGAGACCTGTTTTTTCTCCCGTAGAGCCGTCGACTGTGAGGTCGTCGTTTCGGGCCGTTGCTGCTACCGCCACCTCGAACAAGGTCAAAACATAACGCAGGACGGTTGCTGTCAATTGAGTCACCGCATAATTAAAGCATAGTTCCAGTTTCTGACTAAATTAAAACATAGTTCCTCATGTAATTGAAATGAACAATCAATTTTGGTATTATGTATATTGATGAATCTGAGATTTAAATTGGTCAAGAAATTTTGATGATAGAAGATCTACTTTAGACTATGCATTTCATATAGGATAGGGGTTGTATTGTGGAGTAGTAAGAAACAATTTATTGTTTCTTTGTCGTCAACATAATCTGAGTATAAAGCTTTGACCAGTGTTATTTGTGAAGCTGTTTGCTTGTAGAGAATTTTTATAGATGTTGAAGAGGAGAAAAATGGTCCATCATGCATCATTTGTGATAATCAAAGTGCTATTAAATTGGAACACAATCCAATATATCATGCAAGATCAAAACACATCGAGCTACAATACCACTTGGTGAGAGAGAAGATTGAATCAAAGGAAATTAATTTCATTTTTTGTAATACAAATGATAATGTGGCTGATATATTTACCAAGCCTCTTGGTAAACTCAAGTTTGAAGTTTTTAGAAGTAAGTTGGGTGTTATAGAAAATCCATTTCTCCATTAGAATAGGAATGTTAGAATAATGTGGAATGTTCTAGAAAAAGTTATGAATTTAGAATATTATTTTTTATTTGATTTAGTATGTGGATGGTTTGAGATCTACATTCCTAAAATTTAATATTTAATGTAATCATTTTATTAAGCTATAAATGTAATAGAATTATCCCTATAAATCAAGTTTTGTGAGCACTGTTTCACTTGTGTGTTCCTCTTTGTAAGTTTTAATTATGGACAAATACAAAAGCTTAAAAAGTTAGGGAAGATACTTATTTAAAATTTTTGAAGATCATAGTCATGATAGTTGCTCCGACTATCTTGAGATGATTAACATGGCTGCTTATTCTGCACTTTAAAAAGTTATGTTTTAAATTGATTTAGGTGCAATATGTGTACGAGGCGAAACCTTTTCTTAACATTTTCACATATAAAATGACTTGTAAAGCATTGTTATTCCGACTAGTTTCAAACCAAAAAATAAAATGGCTGCAAGGTGAAATTGGCCGGCACATTACTAAGATAACCTTAACATAAAGGGATAAAACAATCATATGATGGAGATTCAAGATAATTTGCTAGAATATTTTCCATTTGATTTAGGTGGAATATTATATGTGGGTGAAGTTTTTCTTTTTTTTTTAAGGGGGGGAGGAGTTGGAGCACTTTGACAAACAAAATGGATTGGTTGGTTAAAGTGGAGCTTTGTTATTCTCCCACCTTTTTTTGAAAGCAATTTGATAAACAATTTATTATGCTTCCATCTCAATTTGAATCTCACAAATGATATGTTGCAAGGAACAACTTTCTGATGTAGATGAGCTAAGTATAACGAAAGCATTTCAAACCAAAAAAGAGTTAAGTGCAACAAGGGCATTTAAAACAAAACAAAAAAAATGGAGTTGAGTGCAACAGACTCATTTCAAAAAAAATTACCCCATGGTGAAATTGGCCAGTACATTACTGATATGGATCACCTTAATATTTGGGGTTAAAAGAGCCATATGGTGGAAATTCCAAAAGTTAATTTGCTATAATATTGCTCAATAGATTTAAGTGATTGTTTAATTGATATAAGTAAAATTTGTACATAGGTGAAGCGTTTACTATCAATCTTTTACTAAGAGTATTTTGATAAATAAAATTGCTTGGGTAATTACAATGCAATATTGTTATCCTTCCATCTCAATTTTGATTCCCACAAGTGGCATCTACAAAGAACCACTATTTCATGTAGATGAGCTAGGAATGTGACAAAGTTCAGAGACAGAGAAACCAATAAACAGTAAACAAAATGTGGGAAAACTCATGGGGTTTCAGTACTCATCTATCCATTAAAATAGAATGCATTTATTAAAAAATGGATCCAATGGATCGCTCAATAACTGGAGTACAATAACTGAACTCAACATAAACATAAGTCTAACTATGAATTAGCTCAGTGAGATGGAAGACAAGAGAACACAATCAATGAAATTATCTCTAACACTCCCCTTTAATATCAACTCTTACATTCATCAACACTTACAATGCCTGAGTGTTGTCTTTGATATTCAACACTATTTTTCCAAGTGGTTTAGTAAAAATGTCTGCTAGTTCATCTCTTGATCCACAAAATTGAAGATAAATATCACCATTATTGACAATCTCTCAGATGAAGTGAAGGTGAGTGTCAATGTGCTTATTTTTCTTGTGAAATACATGATTCTTTGACAATGCGATGACTGAGTTGTTATCACAGTAAATAAGAGTTGGCTCATTTTCCATATGTGCCAAATCATTTAAAAGTCTTCTCATCCATATTGTTTGACATGATGTCGAAGTTGCAACAGCATACTCTGCCTCTGTTGAAGATATTGCAACTATGGGTTGTTTATTTAATGGCCATGAAATCAGATTGGTTCCAAGATGAAAATCATAACTAGATGTGCTTTTCCTATCATCAATGTTGCCTGCAAAATCACTTTCTATGTACCCTGCAAATGATTAATATGTAGAAGTTGTGTACCACAAGACATAGTTGAGTGTCCCTGCAACATACCTTAGGATTCTTTTTCCTACTTTCCAATGAAAATCCTTGGGGGATTCCATAAACCTGGAAACAAATCTTGCTACAAACATTATATCAGGTCTAGTTGCAGTAAGGTACATGAGCCTACCTACCAACCTCTTATACAAGGTTGAATCAACTATTGAGTCTTCATAGATTGTTTGCTCAATTTTGTTCCTAATGCAATAGGAGTTTCAGTTTGATTGCATTTATCCATTCTAAATCTTCTCAGAATGTTTGTAGCATACTTTTCCTGATAAACACAAATACCTTGAGAAAATTGTTCAACTTCAATTCCCCAAAAATGTTTCATGAGTCCAAGATCAATCATATCAAAATCTGTTTTCATGGCAACTTTAAATTATTCTAGCATCAAATTACATGTATAAATCATATCATCGACATAAAGGAAAAAAATAAGTATTTTACCTTCACAATCTGATTTTGTATACAATGTTGGCTCATTACTACCCTTGTCGAATCCATTGTTGACCAGATAGAAGTCAATCCAAATGTACCAAGCTCTTGGAGCTTGCTTCAAGCCGTACAAGTATTTCTTCAACTTATACACTTTGTCTTCTTGTCCTTGGACTTCAAAACTAGGTGGTTGATCCACATACACTTCTTCTTGATGAATGCCATTCAAAAAGACTCACTTTACATCCAATTGGCATACTTTCCATTTGTTTTGGGTTGTTGTATCTAAAATGGTCCTTAATGTGTCTAACCTTGCTACATGAGAAAAGGTTTCACCATAGTCTATGCTAGGTTACTGAGAGAAACCTTTGGCAACCAACCTTGCTTTATGCTTCTCAATATTTCCTTTTTCATTTACCTTTATTTTGTAAACCTACTTGACACCTTTGCTTGATTTTTCTTCTGACAGATCAACAAGATCTCGAGTCTTGTTCCTTTCTATGGCTTCAATTTATTCATTCATAGATTTTACCCAATGTTCTTCTTTCACTTCTTCTTTAAGAAAGTTGGCTAGTAGGATAGAAGGGAAAAATGACTTTGTTGTTCAAAGTCATTGTTATGTTGATAAATTCCTTTTATACTTATTTTTCATTGATTTTATGCTGAAGAGGATGACTCACTACTGGAAGAAGAACTATTTCCATAATTCTTTGGCTTTCTTTGTACTTGTAATCTTGGCAATCTTGGTGGATGGGCTTGTTGTTCTGAATTTTCAGTTTGTTCATCAATTCGCTGCATTAGATTTTGGTTGTCCAATGTCTAATTTTCTTGATCACCCCATGATTTGTTCTCTAATAACTTGACATCTCTGCTCACTAGAAATTTCTTGGTGGCTAGATTATAAATTCTATAGCCTTTTTAGTGTTCATTATATCCAATGAAAATGCATTTTTCACTCTTGTTGTCTAGTTTGTTTCTCAACTCTTCAAGGATATGTGCAAAAACAATGCATCTAAAAATTCTGAAGTGAGACACATTTATCTTAGTGTTACTCCATGCCTCTTGAGGTACTTTATCCTTGACACTTGTCGTTGGATATCTATTGATAATGTATATTGAACAGGAAACTGCTTCAGCCCAATAATCATTGGACGGATTCTTTTCTTTGAGCATACTTCTGGGCATGTTCATGATGGTGTGGTTCTTTCTTTCAACCACTCTATTATGTCGTGGAGTATATCTTGTTGAAGTTTTCATTATGATACCTTTCCATCTAGAAAAATATGCAAAACCTTTTCAGTTGTGTTACCCTTCCCCATCTGATCTAAGCATTTTCACATACTTTCCACTCTATTTTTCTTCTTCAACTTTGATTTCTTTAAACTTTGAGAAGGTATCTGATTTATTTTTAAGAAAATAAATCCAGATTTTCCTGCTAAAATCACCTTCCTTTTAAGACTCTAAGTCTACTTCATTTTGTTTGGTTTCAAAGAACTTTACCAAATAAAATGGTTTGGACTTTTGGTTATTCTCTCACCTCATTTAGCGATTTTCACTGGCGGGACAAATTTAAAAAAAAATACAAGGTGAAATTGGAGAACTTACATCAACCTTAATAATAAGGCGTGAAAATAGTCATATGTTCTAAGATAATTTGTAAGTGCATTATAATCACTTGAAAATGGAAATTTAGAAATTCCAAAAGCTAATTTTCTTAGCCAAACGATATTCACTCTACACTAAGGAAAACAATATCCACTTTACTACACAGTATTTGCGAGAGGTGTATACTCCTCATATTTTAATGGCACACAATATCCACCGTTCTACCCAATATTCCATGCTGGTGAGGTGGTGTATAACCCGTCAATTTTGAAGGGTGTTATATTCACTAGCAATGTAAAGTGAAATGATGAAAACAAAATTTTGCATATGATTTACCATGACACACATGATATTAATGATCCTATTCAAGATGAAATATTAATTCGATCATCTCAAAACAAGCATGTAAACTCTATAAAATGGAAACATTTCCTTTATGCCGCAAAACATTCCCCATTGTTTCTTAGTAAAGGCACTGTTCAACGATCGAGTCCCATCAAGTCTTTCCCACCAACAATGCTAAATGTTAACTTTCGGTTCAAATCTACCCCCAACAGATGAAACAAATAAAAAAACACACAAAAATCAACCATACAAATCCCACTCTAAAAATAGAAAATCTCAAAGAGTACAATGTTTCTATAACACTTTTTCGACATTAAGCCAAACTCGAGGTCATGGAAATCCTTCGCTAAATTTGTGTGCAGGGCCGAAGTATGAATCTTGGTGCCATGGAACCATGGCGAAGGTACATGGAATCATGTGCAATCTACAACATAAAAAATAGACTTCATCTCTTGTTCTGAGGAGAAGAAATTCATAATAAAATGAGTTTCAACCCGTAACTGCAAAGAAAGAAGAAATATAGACAAGTGAGAAACTCCACTTACACTACCACTTTGGCTACAATCTTTTCTTTCTCTTCCTCCAATTACCTCAGCTTCCCACAGTTTCTCACTCAAATGTTGATTGATCAATGAAATACTAGGCCAACAAACCTATGTGGCCCTTGCGTGGGGTCATCTTTTGTGTTGGTTGCAATCCTTCATTGGTTGTTACAGTCCAAAGTAAGAATGCTATTATATTTTTTGTTGTTAGTTTTTTAAACTTTTTAAAAATTTGATTAAATAATTGTAGTAGAGACAAACTAGATAATGATCAATTATCAACAAGTGGGAAATTAGAGATATACTTTTGAAGGATCAGAACTATAAAATTCTTTGCAAACTGAAGGATAAAATGTTGTTCGAGAATATTTCACTTGAAGAATTTTTGCATGAAAAATAATAGGTTGTATAGTAAAGGGAAGAATATGCTCAGGGGGAGCATCCATTTTCCATTGATGTCAAAGGGGGAGAAGTTGCAGACAAAGGAAGAATTAAAGACACAAGGAAAGTTGCAGACATGGGGATTATCAAAATCGACTAAGGGTTGTCATCATTGACAAAGGGGGAGTTTGTTGGAATTTTTTTTTTCACTAATGTCAAAGAAAGGGGGAGACTATGGATGTCCAAGATAAAGATTGCAAGATGGAGATTGTTGGAAGTATTGTTTTTGGATTGTTTATGCTCAGTTTGGATACCCTATCTTTGAATGAATTTTTACCCTATATACCTAGTTCAAATGGGAGTATAGGTTATATGGTTGAAAATCTTATCCCAAGACCTTTCCAATAGTATATGTCATTGCCTGTAACTCCCTAAGAATGAGGAGATATGATTTTTTTTCCCAACAACCCATTCAAAAAACTTGGGTTGTCTCAGATAGTCTTTACACGTTGGCCTTGAAAGTGAGGACATAAATACTATAACTATAGGATATATTTGCGCATTTGTAAAGAATCCAAGAAATATATCAAGTAGGAGGTGCGCTAAAGGAGATTGAGTGTATTTTTTGGATCTACAAGTATGCAAGAGAATTATGAGGAGTTTTCTTGGGATTTTCTTGTTCTTAAGGTGTGTTATGAAGGATTGAAGGTATGTGATGCTGCAAAGTGTGATGTTTTAAGTATATGCTGTTGAAATCTAGGATCATGTTCTCTGAATGATATTGTTATGAGGCTCGCTAGGGCATGAAGGATACATGTGACTAGGGTTTGAAGGTTTATCTAAAGCATGAAACATGTAAGTGAAGTTAGAAGTAATCTATGTATTAGGATATTATATTGGTGTCTATACAAGTCTTACTCAGTTGGTGCTAAGATGAGGAGATTGGTGTATCCAGTAGGTTGGTGCCTACACAATATCTTGTTGAGTTGGTGCTCAACTAAGGAGATTGGTGTCTCTAGTAAGTGTGTTCCTACGTCTTGCTGAGTTGGTGCTCATCTAAGGAGATTGGTTTCTCCAGTAGATTGGTGATTACAAACTTTGTAACAGTAGGTTGGTGCCTACAAATATTTATAAATATACATTTTATGGTTTTCTCTCGGTTGGGTTTCCATGTTAAACTCGGTGTAATGTGATTTGAGTTTATATGTGATTATTGCTTCTCAAATAATGAATGATTTATGAATGGTTAAATAAAGTAAATACTATCTTATATTGATTCACCCCCCCTCTCAGTATAAGCATAATTACAACAAGATCAAGGCATTGAGGGTCTTCTTGTTTTATTCATTATGATGGATTTTAGAGACTCTGGTATCTGGGGGGTGTTCCCCACTAAAGGTAAGGTATGTAGCACCTCCCTTTTTAATCCTTCTCTCTTAGTTACCCCGACCCCTATGAGTGTTCCCCAATGGAACCTTGGGAATCTAAGATGAGAAGAGAAACAAAATATGCCATAGATTTGAAGGCTTTTCCCCAATAAATAGGGATTAGAATACCACTGATCCACTAAATGATACAAAACAATAACAACAATAAAAGAGACTATCATACAAGTATTAAGGATTCAATCTCGAGGGGTGGTCCTTACTAGTTGATTGGAGCACCAAAGGTATGCTCCTAGAGGACATTTTCTCAGCCTTGATCTTCAAGGGTGATCCCCATTAAAGGAATAGGGAACTTGAGGAGATCACAAGGAGATATGCTTTAGTCTCTTGATTTCAAGGGTGGTCCCATTATTAGATATTGATGTTAGATATGGTATAGTTTCATGGTCCCAGTGCTTGGGGGTGGTCCCCAATGTAAGATAAAGGCATAAAGGGCCTTCTAAATTGTATTCATTATGATGGATTTTAAAGGATTTGGTATTTAGGAGTGGTCCCCACTGAAGGAGAAAAGAACCATGAGTTATGTAAGACTTCCATTTTGAATCCTTCTCTCTTGGTCACCTCGACCCCTATCAGTGTCCCCCAATGGTACTTGGGGAATCAGAGATGAGAAGAGAGAGAAAATAGGTCATGTAGATGAAGGATTTTGTACCATTAGTGGAGCCACAAAACAAGAGAAACAATCAAAGAGACTCACATAAAAGTTAATAAATAAAGACAAGTATGTAGGTAGACATAAATTTTTGGAATTATATACACATGTTATAAAATCATTTGTATTATAATATATAGAGTACAAAATTGTGGGGAGAGTGATCCAAGTTAACCAAGTCCTATTAAAATATAATAAAGTAGTTGAATGATCAATTATAGTATTAGTTGAAAGATGTACGAATAGTGTACCAAGTGTACTGAAATATAAATTTAATACATGATCACTAGACTAAGTATCATTAATTTCTCTCAATTGAAAGGTTATTATCCTCAATTTCTATTGAATATCGGGAAACCATTGCTCAAATTCCCACTAGGAAAACCACTTGACTTGACTAGGAAATGCTAGGATATTTAGACACTTAGGAGTTAGTTAAGATCAACTTGGTGTAATGTGTATTGAGGTAAAAGTGTGTTTCTTTAGTATGCATTAGTATGTGTTTGTAGTTATGTAATATGAGAGTCATGATATGTTCTATACATTAAGTGGTATGAAAGTTCATATTCTCCTAATATTACTAATGTCTATTGATTTTTGGCGTAACACTTGATTGGTCCATGATCTCTATTTAGAGAGCATGATGGGTCATTTTCTAAAGATCAATGTGAGAATCTCTTCTGTACATTTTTTTTTATTTCGCATTAATATATTTCCTCAAGTGGCCATGTCGACCAAGGTTATGGATTGTTTCTCTATTAGAGTGTTTTAACCACATAAGAACATTGGTGTGCTAATATTTGATCTGGTTTTGTGGGAAGTTTCTTAATTTGTTCATCCTATGTGGAAATACCATGTTTTCCAAGTTTTGTCACCACATACATCAAAATATTTCCAAGTTTTGTTATTTGTGCATTTTTGGGCTAAGTGGACTATTTCATTACATCTAGAGCATTGCTTTCAGTTGGAAACACTTCTCATTTCACTCGAAAAGGTTTCCATTTGCCCAAGACATGGCCAATTTTGTCATATCTAGAGGTATAAAGTTTGATTATGCCCTTTTAATTTTTTTTCTAAGTTTATATTTCAATTTTACTATTTTTATTCCCACTTTGATACTGTCTCCACTCTATGTATTCTCTTTTCTGTGTGTTTTGTGTGATCTCAACAAATAAAAAACAAAGCAGAAGATGTTTTACTTTCTATGTATGCTCTTTGCTCTATGCTACATGCAAGCTCAACAAAACAGAAATAGAGACAAAACTTGCATTTTCTAGGCAAGATAGCCGATATCTAACCAAATTATTGTAAAGTATTAATTTTTTATTTTTTTTATTTTTATTTATTATTATTATTATTATTATTATTTTTCACCGAAAATGCATTTTTTTTGTGTGTGCGGTCGTGTTGAAGTTTTTTGTAGGAAAAAGTAAGGGTTTTTAGGGTAAGTATGCACTTCGAGGTAAAGAGTAAAAACAAACCCTCATATTTCACAAAATTATATATATATATATATATTAACTCACTTGATTGAAAGTTACTTTATTTAATAAGAGGCCTTGAGTCAAAGCTTTTTTTTAAGTTACTTTTTGAAAAACTTCATATAACCTTGAGTTAACTTGTAATTTTATTGTAAAGTGAATGTCATTAAAAATTATAAAAGCAAATCACTATAAAGTAAGTTCAATATTATTTTTCAAAGTCATTTTTTACATGCAACTTCAATTTATAAAGTAACTTCATTGTAAAAGTGATTTTCATCCATAAATAACATATTTGTAAAAGTAAGCTTATAGGTAAAGATGGAGTAGGAAGGGGAATTTTTTCACTTAGTGACCTCATTGTGCATCCATCACTACGTGGACCAACTTCTACCTTCCATGTGGAATTTTAGTTACCTTTTATGCTTTTTAATTTTTTTTTTGCATAACTTTCATATCTTAAGTTTGTTTTATGTGTCATTTTTTTGAAGTACCTATTTTTTTGAGAGATTTCCATTTGGACAATAAATTTAAGATTTTGAATCCATATTACCTAAATATTTTAATATGGATATTCCAAGTGATATTTTTCTTACTAGTACTACAAATGTTGTTTATTGGAAAAACCATTCATGATCACATTATTGAAGTTATTTTTTTCCCTATTGATGATCAAGTTATAGACACTTTCACAAAGTATCTTACAGAAGTTAAAATTTCCAAAATTTTATCTATGTTAGGAGTTCAAGAAGTTGTCATTAACATGAGGTAGGCTCTAATGGATATAACTTTCTTCTCTTATTGCATCACCTTTGTAAATTTCTTCAATCCTATTCCAGTTGTTCTTAGGAGGGGATGTTAGGATATTTAGACACTTGGGAATTAGTTAACATCAACTTGGTCTAATGTGTCTTTAGGTAAAAGTGTGTTTCTTTAATATGCATTTGTAGTTATGTAATCAAACGATCATGATATGTTCTAGACATAAAGTTATATGAGGGTTCATATTCTGCTCGATGCTAATTTCTATTAATTCATGGATTAACTCCCAATTGGTTCATAATCTCTATTTAAAGATCATACAGGGTCATTTGTTGAAGATCGAAACTCTTATGTACATTTTTTTTTTTGCATTAATGTATTGCCTCAAGTGGTCATGTTGGCTAGGTCCATGGATTGTTTTCCTCTTAGTGGTTTTTAACCACATACAAACACTAATGTATTGATCTTTGATTTGGTTGTGTGAGTGATGCTTAAGGTGTTCATCCTTTTTACAAATACCATGTTTTTTCGAGCATGCAAAGTGGCTTTGTATCCCACCAAGTAAGTGGTGATTTCATACCTATTGGTATGGTCAAAAAATCAACAAGACCGTCTTCAAGAAGGGTAGGCTAAAAATATGAAATTGTGGCCTCTAGATGTGTAACAAGAATAGATTCTGCCAAGTGAGGTGGCTCATAAAACTTCAACTAGTTGACACTCACCACATGATAGCTGCTAAGATAAGATGGGAGGTATAACTTTAAGGAATTAGGACCCATTCTCATTTGTTGTATGATGATGGAAGGACCATATTGAATGGCCTTGAGCATGTGATGGTATTTATTTTTGAAGCACTACTTATCCAAATGCAACTAAACTAGGTAACCAACCTAGAAATTTGGGCAACTTGATGTCAATCATGAAGTGCATTATAATTTTCATGTGTTTGTTGAACGCCATCGTGAACTATGTTTTGGATCATAACCAAGTTTTGCAAAAAAGAAGATTCTTCATCTTGGTCATTCTTTTGGTGGGTTGTGGATGGAGATATAACAGAGACTATAATTTTATAAGGAGCAAGAAAATTTAGAAGGAGAGTGTCATGTAGAGACATGAGTGAGTCTTTTGTACCTATGATGCAAAATATGCAAGTATTGATCCCATTATTTTTCCTTTTGAGGGTTGATGCAAAGAGCAAGAATTAATTTTTTGTTCACTTCCTCAGGTTGGACATAAATTTATGGATGGAATGCAATGGATAACTATAGAAAATGAAGGTTTTGTTGACTTTAAACCTTCTCCTTATAATTAATGACAATAAAAGCGTACATACATTATGTCCACTTCCACATCATAACTCTTGGAGGAAGGGTTGGGCATCTTAGACAATTTTGCAACACTCAATCTCTCCACATTCTTTTTTGGGGTTGCCTTTAGAGGTTCTTTCTTTGTTGGTCACCATCCACTTGGTTTATTATTTTTTTCCCTACAGGTTGCAAATTTGTTAGATGAAAATCCTTGAAATGGCTTATTTGTTGACATGTCTTACATTGAAAATCAATTTTCTCATAATACAATCCTTGGGACCATTTGTAGTTGATGCGTAAATGGTAAGCTTGTGGCTTGTTCATATCAATGGCATTGATAATAAAATGTGGAATTAATTTAATTGTAAAACTATGATTGCTATTTTTTATGCACCAAATCTTATTGTAATAAAACTCGCAAACTATAATTTAATTTTAAAAATGATATCGAAGTAAAAAGTCATGAACATAACAATAAAAGAGAGATAACCCTAGAAACCCAATCTTGGGAAAACCAACTAATAATGGCTTGTGATTGGATTTAAACCAATCTTAAGCATATATTCATACTACAATGCATTGATGTAAAAATACTATATTTTCCAATTGTTCCAATGCCCTTCTTTGTAATTTGCAAATTCTTAGGACCTATGTAATGTTCCAGCTAAAATTTTCTGAGCTTTTTAGTCTCATTTTATGGTTTGGGAAATTTTTCAAATGGTTTGCACATGAACATTTCAACAACGAATTCAAGATATTTAATTTACTTCTGGTAATTATATCAATTACTAAATGAAGACTCAAACAACCATAGCAGTTATATTTGTATATCAACAAAACAAATGAAATCTACTAAATGATACAACAATGAACAAAATGGAACCTGATAATAGTATTGATGTAGTTAGCTTTAGAAAAACAATGAAAAGTGTTTCATGTAGATAAAGATAGAGTACAACAGTCAAATATATTGATAGAAATGTATCTAAGTAGCAATAAAGTACGCCCATAATAGAAGCAAGTGCACCCACAGGAGAGCTTGAATTTCTTAAGAAAAGTCACCCAAGTGCTGAAAGTATCTCAACCACAAAACTTGGTTCAGTTCCCCACAATAAAATAGCTATAGGAGTTAAGGAAATTGACCCCATTATGAGTTCTCGGACAAAGGAGAAGAAACAAAGAGTTTTGCCAGAAAAAATTCGTCCCATAACAGAAAACAACTCAACTACAAGTGAGGTGCTTCTACTTATATAACTCATCCCATAATGGAATATTTCAGACCATTTACAATTATTTCGACCACCAAGCAACAATAATATCAAACATTATAGAAAATAATCCTATCTTACGCCTAGATATGTTCCCAACAGTAAAGAATGTACCCAGTAGGAGGATATTTGACTTAGAAGGTAAGATAACTCGGCCTCCAATAAATGTTGTGACCCCTAGCTTGATAACTTGACCCCCTTGTAATATAAATCGGCCTCCCAACACATGAAATGACACCCCATTTTTATGGTGCCACCCTTACCAAGGAACTCACTCCCCCAATACAAGTAAATTGTCCCACAAATGAGAAATATTCAACTGCCAGTGGAGGAATTCGACCCACAGTAAACAACTCAGCGAATGGATAAAAATATCAGTCACTGAAGAGAAATATTTTCCATTGATGAAGCACAATGAGAACATATGAATTATCTCCTTCTCAATGGACTAGATAGGGTTTATAGTCTCACCACCGAAACCAATATATGAAATCTCCCTTAGGGCTTTCGTCCCAAGAGTTCACAAAGCCACAAAGAGCTCTCTCAATTGAATTTTAAAAAATAAAAATAAAGAATGAAAGAGGGTGCCCTCTTTTCCCCCTTTTATTCTTTGGTTGACTCGTTTGTGACCATTTTACCTTTTAATAAGTTGAAGTGATGTTTCATATTCTCAATTTTTTTACTCAATGTCACCTTTTAAAATTAATTAATTCCCTCTCTATTGACATTAAATAAATAATTAATTCCCTTTTTCATACTGACTATATCCCACGAGAATTACTTAGGCTATTTTGTTGATCTCCTAGGGGACTCATTTCAAAATGGACATTACATTCCTCCCTTCACGAGATTGTTTATCCTCAAGCAACTACAAATTTGGATGTTGTAATATTTGGTCACTCTCCCATGTGCATCCTTTGCTGGTAAATATATCCATCTGATGAGGTACTCTTAGATCACCCTATTTCTCAACCTTCTCTCCCTGACCTCCAATAACTCCTCAAGAACCAACACTAGTTTTCCCTCCTTATCTAAAGGAGGAAACTCTACCAAAGTCATGACCTATTGTCCTAATTCCTTTTTGAGGCATGAAACATGAAATACATTGTCGATTTTGCTTCCCTCTGACAACTCCAACTCATAATCCACCTCACCAACTCTCTAAATCACCTTGTAAGTTCCATAAAAACGTGGCTTAAGTTTCTTTGGTCCACTTTTCTTTAGGGAAGAATGTTTATATGGACGTATCCTCAACAATACCAAGTCCCCCACTTTGAAAGTGCGCTCGACCCTGTGCTTGCCTGCATATACCTTTTGTTGATTATAGGCCATCTGTAGATTGTACTTGACATATTTGATTATGTCTTGGCTCTCTTGGATCTAGTCCTTGGCTTTGGGATCCCTTCTATCCCCAAACTCCAGGTCGACAAAAGAAGGAGAATCATAACAATATAATGCTCGAAATGGTTCCATGCCAATGTACATATGATAAGTGGTTTTATAGAAATGTTCCCCCATATGCAACCACTTAACCCATGATTTATGTTGCCCAAACACATAGTTACGTAAGTACCCTTCTAGCCATTTGTTCACAATGTATGTTTGTCCATCCATCTGAGGGTGGTAACTAGTGATGGGAGTCAATTATGTGCCAACCAGTATAAACAGCTCCTGCCAAAATGCACTAAGAAACATGTTTTCCCTATCATTGAAAATATACCTCGGTAACTCGTGGAGTTTGAATACCTCCCTGAAAAACAACTATGCCACTTGTGTTGCCTTATACTCGAAGGATATGGCAAATAAATTTGTAAATTTGGTCAATTGGTCGACCACTACATATATACAGTCTCTGACTTGGACCTTCGGTAAACTAGTGATAAATTCCATAGATATTATTTCCCACTTTTGCTCTAGAATGATCAATGGTTGTAGTAATCCAGCAGGATGGGTCTACTCTGGCTTGTTCTGCTGACAAGTCACACACTCTCTTATGCGCTTCAGTACATCATTCTTGAGGCCCTTCCAAGTGAACCTCTCCCTGATCTTCCTATAAATTTTGAAGTATCACGAGTGCCCTTCCAATGGTGTATTATGCATAGCCTCCACAATCTTCTCCTTGAGTGCATAGATGATTTTAGGGGCTAAATTTCTCTAATGGGCTAATTTTCCATGGTTTTTCCCAAAACCAAATTCGCCAATTTCCATTTTTTCTAAAAAGGATTTGCCCAAATTCCATAAAATAAATTTATTTTACCTTAAAAAATGCCAAACTTTTATATAAACTATATGAAATCCTTAGAAATTTGAATATTTTTATAAAACTATCCCCAAAAATTTTGCATTTTTCATATTAAGGACTAGCAAGATTAGCCCATGTTTCTTCATTTTAATATAAATTTCCATCCTTAAAATCTTCCTTGCTTGAGTTTATATTCCAGAACCAAGTATATACGGTCTTTGTAGTAGATGAATTAATCCACCACCGTGTACCGGTTATCCTGCACACTACGATCCATCACCTCACAAGCGGATTTGTTCTTGGAATATTCCAATAAGAGTTGATATTTCCAGTGCGCTGAAATCTCTGCAAGTGAGAGCACCTATGGTTTTCTAGAGAGAGCATGTGCAACTTCATTCTTCTTTCCCTTTACATACTCAATGTCAAAATCATACACCTACAATTTGCTAACCCATTTTTGTTTCCTTTCATTCAAGTCCTTTTTCCCCAGAAAGTGCCTCAATTTGTTGTGGTTTGTCTTAACCACAAAATTGTCACCTACCAATTATTGTATAAACTTCGCCATGGTATGCATGATGGTGAGAATTTCCTTGTTGTAGATGGATTAGGGTATCTCTAAATCTGTGAGATTTCTTCTCTCATATGCTATCAGATGCCTCTGCTGCATCAAAAGTGCTCCTATCCCTTCACCTGATGCATCACACTCAAGCACAAAAGGATCAGTGAAATCAACAAGTGCTAGAACTGGACAAGTACTCATAACCTCTTTCATCTTTTCAAGCATCCTTTGGGCCTTGTCCCCTTCTTTTTTATATTTGTGAGTGGTGTAGGCAACTATGAAAACCCCTTAACAAACCTCCTATAGTAGCTACAAATTCCAAAGAAACCACGCAAGTGTGAAATATTTTTGGGCGGTGGCCAATCCACTATGGCCTAAATGTTTTCTCTATGCACCTATACCCCATGAGAACTAACAACATGACCCATGTATAGGATCTCTATCATACCAAACTCACATTTTTACTCCTTTGCATATAACAATTGATCCTCCATGATACTCAAAATCTCCTCTATATGTCTCAAGTGCTCTTCCCATGTCTTGATATAAATCAAGAGATCATCAAAGAATACCAATAGAAACTTTCTCATCTTCTTTTTGAAGATGTGATTCATGCAAGATTGGAAAGTAGCTCGTGCATTGGTCAACCCAAATGGCATGACCAAAAACTCGTAATGCTCATAATGGCATCTGAAGGAAATTTTTGGAATGTCTTTCTCTCTGACTCTAATCTAGTGGTACCCAGATTGAAGAACAATCTTCGAAAAATACACCACCCCATGTAACTCATCTAGAAGATCATCGATCCTAGTAATTGGGTACCTTTTTTATCATCTTCTTATTCACTGCTCTACAATCAATGCACATCTGCATTGTGCCATCCTTCTTCTTCACTGACAATACAAAAGAAGTGGATGGAATCGAACTCGGCCTGATATTCCCCATCTCTAGCAACTCCTTAATGGTATTTTTGATCTCATCCTTGAATTTATTAGGATGTATGTAGGGAGTGGTGATCACTAGTTTGGCTCCCTCCTCCAACTCAATAGTGTGCTTGAATCCCCTATTAGGTGGTCTCCATGGAGGTATCTACCCAAAGACTTGATTATGTTTATTCAACAATGTATGTATGTTCGTATGATACTAATGGTTGTTGTATAAAGGTTTCCCAATCATAATCAAGCACTCTATTGCACATGTGACATCCACATGTTTATAAATACCCTCCATCCGTTTAGCTGAAACAATCATGGGGAATCATTTGACATGCCCCTCAAAACTACCTTTTTACCATATTCTTCTTTGAACTCCAACTCCATGGATTGGTATTACACCGAGTGTTTTCCTATAGAAACAAGCCATTGGACCCAAAATATAACATTGGTGTATGGAAGTTCCATTACATACAAGTCATTGGTGACTTTGTGGTTTCCCAACATAAAACTGTGGGATATTTTGTGTGCAAGGAATAATGTGCCCACCAATTACTACTACATCAAACCCCTCAAAATCAACCGCGGAGATGGTTCTCTTAGCCACCCAGGATGAGTCTATAAAATTGTGGGTTTCCCCACCATCAATAAGTACTATAACTCACTCACCTTGTACAACACCCCTAATCTTGAAGGTGTTAAATCTGGGGATGATTGATAGAGTGGTGATGGCTCCACTCTTGGCCTCCTCATGTATATTCTCCTTAGCTGATTTGTCCCGCTCACAATATTACGCCTTCTCTTCTTCCTCTTCCTCCTCATTGTCTGAAATAACTTCTATGTAATGTGTTTTTCCCTTGCCTATTAATATGTTCCCAGTTTCTCATGGGTCCTTGCAGTTGAAGCAAAGCTTCTTCCTTCTAAAATCATTATGATTTTCCTCATCCATCTTGTCCTTACCCGACCCTTCTTTCTCAAAGAGATTCTTTTCTTTTTTTCTTTCGAGGAATGAATGACTTTGAGAATTGTTTTTTTATTGGGACTGCATCCCCCATTTTCTGTGTCTGGATAATATAATCTTGTAGTGTCTCCGGTTTGAAGGCCTTTACCCAACCATGTAGTGGCTTAGATACACACTCCATGAACAACATCACCAATATCTGCTTAGGTATGTCTATCACTATGACTTCAATCCTATGAAACTCAATGATGTAAGCATTTGGTGTCCCAACCTGCTTGAGTTATGTCAATTCTCTGAAATGTAGCTCTGGATTTTTCTTGTCAAACCTCTTCATCAACCTCTATGTGAATTCCAAGTAAGATGTAATGGAATCATGTCCCAGAGTGACCAATCCATGGTACCACCACTCGTGGGCCTCTCCGTCCAAATGAAATGTAGCGAAATTAATCTGCTTTTCCTCTGTCATGGTGTTAAGTTGGAAGTAGGTATCCAAATTTTGAACCCATTCTCTAGATGTGGATTTTCTCGAGCCATCAAAAGAGGGGATGGTGAGCTTCCAAAAATTACTCATGAGATCAACGTTGTGTTGACCCCTGTTGACCTCCCTTGGCATGTTCCTATACATGATATTGCAGTAGTCCTATAGTGACATGGCAGCTTGAAAATCCTCACCCATAGCCGTATACTCCCTTCAATAATCATCAAAGGTATCACCTTGTCCTTGATTCCCTACTTGTTGGTTCGCAATTAACTATAGTAAAAGTGGCCTAGGAATGAGTCTTCCTATTATTCTAGTACCAACTTGTGCAAGAATATGGTTGTTGTTTCCCTTTTCATGGTTTACATTATTCCCATTGGGACCCCCTACACCATTGTTTCCCCCATGGTGTCCATTAATGCGTCCATTACCATTATTAACCCCATGGTTATGGTTTTCCTAGTTGGTAACAATCAAATATGCCAATAGTTGTGCTAATTATTGTTTCCCATTTTGTATACCCTCTAAAATTTGCAAAGCCCTATATTCATTTTGATCCCCCATAGCTAATTCTTCTTGTTCTTCCTCTGGTTAGTTTCTTCTACTATATCTTGTTGGTTAAAAAACAATTCTACCCCTCGTGGCCTCTTAATTTTTTAGGTGATATACCCCTCTCCATCTCCTTGATTCATGAATTTTAAATCTCGTCCGATATTACTATAATGTTCCGGCTAAAAGTTTCAAAGTTTTTTTTCTAGTTTTATGGTTTCGAAAATTTGTCAAATGGTTTTCACATGGAAATTTGAACAATGAACTCAACCTATTTAATTTATTGCTAGTAATTATATCAAATACTAAATTAAGATTCAAACAACCATAGCAGTTATATTTGTATATCAACAAAACACATGAAATCTACTAAATGATACAACAATGAACACAATGGAACCTGATAATAGTATTGTTATAGGTAGATTGAGAAAAATAGTGAATAATGTTTCTTGTAGATAAATATAGAGTACAACAATTGAATAGATTGATATAAAGGTATCCTTAACAACAATAAAGTGTGTCCATAATAGCAACAAGTGCACCCACATAAGAGATCGACTTTTCCAAGAAAACCTGCCCAGATGCTGGAAGTATCTCAACTACAACACTTGGTTCAATTCCCCACAATAACACAACTACATGAGGTAAGGAAATTGACCCCAATATGAGTTCTTGGACAACAAAGAAGAAAAAAAGAGTTTTTCCAGCAAACAACTCATCCCACAAAAAAAAAAAAAATGCAGCTACAAGTATAACTCTGCCCATAATGAAAGATTTCAGAACATTTACAATGATTTTGACCAACAAGAAACAAAAATATCAAACCTTATGGAAAATAATCTTGTCTTATGCCCATATATGTTCCTAGGAGTAAAGAATGTACCCAATAGGAGGAGATTCGACTCAGAAGGTAAGCTAACTCAGCCTCCAGTGAATGATGCGACCCACAACTTGATAACTCAACCCCCTTGTAATAGAAATCAGTCTACGAACACATGAAATGACCCCCTTTGTTATGTTGTGACCCCTACCAAGGAACTCACTCCCCTAATACAAGTAAATCATCCCACAAATTTGAAAAATTCAGCTAACAATGGAGGAACTCAACCCACAATAAATAACTCAACCAATGGATAAAAATCTCAGCTGCATAAGAGAAATATTTGCCACTAATGAAGCACAATGAGAAGATCTAAATGATATCCTTCTTCATGGACGAATAGGGTGGATAGTATCACCACCAAAACCAATCTCTGAAATATCCCTTAGGGTTTTTGTTCGAAGAGTTCACAAAGCCACAAAGAGCTCTCTCAATTGAATTTTAGAAAATAACAAGCAAGAATGAAGAAGGGAGGCCTCTTTTTCCCATTTTATTATTTGGTTGACCCTTTTGCAACCATTTTAAATTTTAAAAAGTTTAAGTGATGTTTCCTATTCTCAATAGTCACTTAGGCACCTTTTATTTATTTATTTACTCAATGTCACCTTTTAAAATTAATTCATTCCTTCTGCGATGACATTAAATAAACAAGTAATTCCCTTTTTCATAATGACTATAGGCCACAAGAATTACTTAGGATATTTAGTCCATCTCCTAGAGGACTCATTTGGAAAGGGACATTACAACATAACAACGTAAATTCTTATTTCTTCCTTGATAGTCTATTCCTCCTTTGGATTGTGTCTATACTGTATTCGCATGAAATCAATCCACACAAAAATTTAATCTCTCAAATTGGTATACAGAACTCTAGTTTTCCTTTAGGATCCCTCTTTATTTCCTTCATCTTATATTCCCACACATCCCTCCAATTCTCATACCTTTTACACATTTTTTAAGATGGTTGGGATTCCAACATTTTCTTCTCCACAAAAGCACAACTTATACGACCTTGTTTTAGAATTTTGGGAGAACAAACAATCAAATTTACTGCTGAAATTTGGTTCACACGTGTATATAGTTTATATCTTGTTACTATAAAATTTTCATCTCAAACAGATACCATACAACTTAGTTATGGTTGCATTTCATATACAACCATTTCACATTTTTTAGGAGTAAATGGACAAATCTAAGGATACTTTTTGGTGGAAACATGTATATATGTTTCATCTCACCACAGTCTAAATTTCATCTTCATCCAATGTTACATTCCCCTTTTATATCAAAAATACGAAACCAATTTTAGCTCTTGCCAACTTCTATAGAAATTGTGTAGCATTTCTCAATTTTTCCTTAAAACTTGTAGCATGAATCTATAGTAAGCTATCAACCAACCATTTTTTTTATTCCTGATCCACTTTTGGATTACACCTCCCCATTGGGAGGATTTTGGTCCCAAAAATATCATTAATGAAGAAGATGGAAGAATAAGGGATCTATGTGTCTCCCCGTGTCCACTACATCAGCTATGAATGATGCTTGCTTCTTTCTTATCTCAATTAGTTTTTCTCTAACCTTGTTTCATTCCTAAAATATACATTCTTCCTCTTCCTTGATTTGTTGTGATAAGGTAGGCCTTACCACATTTAACTAAGAAATATTTGTTATATTTCCTATAGAAAGTTGCATTTCCTATCCCATAAGTAAGGGATTCCAAACATCACTTCACATGCATTTAGTGGTGTTAGAATGAACATGAACATATATCGACATGGAATTATTAATATGATATACATATAAATACATGAGTTATGACCTTTGGATTCATCTTCCAAGACGTCTCTTGGACTCCATATGATATTTCCTATTCATTAATTTGAATTTTCATATTCCTTTTCAAGTGAATAATACCATAACCCTAATGAATTAGGTTTCTAACATTTCCCCCCTTAATCTGAATGGGTGTATGTGAGTCAAAGTAGAGAGATAAAATGTAGAAGTGGACAACTACCAATGGTTGAATGTGCTCTCCGAGTCTAGTGGTTTTGGGACGACCACAAACCAAATGGATAACATAAGTTGATGTATTATACTAAATGGAGGCTTAACATGACTACAATTTTTTTCTAATAGAACCTATAAGTATTCTACTAAATGGAGGTTTAAGATGACCACAAACCATTGTCTAGCAGAAGCTATAAGACTTATACAAAATGTAGGTTTAAGATGACCACAAATTATTTTCTATCAGAAACTGTAAGTCTTCTACTCAATGGTGGTTGAAGGAATAACACAAACCAATGATGCCAATGAAGTATAGATTTGAATCCAGTTTGCTTGTTCTTTCTCAATTGATAGGACTTAGAAACTTGAAGCCTGATTGTCGATCATTGATATTATTATCCCTCTATCGGGTACAAGGTGAGAAGATGAAATTTTTTAAACTATAAGATGTGTCAGTAATCATAATGAATTATTCGATATGAATGATATATCTTCTTGAATATCAATGACCATTTTTTGGAAGTGAACCACCCATAGTGATTATTTACTCTTACATATTTCTTGCATTAATTGGAACATCTGTTTGAAGGATGAATATTATTTCCACAATGGTCACAAGAATTAAGATCAAAACATTGATCCTCCACATGGCCAACTCAATGGAAATGTTGGCATTTAGGAATCTTCTCTTGAACTGGAGCAGATGAATACGAAATTTCTTGAGGGAATATATCACTTTGGAATTGGATTGGTTTGGCATAATATGAAATATTAAAGGTAACTTCATTTTCATATCCAATACATGTTTTGTTCTTGTTTTTCCTTATTTCTTCCCAAGGTCCAATGATGGTATTGAAAAGATAAATCTATATTGCTTCATGCACAACTTCATCTTCATCTACACTTGTATATGAATTTGGCTCACTAATTTGTTCTTTCACTGGTTGTTGATCTGAATCATCACCATTATCATCTTTGAAAAAAGGTTTGTTGTGAACAAGGAATAGTTCATAATGTTGAAGATTCTTTTGTTGAATTTCATCATGAAGAAGTTGAGTCTAAATTTGGAGGTGTTCTACTTTGTCTTGCGCAACTTGCAAACAAGTTATAATAGATTGAAGAGTTTCTTTGTCAGTTGTGACCATATTGTCAATAGTGGAGAGTATTAAAGAGTTAGTCAACTCTAATAATTCATCAATTTGAGCCATTTAAAGACCGAATTATACCGCAAATAGTTTCTTGCTACCGCACCCTTTAACAATCAGATTCAAATGAAGGGTGTTGAATTCTACTGAAAATGATCTGAAACTGATCTGACAAGAACAATTGACTATCGACACATGCTCTAAGATGATAAGCACATGAAATTTTAAGGCTATGGACAGAGAAGGAGATCGATTTGTTGGAATGAAGGGCCCCATACCATCATGATTGATTCCCAATTTTGTATGCAATGTATGTAAATTCAGGTAGTATATTATTGTATAAAACAAATAATGAGGCGTTCATAATAATGTTTCCATGTGGTAGAAAATAAAAACAATCAATCAAAAGAAGGAGAAGCAGATTGTAGAGAAACTGAAGCATTGGGGATGCCTAACCTTCCAGATATCCTCCCATTCGATTCGACATTCTATATAATGTATCCACACAATGAGGAAGAGGTTCTTTGGCTATGCGTTTTGTAGAGAGTCTTCCCATATGTCATTGAAGAATGATGGTTTTCTTGTTTGGGTTTCCAAGGTAAATTCTGAGTTGTGTGTGTGTTATTCGTGTCTAAATTTCATTGTCTATAGGTGGAATTTTTTGCATTATAACTCAATGAATCGTTAATGGGGTGTATTTTAATTTAAATGTTTGTCTGATTTTATTTAGAAAATGGAACATCATACTAGTTTGGATTGTAGCTCGTCATATATGAATATGGTCTTCATGGGTTCATAAGCCAGAATAACAACTCTTTAGCCATAATCGTGCATTTATTTTCAATTGGAAATTGATGACCATCCTCCCCGAGCCATTTCTATTTCATTGGGGGTTATAATTTCATTTTTAGAGTCATTGAGCACATTCTCAACTTGTTGGGGTGATTTCCTTTTTCCCCATAAATCATACATGGAGTATCTTCCAAAACTTGGGGCTATCTGGGTGTTTTTTATCTACCCACAGACCATATACACATTTTGACAATTTGTGTGCTATAAATTTCACCCTCCATACGTTTTTATCAATCAATGAATGTTAAAAATCAACATCCATACATTTTTGGTTGCTCTTGGTTTCCAAAATTTCCCTAGATGTTTTTATGCATAGTGGGTTATTAAAATCACCTCTCTAAACATTGTCCTTCACAACTGGTTTCCAAATTAACCCTATGAGATACACTCTTCAATTTTGGATGACCCAACTCACCTTTGAGCATTTCATCTCCACCATTTCTCATTTCCTCTTCCTTAATTGATTGTCTACAATTTCCAAGTTGACTAGATCCACCCACGGTTCGACTGGGTTTTCATTTGGTTGATTTGACTCAACTTGGTCGACCTGACTTTGGTCAACTTGAATTGGTCAACTTTCTTTACCTCTGACTCGAATTGCTTCTTTCCAACTCAATTCTTTGATTCAACTTCTAGGTAGTTGACTTCCCCTTCATGTGGTCAACTATATGTGATTGGTCGAGTCTTTCCAGTTATCAAAAGAGAGCATAAATTAAAGTTGTAGAAAAGGGTTTCGTGTTGGTGAGATGAATAGGCTATAATCATTTTGTTTACAGATCAGATGGAATCAAAGGAGAATTTCAAATTCATTTAATGAGACCTATATGGTAATTACCCACAATGATTACAAAAGAAGTGGACACGAGTTGTTTCCAAGGCTAGAGTGAAGTAGAGCATCAAGAATGTTAGGAGAACATTATGAATGGGAAGAGGAAGAAGATCCTAGGATTAGGTTGGATTGATTTGAGCAAAGTTTGGCCACATTAACATCTGGTGTGACAACTATTTGTATAAAAGAATAAGGAAATTCCATCAACATAGGTTTTTCATGAAGACTCAAAAAAGGAAGAAAATAATCCAGACAGAGAGTGTAATACTGATTTAGAGATGGGAGAGTGAAATTATAGAAAGACACATGTACCTTTTCATATGGAGGATAAATTTCACATCAAGACATATAATGGGAAAGTGGATTCTACTAGGCTGAACCCATGGCTACAACATATGTAAGTGTATTTAAGATTGCATGAAGTAATTAGAAAACAAAATATTCATTTTGCTCAGGTGAAGCTTGAAGGCCATGCTTTGACGTGGTGTGAGAGTGATGCAGTAAGAATAGCACTAGGAAATGAGCCACTAGTGACTGATTGGGAAGTTTTCAAGAACATAATCAAATCTCAATTTTATCCAATAGGATATGAGGAATACCAACAATAGTATGGAATTACTTCAGATAGAGACAAGGACAATAAGTGCAAGAGTTCACGACATAGTTCGGGAAGGGAGAAATCCAAATGGAAGTCTCTCTCAAAAGTATAAACATGTTAGTCAAGTATTTGGGGGCATCGTTACCACAAATTCATAGAAAAATAATGTTGTTTAGCCCAAATACAATTGACAAGGCCAATATTCAAGCATAGTACCTTGAGGGATACAAGTGGAAGCCACATACTACTCACAAGAAAGTATAACCATAAGAGAAACAAAGGAAGAAGAAAATCAAGAATAAGTGGAATGAGAAGAAGATCATGGAAGAAACACAAGAAGAAACACCTTCCATCCAACAATGTAAAGGATGTGATAAAAGAGGACATATTGAGGAGAAGTGTTCGAAATTACA
>SNQJ01S0010084.1:0-65705 GCA_010110895.2 Picea sitchensis | reverse complement strand
AACTGATTTATGTTAAAAGGAACACGCGTGCGTTCCTGTTGCTAATAACACACTCGCGTTTTAGGAACATGCACGTGCTTTAGGAATGTGCACGTGCGTTATTTGAATTTCAATTTTTTTTTGGCGAGAGTGACAACTCTATTATACATTGTTGTTGAGTTGTTTTCCTCAGATTTAGGTTTGGGATGACAAACCTAGTGGTTCAATCTACAAATACATTAAAACCTCCATTTTTATGAATTCCTCTGCATATCTCTATTTTTGACGTTATTTTTTTATAGGCCACACAATTCAGTTAATGACGAAATTATAGACAAAAATGGAGTTGGTTGTGCATATTCCATATATGCAATTTTGTTTAATCTATTTTTGTCTTGACATATATCAAAATCCTAGAATACATACCTATCTTATTTCGGCTGTAACTTTTTGTCGGCTTAACCATTTCAACAAAAAACATATAACTTATATTTTGTTGGAAAAATAAGATACGACTATAGAAAAAATAAGATTTGACATAGGCATTCACAATTTCTATGAACAGAAGTTGTATATTCAGAAAGCTAATTCAATTTCCTACTTTTCATCTTCTTACATCATAGTCAAATTCATTGTAAAAATACCTTGAATAATCCCTCCAAGTTAACAAATTGTTTTTTTTCACTATGAATTAATCTAGAAAAATCATTAGCATAACATCTTAGTGGATCTTGGCAAAGTTTACCATGGATTAATCTAGAAAAATCATTAACATAACTCTTTATAGAGAATTTGGAGGAAGTCTTATCTATCTCATTAATACTAGAAGCCTTAGTAAATTGTCTGCATTCGGTATAATATCAAGGCATACAAAAGTCAATAAAGTCAATAAAAACAACTATGACATAATATAGTATCAAGGTATACATAAGTCAATAAAAACAATTAGGAATACAAAAGTCAACAAAGATAAATATGGCATAATAAACAAAATATAGCTATGTCATAATATCAAGGTATACAAAATTCAATAAAGACAAGTAGGACAATTTTGAGATATGTGAAAGGATCATTGAGTTGGGAATTAGGATTTTTCTAATGCAAAAAAATTTTGGTTATCTAAATACACATATTTTCCATTTTCTATGATTTGAAAGGTTGATTTTTTTGTTAACTCTTCTATTTTCGTAGTGTGAATTGAAAGGTTGAATTTTGTGTTAACTCCATTTTAATTGGAGTAGGTTAAGTTGGGAGCAATCTTTTCTCTAGAGTTTTGCTTCTTCCCTATTCTAATTTTTAAGAGATCATTTGTTATTGTGCAGAGCACCTGCATTTAATTCCCTAAATATGCATTTGGTTCCCTAAATATGCAAGAGATCTTATGAATTTCTGATGTCATTGATTTCATCTTTCAGGGAAGTCGAAACGATTAAAGTCCATTTCCAACCGCATGAAGCTCGTGAACAGGTGGCTCATTCCATGCCACCTGAGAAGGTTGAGATCTTTAAATCGCTGGAGGAGTGGGCAGAAAAGAATATATTGATTCATTTAAAGCCTGTTGAAAAGTCTTGGCAGCCACAAGACTTTTTGCCTGATCCTTCTTCTGAGGGCTTCTGAGGCCTGAATTGCGGGAGCGGTCCCATGAATTGCCGGATGACTATTTAGTTTGTCTAGTGGGAGACATGATTACAGAGGAAGCATTGCCTACGTACTAGACTTTTCTTAACACATTTGATGGTGTAAGAGATGAGACTGGTGCCAGTCCCACTTCCTGGGCAACATGGATACGTATGTGGGCAGCTGAGGAGAATAGACATGGTGATCTTCTTCATAAATATCTTTACCTGTGTGGCCGAGTGGACATGAGACAGATTGAAAAAACCATACAGTATCTTATTGGCTTTGGGATGGTAACTGACGATACACTGTCTTAACGTTGCAAGCATTTTGTCCAGTATTTTATTATGTATGCTATTGGTAGCAACAAGATTCTACTCTGTATGGCTAACATTTGTTCACTAGATTTACTATATTGCATTTTGGAAACTTTCTGCATGATGTTTTAGTTTTTGAGTGAGAATTTTCTGACTTGAGCTTTTCGCCTGTTCAGCATCCAGGCATAGAAAATAGTCCCTATCTTGGATTCTTATACACTTCTTTCCAGGAAAGAGCAACATTCATATCACATGCCAACACTGCAAGATTTGCTAAAGGATATGGCGACCTGAAAGTGGCCCAAATATGTCGAACTATTGCTGCAGATGAGAAGCGCCATGAGACTGCATACACTAAGATTGTGGAAAAGCTGTTTGAGATTGATCCTGACACCACAATGATAGCTTTTGAAGATATGATGCGGAAAAAGGTTGCAATGCCTGCACACTTCATGTMTGATGGGCAGGATGGTAATMTGTTTSACCAYTTTTCTTSTGTTGCTCAGAGATTAGGTGTATACACAGCAGGGGACTATGCTGACATCTTGGAATTCTTGGTTAAGAGATGGAATGTGAAGAAAATAGGTGGTCTTTCAAGTAAGGGAAGGAAGGCTCAGGATTATGTATGCAAGTTGGCACCTCGTATCAGAAAGCTAGATGAACGAGCTCAAGAAAGGGCAAAAAAAGGACGAAGCTGTGCTTTTAGTTGGATATTCAACAAAGAAGTCCTGCTGTAGAAACTTTCGTGTGCTTTAGCTAAAGAAAACTATTGTATTTCTCCGTTTGAACTACATACATCCCTGTAGTGAACCTTCTGAAGAATGTATTTCGCGTTCTGAACTAAATACATCCATGCAGTGAACCTTCTGGACGAATTTTTGGCAACGTAGAATGTATATATAGAAGTATAAATAGAATGTAGAATGTGAACGATGTAGAATATATATATATAATCAACTCAATTTATTTGAGAGATATTGAAGCTTTTTAAGTCATGCAACTCAAACGATACTTGTCATAGATTAACATTTTAGGATAGAAAATAATTATATGGAACATGAAATATCTTCTTACATTGTGAGGGTGTGATATACTTGGACAACATATATCCATGTCAAACACATAATATATCACAATTAAAACAAAAATTCCTAACTTCTTGGTATGACAAATGATGAAACACACCACCACATAGTTCTAAGAAATAGTGAGGAGTTATAGAATGATATTCATAAACCTCCAAAGTAATTATTGATTCTGTGTTTATAATATTTTAGAATCAATATCATATTTAATTAAATAAAGTGGAACACTCGCATGTTGCTATTTATATGTTTTCACTAAACCTATGTTGCTATTTATATGTTTTCACTGAACCTTTTGCAGTTTTAAAAAATTATGCAAATTTTCTAACAAAGTCATAAGCACCATACCACTTGAGTATTGTGACCTTATAGAGAGCTCCAAGATGAAAGTTATGGTCTCTAGAAGTTTAAATTGTTTCCCCATTTTACCATGTATGATACATGTGTCTTTTTTCTCTTCCTACACATTTTTATGTACCTATATTCCAAATATGGTTCCATGGTTGTCATCTATGGTGCATGGGATTTCTGCAGTTTGCTCATGTGCCTCAGATGGACCTTCAAGCAAAGTGTTATTCCCTCTCGAAGTAAACTAGTGTTGAAAATATACCCTTAATTGTTTCAACTGTAACTTTCTCATACAAGATCTCTTTTGTGTTCATAATAGCTTGTTGGAAAGCTCTCTACAAGTTCTTTTATTAAGCTGCAAAAAAAGTATGTGGTTCCTTTGAAACTTATAATTTCAAAAATTCAAACTCCTAAAAACATTGTTTAGGGCCTCAAAATCGCTCTACAAGTTTATGACTACTTCAAAAATCATAAAATTTCATAGAAAAATGGATTGTTTTTACTTTTATAAAAATATTTTAATCTGATTCGTCGATCTCAAAATCAGAAGAAATCTCAATCATTGATCTTTTATACCTTCCCTAGGTCTATGGAGAAATTTCCATCCTTGATCGCCAACTTGAAGCAATATATACCATTGATTTTCCAACACTACATTGATGATCAATGATTGATTAATTCCTTTGTTAAACCAAACTTTCTCACTGATTCCCCCGAACCTCAATCATCGGTCATTGATCACTCCTCTTAGAAAACCCATTTTTTCCCACAAATATTGTTGAACCTCGATCATTGATGACTAGCCATCGATAAATTTCCTTAACAACCAACTTGTTCACAACTTCCGTCGAACCTCAACTATCAACGATCATCCATCGGCCATCTCTTGGATGACATGGAAACTATGTTGATGTGGCATTAAACATGGACTTGTTGACGATTAAAAATCGTCAACGAAGTTTTGCCCGCAAAGTGTTGCTAAAGCCTATTATTATAAAAGCTAAATAATACTAGTAGGTGGGACCCCCTTGTAGATTGGAGATCAGGTCTGGTCCTTATTTGATGTTTGTGTTGATGTTCGAAAATGCTTATATAGTTGATGAGACTTTTTTTTATTGTCTATGGATTGGGCTTACGAAGTATTGGTTCTTTATGTTACTACAGACTATGCTATTCATTGACACCATTGCTATATGTTTTTGGGACACCTACACAACATACATGTTAGTAACAATACATAAAAGGTAGTTGGAAAAAGGAAATAACGCATGGAAGCAATTGGAAAGAAATGAAAAGCAATGCAACAAATTCAAAGGGTATAACTTAAACTATGTTATATACGATACCACATGCATCGATTGTTAATGGATTGTTGTTATCCTAGCTACTAAGTTAATAGTTATGTGATTTTGTTCTTGAGTTATATAGTTGATATGCAATGGTGATTATGTTATGGCATACGTTGATATGGATTGTGCTATTGGTGATGGTTCGATACATGGTCACTTAATTGGATTATATAGTTGATATGTAATATGGTCAGTTGGAAATGGAAGGTATGAAGTGGGTGGTGCATTTGATGCAATTTCCAATGCATGGTTTAAATGAATTGTTGATAGATTAATGGTTTGTGTGTACTATTGAATTAATTGACTATGGGTGGAGGTGACGTGCATTTACTACACGCCACCCTTACTCCTTATGTTGGCTGCCACCCTAGTCGAGCTATTGTTCAACCTTGTTGTTGTGGTTATGCTCTGATTTCTTAGTAGAGAGGAACCGCTCGACCAACTCACATTTTAGGGTGCTTGGATTACAGGTATGTCTTTTTTTGTCCATTCATGAGTCTGCTCTGGTTATGAAATGATTATTGGCTCAGTTGTATTGGTTTGTGCTTTCTTTAAGTATTGCAACTATGTAAAATTGTGTTTTTGGAATGAAGCGTTGATGGTTTTCTCTTCATAATGTTGAAGTCATAGTGTTGTTGGTCCTCCTGGGTGTTAGCAGCCATAAGGGCTCTTTGTTATCCCTGCTAGTTTAGTTGGAGGGTTTTTGTTTGGTCTTGGGTGGCTGGCTATCCTCACACATTCACATCACTATATCCAGTATTTGGTTTTTATGGGTATTAATCATTGGAGGCACTCCGTGTCACTACATTTTTCACTTGAGCATTGTTTTGTTTTCATCATTAAAGGTTGCAACGTGGGTTATTTGGTTCTTTATTGGCCTTGTCTTTACCTCAACATTGTGGTTGCTTGACTAAAGATCCATGAGGGTTATACCCTGCGTGTGTTGAGTATCATTACTAGGACGAATTGGAGCCTCACTCCTCTCTTATGGCCCTCCTATCGTGGGATTTGTTACCTTTTCACGAACAAATTTTGGTTCTCTCTGTGTATGCACTGTTGGTCTCAGAGGTTTTCACCATTGAAAAGAGTTGGCTTTATCTTTCTCTGTGTTGGCTACAGAGCAAAGCCTTAACTCTAGAGATGTGAGGGTTGATAGAGAAGATCAGCATGGCCTGTCGGCTTTACTATTGGTTATTGTTGGATGGTTGTGTATTGTCGATTAAATTATTACAAGCTCGCCCAGTTGGTCATGTGACAATCATGTTGGTTTTGGTAACTAGTCACTCCCTGTTTATTACAATGGACAAACCCTGCATTGTTAATTGGACAATTCAAAATACACAGTCGCTCTCCTTGTGTTTGATAACCCAGTATTTTTTAAATTGAGAAGGTCACGGCCTCGCTTCATGCCGATGCGTGGGTATGTGTGGTTGCCACAGCATGGTAGGTCGATTGTTGATTGTTACGACAGACCAAGTATAAGCTCAACATTGAATTGGTTGATTGGTTGATACATAGTCATTGTCTTTTTTCACTAAGGATTATTTGGATGTTTAACTTGGCATTGGTTACAATTGCTTAATAATGTTCATGCCTACTGCATTTGTGTGTGTGGTGTTCCTACACCGCGAATAAATGGTCATTGTAACTATGAGTTTTTTTTTGGGGCCAAATCGTTATTGCAATCGGGATGACTGTAGAAAATCCATGCACTATATGCGTTATGATTATTTGATTGCATCATTAGGGATGAGCCCAAGTTTACGCAGCATGGTTGATTGTAGTTTGATTAATTTGAAGCAATATTGTATTAGATTGATAGCTCGACACAATTGGATAAGTTAATACTATGACTGAGTGTTTAGAATTGTAAAATGGGAATGTCACGTCGTGGTGTTTTGGGTGGCTTCCCACTGTGTATGATATGGATAATTTTGGGTTGCGCACTCAGAGATAGTCACAGAGTTTTAAGCATGACTTGTTGCAATTCAATTATGGTATTATAAAGTCGAGCATGTTGTAGATACCTCGTTGTGTTGGATGGATATCCCAACATTTTGTTTATTTAGAGTCACATTGAATTGGGCTTGTACAGTGACAGAATTACACTTGCATTATTGAATTATTTTGTGCATAGCATGTGTTGGAATGGTGGTTGTTATTTGTCTGTTTAAATGATGAGTCAGGGTTTTACAATTAAATTTGGATTATTGGATTGACTGCCATTATGTATGTTTAAAGAATGTCATGCATTTTAAATGACAGGCCCGATTTTAGTGACAGTATAACTTCATTGCAATTTTGGAACACGACTTTGAGTGTATTTGATGATTGAAGAAATGTGTGGGCAGTGGTTGATTCTGATGGTTAACAGAGTGGAAATGGTTACTATTATACATTTGAGAATTGTTATGAGATGAAAATTGGATAAATAAAAGGAACATAACTCCCTTACAGATTGTTGTGGAATGCATATTGTGTTGTTGATGACATTGTGTTAGATATTTGACTATGAACAGTGAACTGGCTAATACACAATGATTGTTATGATCGTTTGGTTGGTGTATCTCCTTTTAACAGAATGACTATATGGATTACTTGATTAATTTTGTGAACAATACCTGCTCTCATTTCCCACCATTATTTCGTTTTTCACTAATTACAACCCCATCACCTTCCCACATTCATTTTTCATTCCCTGTTATAAAATTGATTACAGTAAAACAATTTGTATGGATTGGATTGCATGAGTATGACACATTGTTGAGCCAAATCTATTTCATATTTTTAAGAGTTGTCATGTATGTTTATTTAAAATACTATTTGATAATCGATCATGCATGCAGGAAATAGCCGAGGTATCTATGGACGAGGAAATAGAGCCTCAAGAAGGCCCAAGTTCTCCATACATTTTTATGCTGACTCACAAGAGCTTGGCCAGTTGTTTCAAGCCGGATTTTTCAATTGGATTGGGCAAGGAGTGGTTCAACCCAGGACCGAAAGGCCTCCCTTCCAATTTTTGCAAGCCCCTGGTATCCCTGTTCCTCCTCGCGTCTCATTGCAACCTGAGGTTCCTGAAAATGATGGATGGCAAGAGATTGTCCACCCGGTAGTCTCCTAAAATCGTGGCTAGCCTAATTTGTCCCTACCTGCTCCTCCGCCTATTAACCCCATTGTCCAAGCTACCCCCCACTCACCAGTGCAGTCCTCTCATGCTAGAAAAAGGTTGAAAATCGAGGCCCACCTTGCCCTTGACAAAGGAAAAGCCACGACTGCCCCTTCCTCACCCTCCAATGGCTCTAGCAAATTTGTGTCTTTCTGGATGCATTTGAGGGACGATTGTTCCCATGTGATCAATGAGATTAGGCCTAAAGTCTCAACACAGCCAAAGGAAAATTTAGGAAAATCGAAGGGTGACAACAACAATCGAGGAAAGATTGCATAGCAAAGTGGGAAATATGGCTTTTGAGTTTTTATTTTTAACTATTGTTGATGACAGTTGACTTAGGAATCATTGGACAACATGTTTTATTTTTGGATATATGAGTAATATTTTTTGAAGATAATTTCAAATACCATGAGCTAAATTGTCAAATGTGCATATGTGATGGCAGTCACAAGGAGGTGTATTTTTCTTAACTAAATAATTATGATTGTTATGAGCTAAAGGGAGTCACAAGGGGTCCCACCTACTAGTTATTATTTATTTATAACCCTTATTATGATTATTACGTTTCCCCTTAACTAAAGTTGGTTGATTCTTTTAATTAACTTAACTAATGAGTTGGTTCATCTACTCCAACCAATTCTAATTTTTTTAAAATAAAAAGGAAAGGGAGGAACAAAAGGGGGATAGAAGCAGAAGCATATTGAGGTTTTCTCTTTGAATTTATGTTAAGATAGTTCAGTTTTCATTCATTCTTTTATTCATCGCAAGACTAATTCTCTTTTATGATAGCAAGGTCTTATTGTAGACAACAATATTTAGGGTTGAATTACATCATTCAGAAACTTGTTTTTCAAAGGTGTTGATCTATCTTTGATAGTCTGTGTAGACTTGTTTTTTTTTTAATTAGTTTTCATGACTGACAAAGGCTATTGTGCAAAGTCGAGTGGGAAACAATCTGTGCCAAGTTGATCTAGCTTTTAGAGTTCATTTTTGGTTTTCTGTTAGAGGCCCTTTTGTATGTTCCATCGGGGATGTCTAAGTTTGACTTGGGTCCAATTTTTTTTTATGAGATTTTGTAAAAAAAATGACTCTTTAGTGAATTGGAATGAAATAAAGGATTTCTTTATGTCTCATCTGTCTTCATTACCATCTTGGTGACTTTACTTCTATCTTTACATTTATTTCAACAACTAATATGTTCAGAAAATTACATAAAAAGTAAATTTCTAGCAAGCTTTTTTTATTGATAAAAGACTAGCCTAAGCACTTGTAATTAATACTTGTGAGATAGGATGTTATTTTTGTTGGCTATAAACATAGGGTGAGATTCTGGTCTATTTTTCTTTAGCTAAGAAAAATCTGAAAATGCTTGAGTAAGATCATTTCATATCTTTTCCGCAACAGGACATTGACATGGAAAGACACGTCTTCCTCCCATTTTCCTTCATCAAAGATCGATAGCATTTCTTGGATGAACTGAACACCTCACTAAATCTACTGACCCCCGATCATCAACCATTGACAATAAAAAAATTCCTTTGGATGCATGAAACCTTTCACCAAATTATATCGACCCACAAAATTCTTCCAACCCCCGATCATCAACGATTGGTGATCGGTGAATTCCTTTGTCCGAACCAAACTCTTCACCAAAATCGGTGTTCTGATCATCAAGCATCGACCATTTCTATTGAAAAACTAAAACTCTTCTAAAATTTTGTTGATCCAATCATCGACCATTGATGATTTCTACTGGAAAACAAAATACTTAGAATTTTTTTACCAAATCCAAGATGAATCTAGGCCGTCGATCTCCCATTCCAAATGATCTTAACCATTGATCCAACAAACTTTTCCTAACTTGGTCAGTGAATCTCGACCATCGATCTACTCCATTTCCCAACCACCAAAAGTGAATCATGGTCGTCGATTCTTTAACTTCACTAAGAAGAGAAAATGAATCCTGGTCGTCAATTCTCTAACTTCACCTATCTGTGAAAATGAATCTGGGTCGCTGATTCTCTTCCTTTTGCAAAAATCCAAAAAAAATATAATTTTTTAATCAAGTCACCATGAATCTAGGCCATTGATTTTAAAATCAACCACGATCTTAGTCATCGATTCATCAAACTCTACCACCTCCTTCGGCCTTCAGTAGAACGTGAATTTTGAACTTCCAAGTTGAATCTAACTTGACAATCCTATCGATTGACATCATTAAACCCCTTAGACAGTTGTGGGGTATTTAAAACTTGAATTTTCTTACGAATTTTGGATTTCACTCTGGAATCACTAATTTCCCCAAATTCAACATAAAACCAAACTTCACCACATTGAATTTACCAAAAAATCATTTTGGTCCTTGGCCCATTCAGGTTTGGCGTTGAACTTAAGCTCTGATACCACTTTGTAATGCACCCAGCCCTAAGTTGGGTCTCACCACTACTAAAACGACCAAATAAATTTTCATGATACCAAATCTAAATGCATAAATAACACATAACATGACATCCAATCTCATGCAATTGTCTATGCTACTTAAAAATGTAATATAAATTATGATGCAGGAGCATCTCTCCACATCAGCTAGCCACGCCGAGCGTATGCATTCAAAGCTAAAGAGGGAGGCGCAGCCTCATTTAAATTTGAAATGAATGTAATTAAATGGTTTAGGTTGTTGAGCCAGGAAGTTGTGCCTTTGTGCATGCATAGAGTAGATCATCCTTTAATGTGTGTAATGGCTAAGATCTAGATCTGATTCTGGACTAGACAGCCCATTCAATGTAATTGAATAGGGTAGGTAGGTTTGGAGGGAAGCACTCGAAGAGCCCCCTCAAGTAAAAGAGATTTTCATATCTCATTTTGGAGTAGTTGTAGTTGTGTGAGGATCTGCATGTAGAGCAGAGAAGAGAAGAGCCAGAGAGAGCTCAGGAACACCATTGTAATTACAGGCATTTGCCACTTAATATAAATAGAGCAGTTTTTCCTTCATTGATTATGTGTTATGTGGATGTATGTGTGTGTTCCATTATATGTTGTAGATGTATGGTAGGCATTTGCAGGAGTGTGTTTGATTTCTAGGGTTGAAGGTCTTTGAGGCTTCACACCAGAAGGGTGTGATAGAACGCTACGGGTTTTGAGGGTCGTGCACGGAGGATGCACTTCTGAACTCTGCGGAGTCAGACAAAGACGTGTTGTGGCACAGGAAGCTGGAATCATCAACTCAGGGGAAAGACCTTTGAGGTTGTTGAACACCTTGGAGGCAAGGCTGTGTATGAGAGACACAGTTGCAGACAAAATTCTATTGTGAATTCTGTAGAGCTCTGCCAAGTGGGAATTGAGCACATGCACAAGGTACAGTTGGAGGAACTCTGTTGTGAGTCCAGACAAAAGCCAGAATCACTGAGGATTCTGTGAAGCTCTGCCAGGTGGGCATTGAGTAGATGCAGGGAGTGCATAGAAGAAGAACTATGTTGTGAGTTCAGAAAGGAGAACCAGAATCACTGAGGATTCTGAGAGCTCTGCCAGGTGGGCATTGAGCAGGTGCATAGGTGCACAGGAGAAGAAGACAGAACTACTAAACGTTCTTTGAAAGGGAAACTCTGCCAGGTGGGCGTTGAGACTTTGTGCATTCAGGCACAGAAGAGGAAAGAACTCTTTGAGTTCTGTGATCTGAAGGAAGAATCCACTGAGGGATCTTCATTGGGTTGCTAAACACCCAGAAAGACTTAGTAAGAGGTTGCTTGAGCAGGAAGCCAGGAAGGCATTATATTATCCATCTGCAGGAGAAGGAAGGAAGACAAAACCCCTTATGGGTCTGAGCATTTGTAGAAGCTCAGGAAGGACAACACTAGCGTGTGCATGAGGAGACTCTAGAAGGAGTGCAGAAGTTGAAGAATCCTCCAAGGATTCAAAGATAAAATCTCAGGAGGGTCAACGTTCTCATACGTGCAATGAAGCTCAGAGTCAAGGAGTTCACAAGAGGAGGAGACAGACAAACATTGAGGCCTTTGGAAGACTTGGAATTCTCCCAAGATTGGGAAGAAAGTGCATAAGCTCAAGAGGGAGCTCAACAGTCATCAGATCGGCTGGGAATTAGATCTGGATCGTTGGTGTTCGCGTCCAGGGAGCAGCCGGAGGAGCGTAGGGAAGGAGAACGGATCTAAGCCATTATATCTGGTTCAGGATCGCCGACAGCCGTCGAATCTGTGGAAGTTGCGAGGGAGTTAAGTCCTCATGAACAGGAGGAGAAATCCAGGCAAAAGGTGGAGGCATCGGGATATCGACACTTAGGAAATTGGGATTCTCGAGGACAAGAAAATCGAGACATTCCAAGTCTCGAAACACCAGAGTGATCTGGACCGTCCGTTAGAGGAGACACATGAAGGAGATTGAGTGCCCGTCGGTACTTTGGCGCATCGGGAAATCGGCATTCCCGTGAACATGGGATCGGGAATTTCCATGGGGAATTACCCGGAATAATCTGAGCCGCCCGTTTGGGGAGACAGGTGTCAATAATCCGCGGAGAGTCGGGATATTCAGCATCGGGAAATTCGTTCAAAGTTCACCTTTTGAGCCGAAGTGGCTCTTTGGATTCCTCTGTGGAATATCTCTTCAAAAACCTGATCCATAGGTCCTTCTTTTCCCTATCACGGCCTCTGCACGCACCTGTGTCTTTTCCCGGACTTAATTTCGGGGGTTTCGGAGTTTTGGCCTTTTCGCTGTCAAGAGTTCTTGTACTCTCGAATCCCTGACCACCGATGAGCTCTCTGCCCGGCCTTAGCCCCTCCTGGCTATGCTCTCTAGTCCATGTGACTAGTCCTTATAAGACCGCAGCCTCATTTAAATTTGAAATGAATGTAATTAAATGGTTTAGGTTGTTGAGCCAGGAAGCCATGCCTTTCTGCAGGCGTAGAGTAGATCGGCCTTTAATGTGTGTAATGGCTGAGATCTAGATCTGATTCTAGACTAGACAACCCATTCAATGTAATTGAATAGGGTAGGTAGGTTTGGAGGGAAGCGCTCGAAGAGCCCCCTCAAGTAAAAGAGATTTTCATATCTCATTTTGGAGTAGTTGTAGTTGTGTGAGGATCTGCATGTAGAGCAGAGAAGAGAAGAGCCAGAGAGAGCTCAGGAACACCATTGTAATTACAGGCATTTGCCACTTAATATAAACAGAGCAGTTTTTCCTTCATTGATTTTGTGTTATGTGGATGTTTGGGTGTGTTCCATTGTATGTTGTAGATGTATGGTAGGAATTTGCAAGAGTGTGCTTGATTTCCAGGGTTGAAGGTCTTTGAGGCTTCACACCAGGAGGGTGTGACAGAACGCTGCAAGTTCTGAGGGCCGTGCATGGAGGATGCACTTCTGAACTCTGCGGAGTCAGACAAAGATGTGCTGCGGCACAGGAAGCTAGAATCATCAACTCAGGGGAAAGACCTTTGAGGTTGTTGAACACCTTGGAGGCAAGGTTGTGTATGAGAGACACAGTTGCAGACAGAATTCTGCTGTGAATTCTGTAGAGCTCTGCCAAGTGGGCATTGAGCACAGGCACAAGGTGCAGTTGGAGGAACTCTGTTGTGATTCCAGATAGAAGCCAGAATCACTGAGGATTCTGTGAAGCTCTACCAGGTGGGCATTGAGCAGNTGCAGGGAGTGCATAGAAGAAGAACTCTACTATGAGTTTAGAAAGGAGAACCAGAATCACTGAGGATTCTGAGAGCTCTGTCAGGTGGGCATTGAGCAGGTGCATAGGTGCACAGGAGAAGAAGATGGAACTGCTGAACATTCTTTGAAAGGGAAACTTTGCCAGGTGGGCATTGAGACTTTGTGCATTCTGGCACAGAAGAGGAAAGAACTCTTTGAGTTCTGTGAGCTACAGGAAGAATCCACTGAGGGATCTTCACTGGGTTGTTGAACACCCTGAAAGACTCAGCAAGAGGTTGCTTGAGTAGGAAGCCAGGAAGGCATTATATTCTCCATCTGCAGGAGAAGGAAGGAAGGCAAAACCCCTTAGGGGTCTGAGCGTTTGTAGAAGTTCAGGAGGGACAACACCAGCGTGTGCATGAGGAGACTCTGCAAGGAGTGCAGAAGTTGAAGAATCCTCCAAGGATTCAAAGATAAAAGCTCAGGAGGGTCAGCGTTCTCATATGCGCAGCGAAGCTCAGAGTTGAGGAGTTCACAAGAGGAGGAGACAGACAGAGGTTGAGGCCTTTGTAAGACTTGGAATTCTCCCAAGATTGGGAAGAAAGTGCATAATCTCAGGAGGGAGCTCAGTAGCCGTCAGATTGGCTGGGAATTAGATCTAGACCATTGGTGTTCGCGTCCAGGGAGAAGCCGAAGGAGCGCAGGGAAGGAGAACGGATTTGAGCCGTTAGATCTGGTTCAGGATCGCCGACAGTCGTCGGATCTGTGGAAGTTGCGAGGGAGTTAAGTCCTTGTGAAGAGGAGGAGAAATCCCGACAAGAGGTGGAGGCATCGGGATATCGGCACTCGGGAAATCGGGATTCTCGAGGACAAGAAAATCGATACATTCCAAGTCTCGAAACACCGGAGCTATCTGGACCGTCCGTTAGTGGAGACACGTGGCGGATATCGAGCGCCCGTCGGTACTTTGGCGCATTGGGAAATCGGCATTCCCGTGAACATGGGATCGTGAATTTCCATAGGGAATTACCCGGAATAATCTGAGTTGCCCATTTGGGGAGATAGGTGTCAGGAATCCGCGGAGAGTCGGGATATTCGGCATCGGGAAATCGGAGTTCCTGAGGTCGAAGGAGTTGGGACATCGAAAGTCTCGAAATCCTGGAGGAATCGGGACTGTCCATCTGGAAGGGATGCATGGAGGAAATCAGAGCTATCGGGAAAAGGCCCGACAGGAAGTCATTGATCGGCGTTTGGGCCATCGGGATATCAGGGATCCTGTTGACAAAGTATCTGCACATTTTGGAAACACGAAGGCCGAAACCCCGATGAGTGGAAGCTAGCTGTCAGCATGACGGAAAGGAAAGAAGGAGCCACTGGGGGAGCCAACTGTCAGTGTATCGAAGAAGGAAGGAGTCGCCGTTTAAGGGGGCCAGCTGTCAGCCTATCGGGATTCGAGGATCGATAATCCCATGAGCCAATGAATTTTGGCATTGGAAACCCCGAAACCCCGACGGGAATATAAGACTGAGATCACGGGGATAGTGGTCACATTGGTCAGGGGCCTAGCCAGGAGGGCTAGCGCGTAAAGGGCGCGTTGGTATTCAAGGAATCGCGAGTCCTGAGGACGTTTGCATTTTGGCATTCAAAAGTCTGAAACCCCGATGGGGACACAAGGTTGCGGTCTTGTGAGATAAAGGTCACATGGACCAAGAGCTTGGTCTGGAGGGCTAACGGGAAAAAGAGCCCATCGGGAATTTAAAGTCCAAAACCTCGACAGGAGAAGATAAGGTTGTGGTCTTATAAGGACTAGTCACATGGACTAGAGAGCATAGCCAGGAGGGGCTAAGGCCGGGCAGAGAGCTCATCAGTGATTGGGGATTCGAGAGTACAAGAACTCTTGATAGCGAAAAAGGTCGAAACCCCGAAACTCCCGAAATTAAGGTTGAACGGTCCAGATCAAAGCTTGATCTGACGGTTCAGATTACATCGTGATTTTTCATATCGAGAAATCAAGATTTTTGTTGCATTGTTTCTTTGACATTTCCAATACGCAATCCTCGAAACTCCGATGTGGTGTCCATCTGTTGATGTCACACATGGATTGACACGTGTTGAATACTGCCACGTGTCACTCTGATTCGTGACTTACATGTTCTTGAAATGTTGAATCAGTCTGACACTTGTCATTACCTGATTGTGCTGCGTGTACCTAGATGACATGGTCTGCTGACGTGAGTCGGGTCGACGGTCTAGATCACATATTGATTTGATGGTTCAGGTTCAGTCGGGATTTCGGGATTCTTGATGTCAATATTCTTTGACATCTCCAACTCTTGATCCTCGAAATTCCGACAGGGAGTCGGATCAATGGTCCACATAATCCCCTGAGATGGACGGTCCTCCTGCTTCCGGGATTTGTGAGCCCTCCGGCTGAGCTCGTGGTCCACGTGACCTCCCCCTATATGTCCGCAGCCAAACTTCCTCATCGGGGTTTCGGACTTTCCAATGTCAAAACATGTATGTCTTCAGGATTCACGATCCCTCGTATCCCGACGCGCTCTTTACGCACTAGCTCTCCTGGCTAGGCTCCTGGCCCATATGACCATTATCCCCATGACCGCAGTCTTACCACTCGTCGGGGTTTCGATATTTTCAATGCCACAATGCATTGGCTCACAGGATTCCCGATATGTGAAACCCGGATGAGTCAACCCTCCTTTCGGGATTTCACCTTGGCTTTTCCCAATGGTAAACCTCATGCTTCTCCTGTCCGATCTGACAGCTGACGGGATTTCTAAATGAGATCCAACGACTCTCGATCTTTGTCTTCCTTCTCCTCTGTGAACTCCTGTATCTTGAGCTTTGCTGCGCGCGTTCTCCTCGACGTTGTTCCTCCTGAGCTTTCACTTTCGAAACCCCAAGGGATTTTATCCTTCTTATCCTGCCATCTTCACTGTTGTACTTGCCACCAATGAAAAGCATACGCTACATGTTAAACATTTACCAACAGAGTATCCTCTGCCTCATGTGATAAAGGATGATTTACAAAGGTTGTGATAAGATCTAGGAGACACTATCACCATTCGACATCATGAGAGGTATGCCCTAATATAATATCTTGAAGTCCTGAGGGCACATTCAGTAAATACATTTTTGGTTTCTCATGACATATGGGAGACTCTTACCAACTATTTGAGAAACATGAATCCCATGAGGTATCCATATTTTGGTCTAGCCCTTAATAGGGAAGCATTTTATGCCAATTATATGCTGAGATATTGTACAAGATGTATCGGGTTATGGTTCCATTTCCCCATCATTTGGTGCCCAAGTAAGTTCTACATGGCACCTGTAGTCTGGAATGAACAAGGGGAAAGGACACAATGAATACAATTAGACAAAACTTTGGGGTATTACAGTCAAGGGGATTATGGACACCCAGATATTGACTAGGGAGAATTACATGTATGAGTTTCAGAAGAGGAATAGTTGGGGTTGCATAAGGACATGCAACAAGAACAGGTAGGGAGAGATGATGGACCACCATTTTGACATATTTTGACACAAAAACTCCTCCTTTTGACCTAAAATATATATCCATTTTTGTCTCTTCTAAAGTGTTTAAGCCTCATTAAATTCAATGGTTCAAATCTCATCACATGAATGCTCCACTATGACTAAAGGTTCAATAACGGGCATTCTTACATGGATCTCGTGGAGTGGTTAGCAGTTATATCATCTTCTTCAATATTTGAACCCACATAAATTCTTAACCGTGGAGATACTTGGAGAAACCCATGACCATAACTTGCTTCAATTGGCACAGGATGGATTTGATACATCAGTTGGTCAAGGGTTACACTTATGGATAACTTGGATAACTGTTGGAACTAATTATGCCAAAGAATCCAATCCAATGAATGTTAGCATTTTTTAGTTTTCATTTTTTTAAATTGATAGCATATTTTGAGGGGCATACCACTCCATTTATGGAGTAGACATGCCCCCTTATTATGTATATATGTGTTATCTCCTTAAGGAGGAAGATAGCTAGACAATATNACACTGCAAGATTTGCTAAAGGATATGGCGACCTGAAACTGGCCCAAATATGTGGAACTATTGCTGCAGATGAGAAGCGCCATGAGACTGCATACACTAAGATTGTGGAAAAGCTGTTTGAGATTGATCCTGACACCACAATGCTAGCTTTTGAAGATATGATGCGGAAAAAGGTTGCAATGCCTGCACACTTCATGTATGATGGGCAGGATGGTAATCTGTTTGACCACTTTTCTTSTGTTGCTCAGAGATTAGGTGTATACACAGCAGGGGACTATGCTGACATCTTGGAATTCTTGGTTAAGAGATGGAATGTGAAGAAAATAGGTGGTCTTTCAAGTAAGGGAAGGAAGGCTCAGGATTATGTATGCAAGTTGGCACCTCGTATCAGAAAGCTAGATGAACGAGCTCAAGAAAGGGCAAAAAAAGGAGGAAGCTGTGCTTTTAGTTGGATATTCAACAAAGAAGTCCTGCTGTAGAAACTTTCGTGTGCTTTAGCTAAAGAAAACTATTGTATTTCTCCGTTTGAACTACATACATCCATGTAGTGAACCTTCTGAAGAATGTATTTCGCGTTCTGAACTAAATACATCCATGTAGTGAACCTTCTGGACGAATTTTTGGCAACGTAGAATGTATATATAGAAGTATAAATAGAATGTTGCTATTTAGAATGTATATATAGAAGTATAAATAGAATGTTGTATATAGAATGTATAAATAGAAGTATAAATAGAATTTTTGGCAACGTAGAATGTATATATAGAAGTATAAATTAAATAAAGTGGAACACTCGCATGTTGCTATTTATATGTTTTCACTAAGCCTTTTGCATTTTTAAAAAATTATGCAATTTTTCTAACAAAGCCATAAGCACCATACCACTTGAGTATTGTGACCTTCTAGAGAGCCACAATGATTTCCTCTTACTCACTAGTTATAAGTGTCATCACAATGATTTCATCTTACTCACTAGCTACAAGTGTCATCTATAGGGTGAGAATGTAAAAAAAAAAAACCACAATAAAGTCAATTATTTTGTTGTCAATGGAAATTGCATATATTATATTACTTCGCTCATAGTTAAAAAATAATTATTAAATAAAACTTTCGAGAAACAATCTAGAATATGTGATAATGAAAATTCATAAACCCTACATAGGTGCAATAAACTCAAAGTCTTTTTCCAAACAAGTTGTTCACCATATTTATTTTTTAGTTTAGATAATTGTACTAACTTCTTTCAATATTGAATGTACATTGTGACTTTGTTCACTCAGAAACCTCTGAATTTTGACCTTCTCATTTCTGATGAAGCTCACATACCTGAGAAATTCCAAGAATTTCCTCTCATATCCATCCATGGTCATGTTCCAAAGTTTGAGTTCGAAGAACTCTTGCATCTTCTTGTCTTAATATTGCTCTGACAAGTACTACTACTGGAAATATTTCTTGAACTACTTCCAAGAAATTCTCTTCTCATCAAGGTGCTTAACTTGCTTGATCCAATCCAACCATATAGATGCATTTCCTTGGAGATGGAAGGATGTAATTCCAACTTCTACATTTGATGAGTAATCATGCAACTGGAAATACTTCATCATCCCCAACAACGATTTCTATACATCTTCTCCTTTCTTGTTCTCTCCATCAAATGACGGTGCCTTGATTTTCCTCAACTCCCCCTGCAAGCTATCTCACCCATGTCTCTTCATTTGATATCTAATAGAAGACATACTTGGGCTATTTTCAGACCTTGAATATTGATATGTTCATCTAGTCGAGTTCCCTAGGGAATGATGATGTTGATGTGTACTAACGCTCATTGATATTTTAGATCTTGCATGTTCATCCCTCATGTCATGAGATCTAGATGTTTCTACTTTCTTGACACTAGCTTCTTGATTTGTGCCCGAATATTTGTTAAATTTCTTTTGTAGCATATTTAGGCTCTGAAGTATCTCCTCTCGATCTTTCATAATCTCTTCATTATCATTCCTATACATCTACACTTCTCTTTGCAGGTTTCTCATAGTTACAGGCTTTTTCTTATCTCTTCTTCCATAAGACTTTGTCTCATCATTACCCACGCTGACATGCATACCTATAATATCCTCCTCATGGATGTAATACCCTTGTGCATCCTCCATATCTCTATTTCTCATAGAAGAACTAAATTTTTCTTTCTCATGCCTGTAATTTTCCAAGAATGTGCATGCAATAATTGTTGTTAGAATTAGGCACATTGAAAAATATCTATTAATTAGATTATAGGTCATTCTTCATTTTAAATTATGAGGAAAAAAATGAACTAATCCAAATTTTGGTTTGATATATAGCTTCTCCTCCTCAATACCTTTGCTCAAATTTGAGCTCCAAGATGAAAGGTATGGTCTCTAGAAGTTTAAATTGTTTCCCCATTTTACCCATGTATGATACAGGTGTCTTTTTTCTCTTCCTACACATTTTTATGTACCCATATTCCAAATATGGTTCCATGGTTGTCTTCTATGGTGCATGGGATTTCTGTAGTTTGCTCATGTGCCTCAAATGGACCTTCAAGCAAAGTGTTATTCCCTCTGGAAGTAAACTAGTACTAAAAATATACCCTTAATTGTTTCAACTGTAACTTTCTCATACAAGATCTCTTTTGTGTTCATAATAGCTTGTTGGAAAGCTCTCTACAAGTTCTTTTATTAAGCTGCAAAAAATGTATGTGGTTCCTTTGAAACTTACAATTTCAAAAATTCAAACTCCTAAAAACATTGTTTAGGGCCTCAAAATCGCTCTACAAGTTTATGACTACTTCAAAAATCATAAAATTTCATAGAAAAATGGATTGTTTTTACTTTTATAAAAATTTGTTAATCTGATTCGTCGATCTCAAAATCAGAAGAAATCTCAATCATTGATCTTTTATACCTTCCCTAGGTCTGTGGAGAAATTTCCATCATTGATCGCCAACTTGAAGCAATATATACCATTGATTTTCCAACACTACATTGATGATCAATGATTGATTAATTCCTTTGTTAAGCCAAACTTGTTCACCGATTCCCCTGAACCTCAATCATCGGCCATTGATCACTCCTCTTAGAAAACCCATTTTTTCCCACAAATATTGTTGAACCTCGATCATTGATGACTAGCCATCGATAAATTTCCTTAACAACCAACTTGTTCACAACTTTCGTCGAACCTCGACTATCAACGATCATCCATCGGCCATCTCTTGGATGACATGGAAACTATGTTGACGTGGCATTAAACATGGACTTGTTGACAATTAAAAATCGTCAACGAAGTTTTGCCCGCAAAGTGTTGCTAAAGCCTATTATTATAAAAGCTAAATAATACTAGTAGGTGGGACCCCCTTGTATATTGGAGATTAGGTCTGGTCCTTATTTGATGTTTTTGTTGATGTTCGAAAATGCTTATATAGTTGATGAGATTTTTTTTTATTGGCTATGGATTGGGCTTATGAAGTATTGGTTCTTTATGTTACTACAGACTATGCTATTCATTGACACCATTGCTATATATTCTTGGCACACGTACACAACAGACATGTTAGTAACAATACATAAAAGGCAGTTGGAAAAAGGAAATAACGCATGGAAGCAATTGGAAAGAAATGAAAAGAAATGCAACAAATGCAAAGGGTATAACTTAAACTATGTTATATACTATACCACATGCATCGATTGTTAATGGATTGTTGTTATCCTAGCTACTAAGTTAATAGCTATGTGATTTTGTTCTTGAGTTATATAGTTGATATGCAATGGTGATTATGTTATGGCATAAGTTGATATGGATTGTGTTATTGGTGATGGTTTAATACATGGTCACTTAATTGGATTATATAGTTGATATGTAATATGGTCAGTTGGAAATGGAAGGTATGATGTGGGTGGCGCGTTTGATGCAATTTCCAATGCATGGTTTAAGTGAATTGTTGATAGATTAATGGTTTGCATGTATTATTGAATTAATTGACTATGGGTGGAGGTGATGTGCATTTACTACATGCCACCCTTACTCCTTCTGTTGGCTGCCACCCTAGTCGGGCTATTGTTCAACCTTGTTGTTGTGGTTATGCTATGATTTCTTAGTAGAGAGGAACCGCTCGGCCAACTCACATTTTAAGGTGCTTGGATTACAGATATGTCTTTTTTTGGCCATTCATGAGTCTGCTTTGGTTATGAAATGATTATTGGCTCAGTTGTATTGGTTTGTGCTTTCTTTAAGTATTGCAACTATGTAAAATTGTGTTTTTGTAATGAAGCATTGATGGTTTTCTCTTCAATAATGTTGAAGTCATAGTGTTGTTGGTCCTCCTGGGTGTTAGCAGCCATAAGGGCTCTTTGTTATCCTTGCTAGTTTAGTTGGAAGGTTTTTGTTTGGTCTTGGGTGGCTAGTTATCCTCACACATTTGCATCACTATATCCAGTATTTGGTTTTTATGGGTTTTAATCGTTGGAGGCACTCTGTGTCACTACATTTTTCACTTGAGCATTGGTTTCTTTTCATCATTAAAGGTTGCACCGTGGGTTATTTGGTTCTTTCTTGGCCTTGTCTTTACCTCAACATTGTGGTTGTTTGACTAGAGAGCCATGAGGGTTATACCATGCGTGTGTTAAGTATCATTACTAGGATGAATTGGAGCCTCACTCCTCTCTTATATCCCTCCTATCATGGGATTTGTTACCTTTTCACGAATAAATTTTGGTTCGCTCTGTGTATGCACCGTTGGTCTCGGAGGTTTTCACCATTGAAAAGAGTTGGCTTTAGCTTTCTCTATGTTGGCCACAGAGAAAACCCTTAACTCTAGCGATGTGAGGGTTGATAGAGAAGATCGGCATGGCCTATCGGCTTTACTATTGGTTATTGTTGGATGGTTGTGTATTGTGGATTAAATTGATTACAGGCTCGCCCAGTTGGTCATGTGACAATCATGTTGGTTTTTGTACCTAGTCACTCCCTATTTATTACAATGGAAAAACCCTACATTATTAATTGGACAATTCAAAATACACAGTCGCTCTCCTTGTGTTTGATAACCCAGTATTTTTTAAATTGAGAAGGTCACGGCCTCGCTTCATGTCGATGCATGGGTACGTGTGGTTGCCACAGCATGGTAGGTCAATTGTTGATTGTTATGACAGTCCAAGTATAGGCTCAACATTGAATTGGTTGATTGGTTGATACACAGTCACTGTCTTTTTTCACTAAGGATTATTTGGATGTTTAACTTGGCATTGGTTACAATTGCTTAATAATGTTCACGCCTACTGCATTTGTGTGTGTGGTGTTCCTACACCACGAATAAATGGTCATTGTAACTATAAGTTTTTTTTTGGGCCAAATGGTTATTGCAATCGGGATGACTATAGCAAATCCATGCACTATATGAATTATGATTATTTGATTGCATCATTAGGGATGAGCCCGAGTTTACATAGCATGGTTGATTGTAGTTTGATTAATTTGGAGCAATATTGTATTAGATTGATAGCTCGACACGATTGAATAAGTTAATACTATGACTGAGTGTTTAGAATTGTAAAATGGGAATGTCGCATCGTGGTGTTTTGGGTATCTTCCCACTGTGTATGATATGGATAATTTTGGGTTGCGCACTCAGAGATAGTCACAGAGTTTTAAGCACGACTTGTTGCAATTCGATTATGGTATTATAAAGTCGAGCATGTTGTAGATACCTCGTTGTGTTGGATGGATATCCCAACATTTTGTTTATTTAGAGTCACATTGAATTGGGCTTGTACTATGACAGAATTACACTTGCATGATTGAATTATTTTGTGCATAGCATGTGTTGGAATGGTGGTTGTTGTTTGTCTGTTTAAATGACGAGTCAGGGCTTTACAATTAAATTTGGATTATTGGGTTGACTGCCATTATGTATGTTTAAATAATGTCATGCATTTTAAATGACAGGCCTGATTTTAGTGACAGTATAACTTCATTGCAATTTTGGAACACGACTTTGAGTGTATTTGATGATTGAAGAAATGTGTGGGCAGTGGTTGATTCTGATGGTTAACAGAGTGGAAATGGTTACTATTATACATTTGAGAATTGTTATAAGATGAAAATTGGATAAATAAAAGGAACATAACTCCCTTACAGATTATTGTGGAATGCATATTGTCTTGTTGATGACATTGTGTTAGATATTTGACTATGAACAGTGAATTGGCTAATACACAATGATTGTTATGATCGTTTGGTTGGTGTATCTCCTTTTAATAGAATGACTATATGGATTACTTGATTAATTTTGTGAACAACACCCACTCTCATTTCCCACCATTATTTCATTTTTCACTAATTACAACCCCATCGCCTTCCCACATTCATTTTTCATTCCCTGTTATAAAATTGATTACAATAAAACAACTTGTATGGATTGGATTGCATGAGTATGACACATTGTCGAGCCAAATCTATTTCATATTTTTAAGAGTTGTCATGTATGTTTATTTAAAATACCATTTGATAATTGATCATGCATGCAGGAATGAGTTTTTTCAGCCGAGGTAGCCATGGTCGAGGAAACAGAGGCCCAAGAAGGCCCAAGTTCTCCATACATTTTTATGCTGACTCACAAGAGCTTGGCCAGTTGTTTCAAGCTAGATTTTTCAATTGGATTGGGCAAGGAGTGGTCCAACCCAGGACCGAAAGGCCTCCTTAACAAGTTTTGCAAGCCCCTAGTATCCCTGTTCCTCCTCATGTCTCATTGCAACCTGAGGTTCCTGAAAATGATGGATGGCAAGATATTGTCCACCTGGTAGTCTCCCAAAATCGTGGCTGGCCTAATTTGTCCCTACATGCTCCTCTGCCTATTAGCCTAATTGTCCAAGCTACCCCCCACTCACCAGTGTAGTCCTCTCATGCTAGAAAAAGGTTGAAAATCGAGGCCCACCTTGCCCTTGACAAAGGAAAAGCCACGGTTGCCCCTTCCTCACCCTCCAATGGCTCTAGCAAATTTGTGTCTTTCCGGATGCATTTGAGGGACGATTGTTCCCATGTGATCAATGAGATTAGGCCTAAAGTATTAGCACAGCCAAAGGAAAATTTAGGAAAATCGAAGGGTAACAACGGCAATCAAGGAAAGATTGCATCGCAAAGTGGGAAATATGGCTTTTGATTTTTTATTTTTATCTATTGTTGATGACAGTTGACTTCAGGAATCTTTGGAGAGCATGTTTTATTTTTGGATATATGAGTAATATTTTTTGAAGATAATTTCAAATACCATGAGCTAAATTGTCAAATGTGCATATGTGATGGGAGTCACAAGGAGGTGTGTTTTTCTTAACTAAATAGTTATGATTGTTATGAGCTAAAGGGAGTCATAAGGGGTCCCACCTACTAGTTATTATTTATTTATAACCCTTATTATGATTATTACTTTTCCCCTTAACTAAAGTTGGTTGACTATTTTAATTAACTTAACTAATGAGTTGGTTCATCTACTCCAACCAATTCTAATTTTTTTAAATAAAAAGGAAAGGGAGGAACAAAAGGGGGATAGAAGAAGAAGCATACTGAGGTTTGCTCTTTGAATTTATGTTGAGATAGTTCAGTTTTCATTCATTCTTTTATTCATTGCAAGACTAATTCTCTTTTATGATAGCAGGGTCTTATTGTAGACAACAATATTTAGGGTTGAATTACATCATTCAGAAACTTGCTTTTCAGAGGTGTTGATCTATCTTTGATAGTCTGTGTAGACTTGTTTTTTTTTTTTAATTAGTTTTCATGACTGACAAAGGCTATTGTGAAAAGTCAAGTGGGCAGCAATCTGTGCCAAGTTCATCCAGCTTTTAGAGTTCAGTTTTGGTTTTCTGTTAGAGGCCCTTTTGTATGTTCCATCAGGGATGTCTAAGTTTGACTTTGGTCCAAAATTTTTGTATGAGATTTTGTAAAGAAAATGACTCTTTGGTGAATTGGAATGAAATAAAGGATTTCTTTATGTCTCATCTGTCTTCATTATCATCTTGGTGACTTTACTTCTATCTTTACATTTATTTCAACAACTAATATGTTCAGAAAATTACATAAAAAGTAAATTTCCAGCAAGCTTTTTTTATTAATAAAAGACTACCCTAAGCACTTGTAATTAATACTTGTGAGTTATGATGTTATCTTTGTTGGCTATAAACATAGGGTGAGATTCCCGTCTATTTTTCTTTAGACAAGAAAAATCTGAAAATGCTTGAGTAAGATCATTTCATATCTTTTCTGCAACAGGACATTGACATGGAAAGACACGTCTTCCTCCCATTTTCCTTCATCGAAGATTGATAGTGTTTCTTGGATGAACTGAACACCTCACTAAATCTACTGACCCCTGATCATCAACCATTGACAATAAAAAAATTCCTTTGGATGCATGAAACCTTTCACCAAATTATATCGACCCACCAAATTCTTCCAACCCCCGATCATCAACGATTGGTGATCGGTGAATTCCTTTGTCTGAACCAAACTCTTCACCAAAATCGGTGATCTGATCATCAACCATCGACCATTTCTATTGAAAAACTAAAACTCTTCTAAAATTTCGTTGATCCAATTATCGACCATCGATGATTTCTGCTGGAAAACAAAATACTTAGAATTTTTTTACCAAATCCAAGATGAATCTAGGTCGTCAATCTCCCATTCCAAATGATCTTAACCATTGATCCAACAAACTTTTCCTAACTTGGTTAGTGAATCTCGACCATCGATCTACTCCATTTCCCAACCACCAAAAGTGAATCATGGTCCTCGATTCTTTAACTTCACTAATAAGAGAAAATGAATCCTGGTCGTCGATTCTCTAACTTCACCTATCTGTGAAAATGGATCTGGGTCACTGATTCTCTTCCTTTTGCAAAAATCCAAAAAAAATATAATTTTTTAATCAAGTCACCATGAATCTAGGCCATTGATCTCAAGATCAACCACGATGTCAGTCATCGATTCATCAAACTCTACCACCTCCTTTGGCCTCCAAGAGAACATGAATTTTGATCTTCCAAGTTGAATCTAACTTGACAATCCTATCGATTGACGCCATTAAACCCCTTAGACAGTTGTGGGGTATTTAAAACTCGAATTTTCTTACGAATTTTGGATTTCACTCAGGATTCACTAATTTTCCCAAATTCAACACAAAACCAAACTTCACCACATTGAATTTACCAAAAAATCATTTTGGTCCTTGGCCCATTCGGGTTTGGCGTTGAACTTAAGCTCTGATACCACTTTGTAATGCACCCAACCCTAAGTTGGGTCTCACCACTACTAAAACGACCAAATAAATTTTCCTGATACCAAATCTAAATGCATAAATAACACATAACATGACATCCAATCTCATGCAATTGTCTATGCTACTTAAAAACATAAAATAAATTACTTATATGCACACAATAATAACTAAACCCCCAAAATCTCAATAACTATGGTATGTGTACTCAACCCCCATAACTATCTCAATAACTACTTATTTTTCTTGCTTGACTTATACTCTTCCCCAAAATGATTGTACTCAACCCCCGTGATCTCAATAACTATGGTATGTGACTTCTCACACCCACCTTCTTACATGAATTCAATGATTGACTTTGGAAACACTCAATCAGAAAATGGAAGGTTCATAGTAAGGATAATTTAAAAAGAAATGGGTTTGAGTCTAATAGACATGGGTAAAATCTCCCCCTTGGACCCCTTCCCTATCTTGTGGAAACTAAGTCCTGAAATATCCATCCATGTCCATTTGCAAATGGAAATCATTACCATATCTTCCATAATGGAGAAAAAAACATGAGATTTTTTATATGGGGATCATTAACAAGGAAACCCACCACCAGGTCATTGAGAAGCTGAAGCAAAGATGGTTTTCTATGTATTTCATGCAAGAACAGAAGTGGGAGACCAAAATTAAAAGGTATAAAGACTGGCTGGAACATACTTAGGGGTTAGAGAAACATGCATGTGAACTAGCCTTTGAGGAAATCCTTTGTAGAAGCCCCACAAGGTCTTATCCCATACTCTTGCATAAATGATGGACTACATTCAAATTAAAGAAAATAGTAGCAAGACAATGTTATGAAGTGAATCAACCACAAGATTTCAAGGACATGTTCTCCTATGTTGATATGAAGGATCTAAATTTGTTGTGTGAAATTTACCTTCACAATTTTCTAATGTAGGATAATTCTCATTGGAACCCCAATGCCTATGTTGGGGATGTCCATTTCCGTGCATTCATATATCATATACTTGGCCTAGTTTAGTGGAAGAAAATATGGATTTCCATGCAAAGATTGAGCCATATGAAATCCTAAAAATTAGAGATGAGTATCCTCTGCCTCATGTGATGAAGGATGATTTACAAAGGTTATGATGAGATCCAGGAGACACTATCACCATTCGACATCATGAGAGGTATGCCCTAATATAATATCTTGAACTCCTGAGGGCACATTCAGTAAATACATTTTTGGTTTCTCATGACACATGGGAGACTATTCCCAACTATTTGAGAAAGATGAATCCCATGAGGTATCCATATTTTGGTCTAGCCCTTAATAGGGAAGCATTTTGTGCCAATTATTTGCTGAGATATTGTGCAAGATGTATCGGGTTATGGTTCCATTTCCCCATCATTTGGTGCCCAAGTAAGTTCTACATGGCACCTGTAATCTGAAATGAAGAAGGGGAAAGGACACAATGAATACAATTAGACAGAACTTTGGGGTATTACAGTCAAGGGGATTATGGACACCCAAATTTTAACTAGGGAGAATTACATGTACGTTTTTCAGAAGAGGAATAGTTGGGGTTGCATAAGGACATGCAACAAGACTAGGTAGGGGGAGATGATGGACCACCATTTTGACATATTTTGACACAAAAACTCCTCCTTTTGACCTAAAATATATATCCATTTTTGTCTCTTCTATAGTATTTAAGCCTCATTCCCTCACTCTGATTTTTCTCAAGATATATATATGCCATTTTATTCTCTTATCTTCTTTTTATAGTTATAGTTAAAAGCGTGTTTTAGATTATTTGGATTATTGCATCTCTCTCTCTCTCTCTCTCTCTCTCTCTCTCTCTCTCTCTCTCTCTCTACACACACACACACACACACACACACACACAGGTGCCCACCTTTGTCTTGATTACAAGAACCTTGTTGACCCAAACCTTTATGAGGTTGTTCATTACTTCCAGGTGAACAAAATTCAAATCCCATTCATGCTTTACAAGGATCAACCATTGAATGATAAAGCAAGTGGATCGAGGGTATTTTAAGAATACATATTAAATTCAATGGTTCAAATCTCATCACATGAATTCTCCACTATGACTAAAGGTTCAATAACAGGCATTCTTGCTTGGATCTCGTGGAGTGGTTAGCAGTTATATCATCTTCTTCAATATTCGAACCCACATAAATTCTTAACCGTGGAGATACTTGGAGGAACCCATGACCATAACTTGCTTCAGTTGGCACAGGATGGATTTGATGTGTCAATTGGTCAAGGGTTACACTTATGGATAACTTGGATAATTGTTGGAACTAATTATGCCAAAGAAACCAATCCAACGAATGTTAGCTTTACAAGGACGAACATGTGCTTTTAGTTGGATATTCAACAAAGAAGTCCTGCTGTAGAAACTTTTGTGTGCTTTAGCTAAAGAAAACTATTGTATTTCTCCGTTTGAACTACATACATCCATGTAGTGAACCTTCTAAGTGAATTTCTAGCAACGTTTTTCGAATTTGATTAAGGCTGTTGAATATGCTTTTCTGGTTTAATATGGAAATATCGTCAGGGAATTTAAGATGATGAAAAAGATTTACATGCCAATGATGTCAGCAGGAAATTGGAGCAGTTAAATTACTTGTAGGTTTTGTGAGCACTCGTGAAAGAGGAAATCCTCTCCCACTTTTTGAAATCTAAAGAAAACTGAATACTCTAGCTTGATCGAGATTGACCAAACCCTTTTCTTTGTTATATAACCATTTGGATGATATAAAAGGTTCAAGGGTTTTTTTTTTTTTAGTTTTAAAGGGAATGTATATTCATATTGTAATTAATTAAGTTTTTTTGTTAATAAGAGGTATCATTTTGTTGTAGACCTGATACAGTCGACTCTTGAATGTAGAAACACACAAGAATCCTGTAGCTACAAGCACAATTTACCACGGAAGACAATCAGTCATCACACAAAGGAACAGACTCAAGTCAATCTCACACAGAACATTTTATTTCATTAAAATACCAACTAATAGAAATGGGCCAAATGCTCTCATACCTCAACACAGGACAAGCAGGTATTCATACACATTCACCAATTACAGCTGTAAACCGTAGCCACTAAAAGAAAAAGAAAAATAGTGAAAACACAAAAATAAAATAAAAAAGACCCCTTTTCATTTCCCAAGAACAACCTTTTTATCCTGGAGATTTTCGCCCAAAGCTAGATCCGGAAAAGGCATAGTCGTGTTCAATCATTTTTATTTCCACTCGGAGTGCTCCCACCAGTCACGGATTGAAACAGTCATTATGTTCTGAATCCTATGCTCTTTATCATCCTCCTCTTCTTTTAAAATTTCAGAACCTACTGGTTCCAGGTCACCTGCTGTAACCTCTCGGATGTGCTTAAGTAACTCTTCTTATGTGATCCAAGAGTTGTAGGAATCAGACAGTCCTTCCCACTTAACTATATATAACTTATAAGCCTTGGAACGTGTAGCGGTTAGTTTCGTGTCTAACACACGTTCAACTTTTTCTCTCTTCTTCTTGGGTAAAAGTTTGGTTCAGTCCCCCCCTCTGTCATGCTGATCATTAACTGATTAGTCTTCATTGACCTCTTTGTTTGACTCAGTCGGCAACGAATAAATATCAACCGCGTTGAAAACAGGACTGATGTCTAATTCTTTTGGTAGATCCATTAGGTAGGTGTTGTCATTTATCCTTCTCGTAATTTTACAAGGACCAAATTTCATGGGTTTCAGTTTGTTGTAGGTTCCCTTGGGGTAACTTTTCTTGCTCAAATGTACCATGGCCATCTCTCCTTCCTGAAAGACCTTTATTCTCCTATGTCGTTCAGTATCTTCCTTGTATTGATCAGTCATTGACTGCAACTTCTGCTAGACATGTTGATGTATTCCTTGAATATTCTCCAAAAAATCTATAGCATCCCTGCTGAGATAGGGATCTGTAGGCAAGTCCACTAGGTCAACAACCCCTTTGGGATTGGTTCCATAGACAATTTGAAATGTGTATTTTCCCATTGATCGGTTGATGCTTGAATTATAGGCAAATTCTGCTTGTGGTAAGACCAAGTCCCACTAGCGAGGTTTGTCACCGACTAAACAACGCAGTAAATTTACCAAGCTCTTATGGATGACCTCGGTTTGACCATTAGTCCGGGGATGGTAGGCAGAGTTGAATTGCAACCTAATGTCCAATTTTCTCCACAATACTCTCCAAAAGTGGCCTAAGAATTTGGTGTCCCGATCACTCGTTATAGTTTTTGGAAGACCATGTAAACGAATAATTTCCTTAAAAAATAGTTGTGCTATTTCACTAGCATCATTTGTCTTTTTACATGGTAAGAAATGGGTCATCTTGTAAAACCTATCCACCACTACAAACACTGAGTCATGACCCCTTTGGGTACGTGGTAGTCCCAAAACAAAATCCATGGAAATATCAGTCGATGGTTCCTTCGGGACAGGTAGGGGCATGTACGGGCATGTATTTTGTTGTCCTCCTTTCACTGTTTGACAAAATCTACAAGAAGCAACAAATCTGTTCACGTCCCTCCTAATATTAGGCCAAAAGAATTTTTCATTTACTAGTTCAAAGGTTTTATCCCTTCCACAGTGTCCATCCAACCCATTCGAGTGCATTTCTCTCACAAGTTTTTCTCATCGGGATCCAAAAGGAATGCACAGTCGGGAACCTTTAAACAAAAATCCATCTAACAAACAGAACTCCTTAAATGAATGTGAATCATCCTGTTCTTGCCCACTTAGAATTGCAATAATTTGTTCAAAATAGGGATCACTGGAGTATTTTGTTTTCATTTCTTCAAACCCAATCAGTACATTACTCATTACTACCAGTAGATGTCACCTCCTACTTAAATCATCTGCCACCACATTTGTTTTACCACTTCTATGTTGCACAACAAAAGTGTAAGCCTGCAAGAAGGATGCCCATTTGGCATGTTTGTGGGACAACTTATTCTGGGAATTGATGTATTTAAGTGCTTGGTTATCAGTCATCAGAATGAACTCTCTATGCAGAAGGTAATGTCTCCAATATTTCAAGGCTTGGACTGCTGGATAGAACTCTTTATCGTAAGTGCTATAATTCTATTTAGATTCATTTAGTTTCTCATTGAAAAAAGCTATAGGTCGGCCTTCTTGGCTTAAAACCCTTCCAATGGCAACCCCAGAAGCATCACATTCTACTGTAAAAAGTTTGTCAAAGTCTAGTAGGGTGAGAATAGGAGCCTTAGTAACTCTTTTCTTGAGTTGTTCAAAGATTACAGTAGCAACCTTGATCCAATTAAATATTTTTCCTCTGGTGCAGTCAGTCAAAGGAGCGCTTATACCACTGAAATTTCTAATGAACCTCTTATAAAATTTTACTAGCCCATGAAAACTCCTCACTTCAGTAATATTTTGGGGGATTGGCCACTCAAGGATGGCCTTGACCTTTTCAGGATCCATGCTCAACCCATTTTCTAAAACTACACTACCCAAAAATATTAATGTATCCTTGCAGAACTCGTTATTCTCAGGGTTGATAAACAATCTTTCAGTTTGCAGGATGTCAAGTACTACTTCCAAATGCTCTATATGTTCCTCCATAGTCTTACTAAAAAATAGAATATCATCAAAATAGATTATTATAAATTTCACAATGTGTGATCTAAATACCTAGTTCATAGTTCGCATGAAGGTAATCGAGGCATTGGATAGACCGAATGGAATCACCACCCATTCGAATAAGCCACCTTTTGTTTTGAAATCAGTCTTCCACTCGTCTCCTTCCCTAATTCTGATTTGGTGGTATCCACTTCGGAGGTCAATTTTGGAGAAAAAATTGGCACCAGACAAACAATCTAGCAAGTTATCCATTCTTGGTAGTGGGTATCGGTACTTCACAGTAATATTTTTAATAGCTCTAGAATCCATGCATAATCTCCATGTCTTCCCTCCCTTCTTGGGAGAAAGTAAGGCGAGAGTAGCACAGGGACTCATGTTTTCTCGTATGAACCCTTTTTCTATTAATTTTGTTATCTGCCTCCTCATCTCCTCATCTTCGAAGGGAGTCATCCTGTAAGTTTCTTGGTTTGGAATCTTGGCGCTCGGAAATAGATCAATTTGATGTGTAATACCCCTTGTGGGAGGTAGACCCACTGGTAGATTTGCTAGTGTCAAATCAAGGTATTGCTAAAGTAATTTATGCACTTCTAGGGGGACTGTTTGTTGCTGCAATGACTTCTTCTCTCGGGGGTATAATAGATAGCAAACACCACTCCTCAACTCCTTGGAAAATCTCTTCCATCCCATGGTACTCAAGGACAGAGTTGTTGATTCAGTCGGTCCCTCCTCCTTGAACAACTTCAAGATATGGCGCTTATTCTCATGACGAAACTCATATGTGTTCTCCTTACCATGGTGAATTACATCCCGATCATATTGCCAAGGCCTACCTAAGAGTACATGGCATGCATCCATTGGAACCACATCACACCATAATCTATCTTCATAGGGCCCAATTTTAAAGTCGACTAGACAAGTTTGGTTTACCAACACACTGTGATCTTTTTTTAGCCAAGAAATATTATAAGGATGAGGTTTAGGAATGCAGGTAAGTTGTAATTTTTGCACCATTTCTGTACTTACTAGATTGTCAGTGGATCCTCCATCTACAATTACTTTGCAGACCTTGTCCCTGTACTTACACTTGGTATGAAACACGCTTTTCCTCCTCCAATCCACTTCAAGGGTGACTTTGTTACTAGATATCATTAACATGAGATTTTCACCTTTCTCTGCCTCAAATTCTTCCGACAAAAGTTCTGCTCCCTCTCCTTATTGAGTCATCATCACCCTTTTTGTGTTTTGTGGGAAATCCATTGCCTTATGGGGGCCACTGCATATAAAACACTTCAAGGGCCTCCAAACCCTAGCAAAAGCCCACCCCCTTCCCCTGTTCCAAGGAGTCTCTCTACCTTGGAAGTCAGGTTTCAACTCACTATTGGATTCTGCTTTGCTTGTTGGTTTAGAAGAACTTCCTCTACCCTTATTCATATTACTACCCCCTCACTTGATAGCTACCTTGTTCCGCCTATTCAATTTTTCTTCAGCCTTTAATGCTAATTGATATGCTTCGTCCACAGAGTTCACCTTGATCAGGGCTAATTCATCTTGGAGCTAAAACCTAAGAGCATTGACATACCTAGCCATTGCATGTTCATCATCTTCTTGTAAATCAGTTCTAATCTGCAACTTCAAAAATTCCTCTGTAAATGCGGATATGGATAAGTCTTTTTGCCTTAAATTTTGGTAGTCTCTGAAAAGTCTTTGTTGATAGTTGAAGGGCATGAACTTAACTTTCAGAAGCTTCAACATCTTCAACCACAGCTTGATCTTCTCTTTCCCTTGTCTCTTTCTAAGGTTCTGGAGATTCTCCCACCATAGAGCATCATGCGACTTCATTTTGGTTGTTGTTATTTTAGTCCTTCATGGATCAGTCTCCTCGATCCCTTCTATATCAAAATACTTCTCCAACTGTTGAATCCAATCCATGAATAATTATGGATTTAGTTCGCCTTTGAAATCAGGGACATCGACTTTAGCCCTGGTTCCCATCAACTTTAGCCTCAATAAGCCTCTCCATAGGGTCTACAACTCTGACCCCACCTCTTGGAACCTCCGATTCCTCCTCGAATTCTTCATAGGGAAATCTGGATTCGATGGCCTCTAATCTTTGGAGTAGTTCCTCATCGAGGGTTACTCTTCGTTTGGCATTTCTCCTACCTCTCCTTCCCCATTTCATATGGACACCCCTCTGAGCCATCGTTGTGCTCTGATACCAATCTGATGCAGTCGACTCTTGACTGCAAAAACACACAAGAATCCTGTACTACAAGGCACAGCTTACCACGAAAGACAATCAGTCATCACACAAAGGAACAGACGCAGCTCAGTCTCACATAGAACATTTTATTTCATTAAAATACCAACTAACAAAAATGGGCCAAATGTTCTCAGACCTCAACACAGGACACACAGGTCCTCATACACATTCACCAATTATTGCTACAAACCGTAGCCACTAAAAGAAAAATAAAAACAGTGAAAACACACAAAAAAAAAGGACCCCTTTTCATTTCCCAGGACCAGCCTTTTTATCCTGGAGATTTCCACCCAAAGCCAGATCCAGAAAAGGTGCAGTCGTGTTCAATCGTGTTTATTTCCACTCGGATTGCTCCCACCAGTCACAGATTGAAATAGTCGTTATGTTCTGAATCCTATGCTCTGCATCAAGCCCCCTCATTAATGTAACGATTATACTATATTTAGTTTTATGTTGTTATGGGTTACATGTTTCAATCAACATGGGATTGATTTGTTTCTTTGTTGTAAAAACAATTTCAAGGCACAATTTAGGTGTATTTCACTTAGTAATGGGCATATTTTAGAAAGGCATGTGAAAGGAGTACTCTAAAGTATTGAGAGTGAGAGAATTTATTATTATTATTTTTGTACAGAAGTAGGGTGAATGGTAACGAGCATATTCACACCATAGTCAATCAACAATTGTGTTAGTAGGAGGCACCACTCCCTTGTCACTACACCCAATAGCATAAGGGTAATGGCATATTGGAGCTTATATATTGTTGTGGGCCATATATCTCAACCAAAATTATGTATATATTCAAACAATAAATGTTATGACTTGTTGAGGTCTCAACTAGTCCCAAATCCACATACTTGGGAATCCCAACTATTTTAAATTTTTACCTTTTATTTCACGGGGTTTGCTTCTTTTTTAATATTTTTAAGGTCTTACAAAGATGATGGATAATGACTTTCTTGATCTCCATAGAATACCTTAGTCTTTATGCCTTTCTTTTGGATCCTCTTTTTATTTTTGTATTCAAAACTTTTGTTTTTTCTTATTCACTATGCATTAGAGACTTCATGTTTATTAAATGGTCATGGATATTGAAAGACTTTGTTTGAGATTGAGTGTGCATCTGTAGTGTCTTTATTTACTCTTTTGAAAGTATCTCAATAGCTCATCGAGCCTTCGCAAAATATCAATGGCTTGCATTTTGAAAGGATCTCGATAGTTCATCGAGATGATCTAAAATTTTGAATATTATCATATTTGGGATCATCTTGTTGGTTTATCAGGCTTCCTCAAAAGTTGTCTTTCAACTTTTTTTAAATTCCCTTGACAATTCGTCAGGAGAATCCAAGATTTCAAATGTATCATCTTTCGTCTCACCTCGATGGTTCATCTGAGAGTGGCAAAAGAAGTATTATATCATTTTAGAAAGTCTCCTGATGGTTCGTTGGGACTTTTCGAAAGTTGCAATTTCAACTTCTTTTGAACTCTCCCAATGGTTCATCAAGATGCTTTGATCTTTAGAATATGTGATCTTCCAATTTCCTCTAGATGGTGCATTAGGGAGTTTCCAAATATCTCTTCTCAAAAGGTCTTTGATGTTCCATAAAATCACTCAAATACCCCTTCTTTTGAAACATTCTAATGGTTCATAGAGAGGTTTTTAAATATTTCATTCAAACATATTTTAGAACCACATGATGCTTCATTGGGATGTTTTCATTGTCATTCAAAATATCTTTATGAGACTCTCAATAGATCATCAGGAGAGATCCAACATTCAAATGTCCCATATTACAAATCATCTTGATGATTTGTCGAGGAACTTTCAAAAGTGTTATTTCAAACATCTTCTCAAATGGCTTGATGGTTTATTGGGAAATTTCCAACATAGCACATTATGCATCTTTTAAAATCTCCTAATAGATCATTGTGACTTTCCTAAAATTCAAATGTAGCATCATTTTTAGTAGCCCAATGGTCCATCGGGCCACTTTGAAATTTTGTATAAATATCTTTCAACAACCCCTCATATTTCATCATGGGGTATTAGAGGTTTGAATGCTACATATTTCAAACCTTCTTGATAACATATTGGTTTCATCTCCAAATTTGAACATTGGTATTTAATATTGAAATCTCTATGCGATATTTCAAATTATTACAGAGTTAATGCCTCTACAACCATTTGAATATGTGAAATCTTTTACTGACATTTGAGTATTTGTTCTCATGTTCAAATTAAATGTAAGATTGACACCTCTAGTCCTTTAAGATCACATGCTATTTGAATGAATTCTTATCATCTTTTGGATTGTTCTTGAGAGAGAAGCAAAGCCAAGGCTATTCTTAGAGCCAAAACCCATTGAACCATGTATGATGTTTGAACGCCACTACCATTCTCTGATATTAGATATCCTCTTCCATCTTACCAAAATATTCATTACATTTTCTAAGGAGGTGTGCTAGAAACCCTTGATATGCGTTATTTTATCTCTATTTTAATTGTGTTTCGATCTCAAATTGATATATCATGTCATAAGGTAGTTAGGTAGGGAACTAGTTGGTGTTTTCCAATTGAAATATATTTAGTCTCCTCTCAATTATTGATCTTCAAAAATTGATAGGGCGTTACTACTAGATCCTTTTGGTTCAATTTGAAGGTGCAAGCTGGCAATATTCATGCAATAGTTGTCCCTTCAAAATAAATTTCCTACCAACCATCCTTCGAATATTTAGGACCTATCTTCCCATGTCGACCTTGGTTTGAATCTCAACTAATACAAAGTTGTCGGCCTCAAAATATTGCAATTAAATCATTCATAGATTATAATCTATTAAAAAATTCAACAAAGGATGTGACTGAAATTAGGGGGTGCCTCTTTGAGTTTTGATTAAATTTGATGTATGTGTATTTGGCTATATTTCAAAGCCCTAATGATGATCTGTTGCATAGAGAATTGGAATCATTATATAATCGAATGATATACCCATTTGAGAACATTTGGATTTGTTCTAACCTTACACATGTGTTATGTTTTTACAATGGGTGGCATGTAGGACTATCTATATGGAATCTAAGAGAAATAATACAAAATAAAAAATAAAAAAGCCAAGAAAGATAGCACATCCATGGAAACATAGCCCCATCAGCTTAAGAGGCCAATTTATTCATGTACAACTAGCTATGAAAGATTATCTAATCAACCTCAGTGGGGTGAGTTATTTCAAATTTTCATAGGGGATAAATATCCCCCTTTACTCGTAGAAACTAACCTAGCAAAATATGTGAATAAGGATGATGATGTATACTCCAACATTCGAAGGTCATACCTAAACAATGTGGTTTCTAAGATCATTTTTCTACCATGTGTTGAGATGGTTAAATGGATTATTAATCATGTAAACCTGGAAAATAAGACGACAATACATGAGCAAGGAAAATGTATGTATTCTTCTATTACAAAAACTCTAGAGATGTGCTATAAGTTTTGCAACGAAAAAAGTGTCTATGACTCCATATCGGGTTGAAGAGTTTGGCAGAGGGAAGAACTACCACAAAGTAATGAATAAATGGTGGATAGAAGGAAAATTGTTTAAGTCCAGAGACAATGAGATTTATCCCACCACAAACTTAAGAGAACCTTTCATCTATGATGTTGCACTGTTGAGAAAATTTTTAGGGGAAAATGATGTCACCCACTTCAAGGAATCTTGGGTACCTCTTGTGTATACCATTATAAAAGAGAGATCAATATATAATTGTTCAATTGTCCTTATTACCACTTAAATTCTCACTAGATGAAGAAAGTCCTAACCACAAATAATGAGTTTCTAGAGGAACTATTAGGAAAGATACCCACGGTCACCTCGATATCCTTTCTCCACACTTCAAACTAAGGAAAGAAGCTACCCTAACCTAGGGGGGAATCCTATGGTAAATATACTAGATCATTGCAAATATGTGAGTGGTCTAGTAACTTAACTTTTAATATTTATTAATAATGATCAAGTTTCTTTATATGAATAAAAAAGTTATAGAACATGCAATTAGATCATTAAGAGTATCCCAAAGAGTTAACTTCCAATGACTTGTAAAAAAAATCCAATGAGGCCTTTTTTATATGAAATGTGAAAGTTCATTTAAGCCAACTATCACAATGAGGTTGTGAAGAAATTTTTATGATCCTTTATCATGTCATGACAAAATGTAAACCATGCACAATATGATCTTGAGAGAAGATGACTAGAAAATTTCAAACACGTGAGAATCAAGTCTAACATGAACATTAAATCTGTATTATCATCCACGTGACAAGGTTTATATCAACTCAGATTATGAAACATTTTTGCAGATTGTTTACCCACATGTCATTCATTAAGTGTTATCCTATGTATGTAACAAGAAATCACGAGAATACTGTCATTTTAAAAAATAGTGATTAGCCAAGTTAGATTTTCCCTAAAATATTGTTTCTTAGGATAGTGATCCTAGTCACATAATAAAAACAATGAAGTTTTGTTGCATTCTAAGACAGGTATCACCATGAGAAACAAGAGAAGGCAGGTACTCTTACTGAACATTTTTTTAACCATTCATTCCACCCATTCATAAGACCAATCCATCCATAAGACAATGATCATTGATTAATCTGTAGTAGAAAAAATTAGAGTAAACATGGTGGATTGGATTTAGTGCAAATTTGTATCAACAACTTAACATTTTAAATCCTTTAAATTTTTCACAATTGCATCAGTTTAGAATAAATCGATTGTATGCTCAAACTATGTGAATTAACTGATGAAACACATTAGAACTTCAAGAATATTTATTTAGCTTTCAGAAAAGAAGTTATGAGTTATTATAATTCCCCCTCATAAGTTTCTTAAAGGATAAATAGGTCGATCTAGTGTGATATTGACACAACATTTCAGATCTACCAAACAACTTAAAGAAAGAAGTACCAAATATGTGCAACCTATAAAAGTGTCCTACTATGTATGAGTGCTTACAAAATTATCTGTGAAGAGATCCCAAAAAAACCATCAAGCACCATCAATTTATCGTTCTTTCATATATAACCCATATAATTATAAAGTCTTGACTATAGATTACTAGCTATGAGATTATATTCATACAATTTCCAGCTTAGATTAATTACCATCCAATGGAAAAAAACAAAAATTATATGATCCACCTTATTTAGTTAATTAAATCCGAAATAGGAAACCCTTAAACGTAAACCCTTGATACATCCACAACATTATATGAAATAATGCATCAATTCGATGGAGTAAAGTATCATTAAAGTAAATATATCCATAAATTTGAAAAAAACCTTTATGTTCTAACAAAAAACTTGAAAGTTTTGTGTTAGGTAAATAATGGAGATATCAACCTGCAATAAAACTTGAGTTTATAGAGATGCCAACATTCGATGGTTTATTGGAGCTATGCTAGGTTTTCACATTATATGGTTCGAGCTTGCTGAAGTTGGCTTGCCACATGGCTTCGGTTGCTATTGGGGGTGATTTCCCCTTGCTGCCTCTATTGACACCCCCATATATTGTTGCTTTTAAATCACAAGTATATTCATACAATAAGTATCTTAAAGCTCTTCCCTCCTGATTTGTTAAAAAATATATGATATTCTGAAGGTTCTTGTTCATCCTTCAAAATCCATAAACTTTGCATTGTGACTTGCTGAGAATGGTTTGATAGTTCAATTCATGGGGATATGGTCATCTCCACAGGCTATGGCCCAATGGGTAGATAAAATATGGAAGCCCCTGATCTAGGGTGATATGTCTTCCTCCTTTTATGGGAAGGGTTTTTTTGTTTTTATGTTCAAAATCAAGGTAGATTGGGATCTCATTTTCAAAAGTGGTCCTTATTTCATGGGTTCTAGGGGTATGTACCTTAACAAATGGACTCCAAAAATTTTCCCAGATAATGATATCCCTTCAATAATTCTAGTATGGGTTTGCTTGCCGTACTTACCTTTGCATTGTTGGAATGATAAAACTATTTAGAGTATCAGACATACTCTAGGTCAATATATCGATTACTCCAAACCACGAGATGGGATTTTAACCTATGAATGGATCTATGTGGAGGTGGATCTAGAAAAGGGATCACCATAAGCTATCCAGTTAACTTTGGACAACTGGTCATATATTTAGCAGGTGGATTATGAGAAGCTCTCATTTAAATGTAAATCTTACCACACATATCGACACTTTGCAAAAATTGCACAAAGGTAAGACTAAATTTGCTTCTATAAGGGGAAAAGGAGCAATGAAAACAACCAAAAAGAAATAAATCTTCAAGGAAACCATGTAGTATCCAAAAAATTCCTATGAGGTAAATCCCATTGCGATCCCTAGTTATTCCAACTCCCTTGTTTCAGCTGATGGGGGAGGGTGAGAAGACAAAAAGTAACAAAAACATGTATGAAGCTCTATCGAATATTGAGGAAGAAATAGAGGAATCCTAGGAAAATCATAGTAGAGAAGAAGAATCTTCAAAAACTGAGGTTGAGGTAATGGAACCCCTGTTGGACTTATGGGCTGACCCAGGTTCTACCTTAGTTCTACAACAAAAACCTTATCACCATCAGCCCTTCTAGTAAACTAGAAGGCTACACTGTGCACAGAGTGCACAACGCATTCTCACCTAAGATGGTTTATGGGGGATTGGAGGACACATATGTCTACAATCATGGAAGGGATTGGGGGATTTTATTTCTTACTTCTTCTTATTATTTCTACTTAACTATGCATTTTATTCTACCATTCATCAGATCCATTCATTTATTCATTCACTTGCATATTTAATCTGGTGCGCATTGTAAATAAATCATCCATCCATTTACCTAATCATTCACTAATAATTGCATAAATAACACATCAAAACACATTACACACATGTTTTACCATGGTTCACCCCCCCTTGGGGCTACGCCCACAAAGATCTTCTGCTTCTTTATTCTTATTCATCAAAAAAGGGTGTTGCATGCATTACATCAGATTAGTGAGTAGTGAGGCAAACCAAGATTGCACCAAGCTCCACAGCTTGCGACCTAACCCTCAACTCCTTCAACCTCATCCAAGCTCTACAACTCTCAAAATAGACTCCAACTTACAAAACTCCAAAAAGGTTCTCCCAAACAAACAAGATACTACTACCGATCAATAGATGCCTATCCTTATGATTGATGATCCTCTACTCTCACTTGTACCCTTTATTTATATTACAAAAGTGGGTTAGAAACCCTTATAATCCATCTGAAAACCCTAACCCTAACTAGGATAGGTTTGTCCACTTTTGCGCTGGATTTCTGCAATTCCTACTATGCACGGTGCTTTTCCTCAAAATGTGTTGCGACGTTATACCGCTCTTGTTGCGATATCCTCCCAAACTTCCTTCTCCAACAACCCCCAACAAAAATACATTCTTCATCCTCCCTAAGGAGAGGATATCACACCCCTTTCAAAATCGCCATGAGGTCGAAATCAAGAATTTTGGTAATCCTTGAGGAAGGGAGTTAGGATGAATCGAGGGATGAGTCATATAGAGAGACCTTCCAAAGTGGGTCGATTAAGAAAATGGGTTGCAAATAAAATCAAAACATGAGGGAGGAAGAAGTAGATTGGGACAAGAAGTTGGGAATTCAAGCAAGACTAGATGGAAACTTTAAGAAAGACATGGAGGGAGGAAAATACCATGGAAGTTATCAATCCTTCAAAGGGGTGGCCCAAGGTAGTTCTCAACCCTCCAAAAGGGGGGAACATAAAACCTATGGTAAATAATAAAATTGGTCTCCTGGAATTGTAGAGGATTGGGGAGAAAAGAAAAGAGAGAGGCAATGAAAAATATTATCAGAGTTGAGAAACCTCAAGTCCTTTTGATCCAGGAGAGAAAAATGAGGGACCTAGTCATCCTTCATGAGAGTAGTCAGTTTTAGAAATTAAGCAAGGGTGTTGCGGTTAGCGTCAAGGGGGCCTCTGGGGGAATCTATACCTTATGGAACCATGGTTTTTTTCAGTTGGAACAAATTTTTGAATTGAAGCACTGGATCATGGTTAAACACTTTCACATGCCATCAAAAGACTTTAATACCACTCTTCACCAGAATGTGAAAAGGGGGGATCCATAGTTACAGACCCTTTCACAGAAAAAATCAAAGACCTTACTTCCTCCTTAGATCTAATTGATATTTAACCAAGCAAGGGAAAGTTCACCTGGAATAATAAAAGAGAAGGTCTGGGGCATATTGCAGCTAGATTGGATCATTTTCTGATCCATAGTTCTTTCTTGGATAACCCTAGGTTTTTTTTTCTCATATTCTCCCTTGGGATAGCTCAAATCATCATCTTATTTCCTTGTTCTTTTTGAAGGAAAATAATTTAGGTCCTATTCCTTTCATTTTAGTCCCTTGTGGGTTGGTGACCGATCCTTCTTTCCCATTTTTCCTTATTCTTGGAGTCAGTGGATCTTGGGTTCTCCCATTCATATTTGGGATAAAAAATCGAAGTTTCTAAGTTCACCTTAAGGAAATGGGCAAAGGATAAATTTTTTCCCCCGAAAGTAAAAGTAGTGGATATCAAAAAACAGATGGAAGTTGTCCAAGACATTTTAAAGAGATATCTAGTAACTCTTTCCTTGCTCCAAGAAGAACATATCGTCTATCACAAGTATCAGATATCTCTCAAGAAAGAGTAAGAAATGTGGACATAGATAGAAATATAAGTTTCTTTCATAAACTGGCTAATGCATGATTATGGAAAAACAGGGTGGAGGAAATCACCTCCTTTGAGGGTGTGGTCTTCTCCTCTTTTGAGGAAATAAACCAGGCCACTTCAACTCATTTTGAAGTCCTTTATTTTGAAGCTGAGGGAGAGGATTTGGATTTATGTGGTAAATTTACCTCTCACATCCCTTCTCTAGTGCCAAAGGAGGAACTTGGAGTTGGTCAAAACGGTCACAGAGGAGGAAATCTTTGAGGCCCTTAAGCAGTTTGATCCAAATAAGGCCCTTGGAATAGATGGGTTTATTGTGCACTTCTATAAATGATGTTGGTATATCATTATATTTGATTTGGTAATAATGATTTCGTATGTGCACAAATATTCTAGAATGGGAGGAGAAACTAACTCGAAGTTTTTGGATTTGATCCCAAAAGAAAAGAATTCTTCCTCTTTTGATAGGTTCAAACATATTTCTTTGTGTAACGTTTCTTACAAACTCTTGTCGAAATTCATTACAAACAAGATCAAACATATATTAAGTAATATTATCCTCCCAAATCAATGTGGTTTTGTGGAAAAGAGGTAGATTTGGGATAACATTATCCTAGTTCAAGAGGCCATCCATTCTAGCAAAGCAAGAGTCGATAAAGGTATGATAATAATAATTGATATGGAAAATTCCTTCGATAGGGTTAGACATAGTTTTCTTATGGAAGTTCTAGGAAATTTTGGATTTAGTAAATGTTTTATTACATGGATAGGCTCCTATATAAATGATGAATGAATAGCTCCTCTTATTAAAGGTAGACTAGAAAAAACATTTTAAGGCCTCAAAGGGACTTCGCCAGGGTTTTCCTCTTTCTCCTTTCTCATATTTTTTGATGGCTAAAGATTTAAATAGAATATTGGAAAGTGAAATAATTGCAGGATCCATCATAGGTATTCAGATTGAAATATGTGTTAAGTAGATTAATCATTCTCAATTTGTTGACAAAACTTTGCTCCTATGCAGGGCTTCGAGAACTATTGCTTCCAGATTTAAAATCATTTTGGATTGGTTTACTCAGATATCTAGAGGTCTGATTAATAATAATAAAATTCATCTGTATGCTTGGAATGTGAATGGCCACTCTATCATGGCCATTGCCAACATCTTCCAATTCATACTTTCAGTAAATTGGAAATCCTTCAAATATTTGGGGATGAAAATTTGTCTTAAATTGCTCTATGTTGAAGCTTGGAAATCTATTTTCCTAAAAGTCAAAGAGAAAAACACTTCTTGAGGATATATTTGGTTAAATCCAGCAAGACGATTGGTGTTGGTGAAATATTTCCTCTCTACAATTCTATTTTTTCAATTGTCCTCTATATTGGCACTGGCACGTATCAAAAAATCTTTGTCTCGCGAAATACACAAATTCCTCTAGCAAGGGGGGGAGTCAAATTTTAAGCACTTCCACTTAGTAAAATGGTCCCTAGTAATATCTCCAAAGGAGCATGGTGGTCTGGAGGTGCAAGATCTGGGCCTTGTTAATATTTCTTTAGGCTTTAAAATTCTTTGGAGACTGGTTACAAGTGATAGGGACTAGTGGAAACACACCCTTCTTAGAAACTAGTTTTTTGGAGACCATAGAATGTGTCTCAATAACACACCTTTGGTTAAGAATGGATATCCAATTTGGAAACTTTTAGGGTATCTCTTTCATTAATTCAAAACTCCCTCACTTGGACCCCTGGAAATGGGAGAAATATAAAGATCTGGAAGGATAGCCTCTTAGGGAATCCTCCATTGATGGAGGATCAATCTCTTTTTCCCCTCAGATTTTGGCTTGAGCATACTAATAAGTTTTAGTTGTTTGACATCTCAATTTGGGACTAAAAAAGTTACCAACTTAACGAGAACTCTCCAGAGTTCTCATTTTTTAGAGGTCACATTTTTTACCCCCATTTCAAAAAATGGTATAATCGATAGCACCTCTTTTTTATAGGGTGGTTAAAATTGACTCTCAAATCGAAAAGGGATGGTACTTATAGCACTCTTCTTATTTTTTGAGTTGAAATTGTGACTTAACTGAAATGATGGCCCTTCCCCCTAGTTTTTCAATTTTTATTCGATTTTAAAACATTTCCCCCCAAAATGATGATGATGATGATGATGATGATGATGATTAACATCCACTAAGACCGAATTGGTATATCATACCTTAAGAGGGTAAGTGATTACTTGTGATTCTTTAGAATTTTGTTTTTATGCTCGAAAAGCATTAAGAGAAGCTTTCCAAGATCACCATACTTTTGTTGACTTAAGAAGTTAGGAAGGTTGGTAGTGTGACAAATATTTTGAAAATGAGATCTAATATGGGTATAGGTTGGACAATCTAAGATAATGTGCTTTTCATCTTCGACCTTCTTATTGCCACACTCTTTTATCCGATGGAGTTTTAGGAATTGACCAAAGCCTAGTTTTACTATGGAGCTCGTGAGAATTTGTTCTTATCTTAGCAAGGTTTATTTTTTTCTTTACACTTGACAAAATAGATAGATAATTTTGATCTTCTAGATTAGGGTTGATTACATCTTTATAATACCTTAATTTTCTTTTTCCCTCTAACTCTTTATCACACATTTTCTCCTTAGGAGGAATTTTGATTTAGCGTTTTTTTTAATAGTATACAATGCGCAAAATGGTGTCTTCCATTCCCCAATAGTTTATGTAAGATAGAACATCTTTATGCCATCCCTCGCTTGAGTCGATGGTGGTGGTTGCAGCTTCGATTTTGAAGCAATTTTTAGGGCTTTGCAAAATGGTGTCTTCCATGATTCCCCAAACTAGTTTAGCCAAGATGGGGCATTTTTATACCATCCTAAAGCAAAGTCGATGGTGGTTATGACTGCGATTGCAGAAGCAATTTTGGGAAGCTTCTTGTCTTCCATGTTGTTTAGGGTGTTCTTATGCATTGGGTATCTAGTCATAGCCATGCTCTCTATGGGGGGAGGAAGCTTATTTCTAAGAGGGAGGGATGGGATTATATATATATATATATATATATATATATATATATATATATATATATATATATATATATATATATATATATATATATATATATATATATATATATATAGGGTGTTTTTTTTTTTTTTTTTTTTTTTTTTTTTTTTTTTTTTTTTTTTTTTTTTTTTTTTTTTCAATTTTTTCATTTTTATTTTTTAAAGAGGGTTTTCATTAAAAATGTGTTTTTTTTTTGCTTTGAAGAAAAAAATAAGCATGTATGTGGAGTTTATTTTTCCCCTTTCTTTATTTTTTGAAAATGTAAATTTATAAAATTGTTTTTTTTTTTGCTTTGAAGAAAAAAATAAACATGTATGTGGAGTTTATTTTTCCCCTTTCTTTATTTTTAATGTAAATTTATAAAATAAAATAAAATTGATTAATAAATAAAATACAACTTTTCGATTTACAAGCTAATTAGAAGTTTTTTGTTTGTGACAGGACCAATGATTAAGGCCACTGTTTTAATTAAGTCGCAATTCTAACTCCTAAAATAAGAAGGGTGTTATAGGTAGCATCACTTTTCAATTTGAGAGTCAATTTTAACCACCTTGCATAAAAAGTGTGCTACTAGTGGCACGATTTTTTGAAATGGGGGTTGATTTTGGTGTTTTTGACACAAAAATTTGAGTTTTTTGCACTAGAATTCTTATTTTGAGGTCATAGTTCTCATTAAGTCGACAACTACGTTGACTCATCAAGTTCTTGGTTGGGTTTGGATTTGGGGGAGGTTCCACGCCACCTTAGGGATTTAGTGGGTCCTTTTCTTTTAAAGCTTCAAGGTGCAGCTCCAATTCAGAAGCATGCTAGGGACAATAGGGGTTGGGGAGAGAATTGGTATTCTATAAATGGTGGATACATTTCTTTACTCCATCAAGGTAATATGGCCAAGAAATCAATTTTCTGGTCTAACATTTGGCATAGCGATGGGACTCTGAAGATCAATATCTTTTGTTGGACTCTAGCTCATAGGAAAATTCTTATCGGTAAAAACTCTGCAAAAGAGACTTCCTTGGTCCTTTATGGTGTGCCCTATGTCATCATAATATATAATTCATTCCCCATTTAATTTTGGTATGTGACTTTGCAAACAGGGTTTGGTAGTTAGTGTTTTCATAATTAAATCACCGGGTCTCCTAGCTGTATTTGGTCAGACCTCTTTTGTGAAAATGGAGAACATACTACCATGGATCATTTTGATCCAAGCCTCTATTCAAAAGAGTATGGATGGAAACTCCCAAGTTTGTCTGTTGGAAATTATGGTTAGCAAGAAACAGGGCCATTTTCAAAGAAGAGAATTATTGGCCTCTCTTAGTTTCCACCAAAATTGTGGGCCATGTAATGTCCCCATTTTTGGACATTATTACATTACAAAGAGTTATGCCTACCAGAGTAACCAGATAGGGGTGACAAAGAGTTCAAGAGATATTGAGGAGTGTTATTGGGGCCAACTTTCATCGTTCATCATCAAGATCCATTCCGCACAACTTGGCTTTGGTTCCGTTGCATTACGACGATTTCTGTAATTTTGAGTAATTATGGGTCATATCTTAATTAAGTTCACTAAGAAGGTCATAATGGGCATATTACTTGGAGAAACCTCTTAGTGTAATATCTCATTGGAATCGGGAGGAAGAGCATTACAGGATAAGATGAGGAGAAGTAACTTTCAGTGGCCGAAGAAGCCATAAGGATGGATAAATCACTTTTTAGAGGTAAAATGGTTAATTAATTAATTAATTAAGTGATTTAATCAAGGAATAATAAAATAAAGTAAAACTCACTTGGAGGGAAAAGGTCAAAAACAAATTAGGGTTTCAAGAAGCTATAAAGGAAGGGTAAAGCAACCTAATTCATAATTATGTTATGATTTGATGTTGAGAGAGTTTCCAGAGGAGGAGGAGAATCGACCTTCTTTGTTTTGTGGATTTCTAGAAGAAACCACCACTATTGATCGGTTTCAGTGTTGAGAGACACACCATAGCCTATAGGAGATACCATCCAGGTATGTCACTGTCCTATTCAGGAGTATCCAATTTGCAGTGTTTGCACAACTCAACTAGTGAAGGCGAAGGGTTAGAGAGGATTTTGTGTAGCTGAAGGAGACTAGAGATTATCTTGAAAATTCTTCTCGACCTAGTTGAGGAATAGCCATGGTGCATCTTTTGAGCCACCATTCATCATATTTTGATTGTGGAATCTCTCAGTGCGTAGAAAACAACTAGATAATGCACATCTCTTGAGGAGGGACATTTGGGGTTCCAGAGGGAGTTTCAGATCAAATCCAAGGAAAACCTTCTGACCCAGTACAACATTAGTCAAGGAAAACATATCAATTCATATAGCAGCAGATTCCATCAGAGGAATCACTAGGGCACAATCATTGAGCCCAAGAGGTGTGCAAACCCCCAGGGGACGACATCTAGAGCTTCTGGGATCCAATCTTTAGCCCATCAGTCATCAGTAAAATCCTAGAGGCCAGGGTTCTCAGTTTGGGACAGTTTCCGGGTGATTATGTCGAGTATAACCACCAGGGAGATCTTTCTAGAGTTGTAGCAATTGCCGTGAGTTTCCAGAACTGCATCATTTTGTCGATCTATCCATGCATGCACATATATGCCTTCATCTTATGATCACAGGTATTTTTTATTAGTTTCTTGTATTCTAGTGATGATCCACGAGATCTAGATGACGATTTCATTTGATTTCAACACATTATTGTATTTCCTACTATTTTTCCTCATAATACATATGAATGAGATGTTGGTTGTTCCTTATTCTTTATGCATCATATATTCTACCTAAACATTAATTGAATGAAACACACATGAAAAAATCACCAAGCATGTTAAAACATTAACTCAAACACATTTAGAATCCCCCAAAGTATTAGATCATATAGTGGATTTGACATTTTAGCAGTATTTCCTAGAATAGCCAAGATAGGAACATTACAGTGGTATCAAAGCTGGTTTTCCTGCTAGCCTAAGGGGAAAATCAGTGAGGAGTTATTTCAGATTGTGTCCACTAAAATTCAGCAATGCTACCAAGGGATTGCAAATCTAAGAGGAGAGGCATGACTTGGAGCTAGTTGACGAGACATATACCTATCAACATGAGGAGAGTGAGTAAACTCTGGTGGAGATTTTGTTTTTAGATCAAGTTGTGGATACTAACAGTTTGATGGGATACTCACTTCCAGGACCAGTCTATAGTGATGAGGATGCACTCCTTAGTGGTTGGGATGACCATATCTCATGTCTAGACACATCTCTATGGGATCCAGCAGTAGATGACATTAGCAGAGTGAGAGCACAAGAGGATAAAACTTCCCATACAGGATATAGTGTGATTTTGATGGGGGTAGCAATTATTGATGGTGTGTAGTGGCATACAAGGGGACTCAGTAGAACAGTGGATAGTGGACAGTTCAATGCCTTATCATTTGAGAAGTGTGTTTTTGGGGATTCCATTGTTGACACTAGTAGTGAAGGGAATGAGGTAGCACCTCAATGGGATTTTGATTAGGAGTCACGACACTTGAAAGGAAAATTGAGAGTCATTGAGGACATGATCATGGCATCCATTAGATGCATTGATGATACGCACACATTGGTGGTAGGATATTGTTAGAGGACCTTGATGACACAAGATAGTTTAGATGTGGGACTTGCCATTTATGACTTATATACACTCAGTGAGAGTGATTTTGATGAGGTTCAACTACCAGCAGTTATTGATGGATAAGGATTACCTATTGGAGGTTGGCGAGATGTATCACAGGGAAATGAGGGATCAAGAGGTTGAGGTGGACCGACTCACTAATGAGTTGGTGAGGACACAGATATTCTTGAAAGGCACACAGACATCCCTTCATGAATCAAAGTCCATATCAGAGGATCTCCTTGAGGATATTAGACAAAGATCCACTACATCTATCTCAACAAAGAGTCAGATATATCTTTCATCCAAATTTCTAGAGGATGTTGGCGGTTTAGCAATAGAGAACCCGTTGATGGAGGAGCATGAGGAGTACCCAATATTGTTGATGAGTATGGAGAGATATGATCCAGAGACATAGGAGGATGTCCATGGGTCACAGGGACCACTCTTAACGAGGGGTTCTGAGACAATTGGTCATACAAATTCTCATGAGGATTCCATAGCCAGGGATAGTTATGAGGACACTTTCATTTGTGTTCCAGGATTGGTTGACCTTCATGTAGAGGATGAAATAGTAGTACACCCAGGATCCATAATGTTGAAGGTGTATACAAGAGATCACATGAGTATGCAGGGGCATATAGTGATCAGTGGTAGTTCATAGAGACATATAGAGGTGTATAGGGGGATTGAGAGGGACACACTGGATTACAGGGAGGATATGTACTTAGTAGAGCATGGAGATTCCTCTCCCTTGCAGAAGTATACAGATATGGGAGACCACCTTCACCATGGCAGTAGTTACATGAGTGATGACAGGAAGGGAATGATTTACCAACAATTTGTGGAGATACCTATTGTTGTACTTGAAGGTTGTTGTTTAGTGATGAGTACAGGTGATTATTTACCATGGGTGTTGGTGGACAAGATTTTGGTCAAGTCCGTGGGATTGACCAAAGAATATGATACTTTCCAATCCTATAGTTGGTTGTAGATATTTATGATATCCTTTCTCGATACTTTCATTATTAACAACAACATAGGGAGAGACAAACAGTGGCATGAGACATGGAGAGCTGGTAGGCTGAGACCACCTGAAAAGAGTGTCTTAATTGCATACAACATGATAGGGGTGTATCATTAGGGACAGATAGTTGAGGCCCTGTGCGTGATGGAGAGTATCTTAGGCCATGGGACAAAGGATATCTCAGAGGTTGATACATATTCAGACTCTCATTGGGATGACGATGGAGGGATTTCGACAGTTACTAGTAGGGCACATCATCAGTTAGTGGGGATTGGAAGTGATGAACTTCCAAATTTGACATGGGATCCGAGAGTCCATTTGGTCAATAGTTTGTTTCATCTTATGAGGATCCAGGAATGGAGTATCTAGTATGTATACTTTGAGTAGACCGACGTGATCATATTAGAGCAATATCAACATGATGGTCCCTGTCAGAGACTAGCATGAGACCCTGGGATTATGGGGCTAGGAATTTCATTGACTGATGGAGACGAGTGGATCTTTGTAGGGGGGAATCACTTTGATTTTTCATTGAGTTTCAGTATTGGGGAGAGCACGTCACCGGTTGGTGATTCGTTGAGGTCTTGTAGTGCCTCATTATGGCAGCAACATGTCCAGTCAATGGAGGTCATGTTTGGTTTGGTATGGTCTGGTAGGGAAAAATCATTTTGGGTTGAGGTTGTATGTTATTTTCAAGAGACTCATGGTGTTGATATGTCACAAAAATATAATTCACAAGGCATTGTAATTCACATCTTGTTATGGGATACAGGGATTGTAGTGCTTGGTAGTTGAGTGTTTGATGGAGTTGAGTTTCGAGTAGAGTGGTTGCTTGGGGAATTGACTAAGATTCTTTGTCCATTAATCATTCTACTCATAAGGAGCATTTGGGTGTCATGCATGGTGAGCACTTGGAGAGGCCCCATCTTGAGGGGAGTCAATTTTGTGTCACACGGGTGGATATGGGACCTTAGTATCATATGCAGATTGATTCAATTATTGCTTGAGGACAAGCAATATTCTAGCAGGGAGGATTGTAATGTCCCCATTTTTGGACATTATTACATTACAAAGTGTTATGCCTACCATAGTAGCCAGATAAAGAGTTCGGGAGATATTGAGGGTTTTTATTGGGCCCGACTTGCATTGTTCATCATCAAGATCCATTCTGCACAGCTTGGCTTTGGTTTCATTGCATTCCAACGATTTCCGTAATTTTGAGTTATTATGGGTCATATCTTAATTAAATTCACTATGAAGGTCATGATGGGCATATTACTTGGAGAAACCTCTTAGTATAATATCTCATCAAAATCGGGAGGAAGATCATGATAGGATAAAATGAGGAGAAGTGACTTTCAGTGGTCGGGGAAGCCATAAGGATGGATAAATCACTTTTTAGAGGTAAAATGGTTAATTAATTAATTAATTAAGTGATTTAATCAAGGAATAATAAAATAAAGTAAAAGTCACTTGGAGGGAAAAGGTAAACAATGAATTAGGGTTTTGGGAAGCTATACAGGAAGGGTAAAGCAACCTGATTCATAATTATGTTATGATTTGATGTTGAGAGAGTTTCCAAAGGAGGAGGAGAATCAACCTTCTTTGTTTTGTGGATTTATGGAAGAAACCACCACCATTGATCGGTTTTGGTGTTGAGAGACACACCCTAGCCTTTTGGAGATACCATCCAGGTATTTCATCATGTTATTCAGGAGTATCCAATTTGCAGTGTTTGTGTAGCTCAGCCAGTGAGGGCACAAGGGTTAGAGAGGGTTTTTTGTAGTTGCAGGAGGCCAGAGATTATCTTGCATATTCCTCCCAACCGAGTTGAGGACTAGCTAGGGCACATCTTTTGAGCCACCAGTGATCAAATTCTAACGGTGGAATCTCTCAATGCACAACATACAAACAGATAGTGCTCAGCTCTTGAGGAGTGACATTTGGGGTTCCAGAGGGAGTTCCGGATCAGATCAAAGGAAACCCTTCTAACCTAGTACATCATTAGCCAGGGAAAACATTTTGATTCATAACGGAGTAGATTCCGTTGGAGGAATCACTAGGGTGCACTCATTGAGACCAAGAGGTTTGCAACCCCCCAAGGGATGGCATCTAGAGCTTCCGGGATCCAATATTTGGCCCATGAGTCATCAGTAGCTTCCTAGAGGTCAGGGCACTCAATTTGGGACAATTTCCAGGTGAGTTTTTTGAGTATAGCCACCAGGGAGATTTTTCCATAGTTGTAGCAGTTGTCGTGAGTTTCTGGAACTGCATCTTTTTACCGATCTATCCGTGCATGCACAGATTCTCCTTCATCTTCTGATCACAAGTTTTTTGTATTAGTTGCTTGTATTCTAGTGACGATCCATGAGATCTAGATGACGATTTCATCTTCTTTCTGCATATTATTGTATTTCCTGCTATTCTTCCTCATAATACATATGAATCAGATGGTATTTGTTCCTTATTCTTTCTGAATCATATATTCTTCCTAAACATTAATTGAATGAAGCACACATGATAAAATCACCAATCATGTTAAAACATTAAATCAAACGCATCCAGAATCCCCCAGAGTATCAGATCAGACAATGGATTTGACAGTTTAGCAGTATTTCCTATACTAGCCAAGTTAGGAACATTACAGGCCAGATGTTTGAGTATCTCAAATCTAAAAGTGGGGAAATTCCATGAAGAAGGTTCCTAACTCTAAGTAAGAGTATCAGAGGAAAAGTGGATGGATAAGTTTAACTTGCATTTTTTGGTTAGTAGTAAGGTACTTACAGATCATTCTAGAAACTTCGCATTTCACTTTATGAGTTTCAGTGTTGGTTGAACTCCATGTTGTGTTTCACTCTATGCTTTGATGATGATTCTTAAGAAAATATTGGGGAGGTAGGTGTAGGGGGTGTGGTACTTTATTCCCCTGGAGTAATTAGCGAAGTCTCATTCTATTGGAATTTGGGGAACTATTCGAACAACAAAGTAGAGGCTTATGAATAATTACAAGGACTTCAGATTACTAAAGATCCTCAAGTATCCCTATTCAATATTGTTGGGGAGTCAAAAAACAAAAAAAGGTATTTCATGGTGGGCTCTCATCCTAAGGATGTAGGATTGATGCCCATCATTGGTTGTATCAAACTTAGTCTCAAATTATTCTCTTCTCACTTCTTTCATGTTCTACGGGAAAACAAAAAACAAGTATATGAAATGGTCAATCAACCCATAAGAATGGCCCCAGGATACTTTTAGATTAATAGGGATGTTCATTTTTAACCCCCCTGCCCCCCAATGTTTGATTGTCCAGTAATGGTTGGGGCCTATGGGGGTGATGTGGGCACAGAGTGCACATGCGGCAGGGCACGTACCATCGAGTCTTTAATAAATGTGGGAGAAGGCCATAGGGATATGGAGTCCCGATATTTTCATCAACGAATGGGTTTGTGGAGGCTTTGAGCTAGATTGAACTGTCGGAATAGTGATGCCTGAGTGTGGAAAGTACATCAGGGTTGGTTTCATGATCCACAATTGTGGGATATGTCATTTTCTGAGTTGATTTCCATCATGCGAGGTAGTGGAAGGTGTCTAGGTGTATATGGAGGAGAGAATTTCATCTCAGCCTCCATCAACATCCATGGGCAGTCGCGTGAATTCAGGATGGTGGCTCAATTTTGATGCTTGAAGGTGTTAATTTGGAAAATTTTGGGATGGATTCAACATGGTTGGAGGAAGGTGAATTTTTCTAGGAATTAGATTTTGAATTTCTTGTTGGGTCATGGATTGGATGGTTGGGGCATGGGTATGCTCCCGACCAGAGCTCTCTATTTCATTTGAAGGTCTATGGGTTTTGGGGATTGGTTTCTAGTTCATATTTATGAGTTCCCTCTTGGACACTTTGGGAATTATCTTAGAACAGTCTATTTCGGGGTCCCTTCACTTCTGTTCAAGGGCTCCTGCAGTTATCTCTGGGATACATCTTTTTGGTTGGTGTTATTTAATCCAACATAGTTAGAAGTAATGGAGGGTAGGGAAAGAAGTGAGCAACATGAGGGCACAATTGAAGATGAGGACATGGTTGATCAACAAAGACTATGTATTTCTATCAACACATTGAATTCCACAGTCACCTTGTTCATGGAAACGTTGGTTCAACATCATGGTATAATGGGTAAATTGCAGGATGAATTGGCAGCATTGCGGTCACAAGTGGAGGAACTTCAACTCTGGCCTCCTCTATCTGTTTCTGTCTCTAGATCAACAACGAATTCCTTGCCTCATCTTGGTGCAAGTCATATTCTTGACTTGAATTCTTTGTTAGAAAATCCAGAAACAGAGGATGAGGTTCCAACAGCTCTGTCTCTTTCTGATTCATTATTCTTTGTTTTGTACTTTGTATACTTGGTATATTCTACAGAGTTTATCTGTGCAAATATATAGTGAATTCATAAAATGGAAGAAAGGAGTTATGGATTAGTTAGTTGGTTGAGTGTTGTTTTGGAGATGCCATATTTTTGTTTTTGTTCTCTAGAAGGTTTTTTTTGTACTTTGTGTGATTTGGCCGCACATTTAATGAAATACAAATCCACCGTATTTTGTTAAAAAAAAAAACCAAGTTTATAACTAGATGAAAAATTATTAGCTCAGACCAACTTGGAAATGCAAGCTAGATCTAAAGATTTAAAGCTACAAACCCTATGTTACTTGTAAAAAATATGAAATGGAAAAATTGAATGAGATGGTTGAAAATCAAATGAAACATGATTCTTGACAACAATTGTTAAATGAAACCTGAGTCTTGATAAATAATGCATGGATGTTCCACTCAAATAAAAGGTTTTTCTTGTTAATAAATGGTCATGAAAAAGGTGTCAAAGTAATGGTAACTTGGTCTTCATGTGATGGATGTTATGGTCTAAAATGGGTCCAATGGTAACAAAATCATGTTTGAAGGAAATTGGAGTCAAGTAAAAGCTCAAAGTCATGAAGAGAAAAGTTATCCATGTGTAATTGGTTGTATCTGAATGAAAAAAAAATTGAATAAGGTTTCACGATCGATGTAACTTGACACCCTAGGTTTAAATTTATGATCAAGTCATTACATGAGATTTGCTTGATGTAAAGATTTAAAGAAAGGCAAAAGTTAAGTAAATTTTTTACTCATATCAAATCATGACAATGGTTCATAAATTAAGTTTTCCAATCTATTGTCATAGGTTATCTTGTTGGACATTGCGTACACTCCAACATGAAATATATTTTGTATGCATTCTATTTTGTCATAGGTTATCTTGGTCCTATGCTTTTATCAAGGATAGATTATCCTGAGTTGAAATTTGGAAACTGTATGTACCTGAGGCAATGTTGATGTAAGCTCGATGAGGCGAGTATACCCCCATAATATGAATGTTGTATGGTTTGTGGTACGCTGAAACCATTGATGTAAGAATGGTTTTTGGTAGAAAAAAAAACACTTGTCATGAGAGATAACTTGTTGATGGAAATGAATAAGTGGAAAGTCAGGAGGATAAGCTTGACCATGGGAAGAACTATTGATTTGAGGCAGTATGCATTTGGTAGAAATTTCGATCTAAGGAAACTAGGGAGATTGCAAGTCATGAAAAAGGCACTTGCATAGTTTAAGAAAAGGGGTGGAATGGTCATTCATCCATGAAAGAAAGATTTGAGAGTTACATATGGATTGAGCAAGGTTGTAGGCATATCACATATTGAAGATACTACATGAATGATAGCTTCAGAAATATCTAATCATGGTAGAAGTATTGATGAACTCATGGATAGGATCCCATGAAGAAGCCTTTTGTTACTTTGAAGTTTGATGTAGGTGCATTTATTTGTCAAAGGGGAGTGAAAATTTTTGTGAATGAATGATTGATGAAGCATGTACTTGAAAAGGTTTCCTAGAGAACTGACGGATACAACAATTGTTTATGGTAACTTTTTTATATATACTTCAACAAAAATTGTTTATGTTTGCAGGTACAAGATGAATAATGAATAAGACAAAATATCACAGAATATTGAAGAGGAAGACAAAGAATATGAATATGAATATGAGACCAGAGAAAAAGGTAAATGATTGGATCACAAGTATTCATTAATGGGAGTATCCTCGAGGGTTAGCTCAATTGTTCTAGAGAAAGATGTGATTTTTCATGCTTGTTGTTGTTCATGTGTTCGACTCTCTTTATTCCCTCATGGCAATGCCTCGTAATTAGGGCCGACGTTTTACCCCATTTACCATCCACAAAATGTGGGGAAGTACTCGGAGGGTTTCCATTGATTATTCCACACACAAAAAAAGTGTTCGTTAAGGGGGAGTATCAAGGAATAATTCCTACTTTTGATCATGAATAATGTCTAAATAATATGATGGATTTCTAATAATGTAGACAAATTCTAGAAGTCTATGTGAGAATGAGAGATGAGGGGAAATGAGAGAATATAGGGATGAATATATATTGAGATATTCATGGAGATATCGTGGACATAGTTATGGAGATGGGTTGAACTAGATATTAAATTTGACATAGCTATTATGGTCACCTGTAGTTATACAAAAGGACCATTTGTACAATAGAAATATGCATGTGAATGATTGATTAGTATAATTTCCCCTTGGGGGGTTTCTTGTGCATATACTCTTGATGTCCCTTGCTTTGTATATGTGTGTGTTTATTAGTTTTTATTTGTATATACATAGCCATCACCTTATCCTTAATTACGATAAACCAAATGATTCAAAAGGAAAACACTTGAAATTTCAACAACTTTGGATTGGACCATTTTGAGTGGATGAAAATTTGTCCTTGGCATGTACAAATTGCAAGACATGCAACGAGAGTTGGATTTTCTCCCTATCAATATTTAATGCCCCCTTCTCTTTTACATGAGAACATGAGAACTTAGTAGTCTATATACCCCTCTAGAATATATTCCAAGGTTAAAAGGGGGAATTTGAGGTGTGGAAATGTCACTAGAAGAAATAATGTTATATTATTAAAGTGACATGAGTTAGAAGGGAAAAAAGGCTATGTAACTTAAAGGAAAAATTAAAATAGTAACCTTAGCAAATGAAAAAGTAACTCAACATAAAATTAGATGGTGTATGTATAAAATGAAGAGGAGGGTGCCTCACTCCCCATTAATGCTATTATTCTCTTGACTGAATTGAGCTATGCAACTTACGTTTTGAGGGTTTTGAGTCAAGAAACCATAGTGACCAACAAGGAGGTGAAAGATCCTTCTCTTCTTGCTCCAAGCTTGGTCAAGGAGGTGAAAGATTCCTCCCTCACCATTCCACACCATCTTTCAACTACCATCTTCAGCAAAGGAGGAGTCAAGGCACAACTGTAGGAGGTTTCTACAGGGGGGTGCACTGCATCAAGGAGATCTACTCGATTTGAGGAGGAGGAGTGAGATATAGAGCCGAACTCTTCTCATGAGGATTTATCAGTCCAAGAGTTCCCTAAATCATCCATTTCCAAAGGGTTTCTCTTGCCATATGACTTATTTGACCTTGGGGAGAATTTATGAAGATGGCACATCATTCACTAAGGAAATATTGAATCAAAGGGTTCGATCTGAAGATCTGACCAAGGGTTTGGTCTAGTTGTACTGTCATATGCCCGATATATAGTTTGTTACTATTTTCTAAGAGTTTTGGGGCCATCTTCTAACAGGACAAAATATTTATCTTCTTCATCCAGTCAGGGTGTATATGCATCAAATCTGAAGGTTACAAGTGTTCAAGGAAGATAATTTAATCTTGTATCTACTCTTCACTCAGTTTTTAGGTGTTTGGATATTCCATTCTATTGTATCTATATCCAGGGCCTTTCTATTATGTTTTTGGTTCCAGATCTGCATTTTTGTGTTTGAAGGACAACCTATTACTATAATAAAGGTCAGATCTGAAGTTTCTTGAAGTATTTGTTGTGTTTCTCAAGGTGCTTTGTGATGTTTATATGTTTTATGCTCTCTATGTTGTAAACTCTCATACAAAACTCCCATCACATCTTTCTATAACAAAAAATCTACAATAAAAACACAAAACAACAAACCCAAAATCTTAGTTCCTAGTAGAAAAAGGCTTGGGAATATTACAGTGGTATCAGAGAAAATTTCCTTCACCAGCCTATGATTATTTTAATGCCCAGAAGAAAATGCCATGGGGGACAACCACTTACAGGTAATTTTGAGGAATAAAATCAAGAGGTCAGTATGGGAGAGACTTAGGAATAAGAGGAAGCATTGTTGTCTAAAAGGGTTTTTGATAGTCTATAGAACAACCAGGTTATACTACAACATCATTTGGGTGAAATGAAGGATCATTTATCCAAAGGCCAAGAAGATCTTAAAATATCTCTAATGGAATTCTCTAAAGGACAAGATAGAATGATATCCCTTTTGGAGGAGCAAGCTAGGACTCAATGGATTGTTTGCCAATATTTGATAGAGAAAAAACATGGCAAGGATGCACCAACATTTGGAGGAAACAATGGGGCTAGTGGTTCTGAAGGGGGAAATGAAAATCAGGAGGAATCCATACACAGGGGAAATACAGGAAACATACCCTCTCAGTCCCACGTAGCCAACAAAGCCACTCCTAGACTGTACTTCCCTACTTTCAGAACATCTCATCCAAGGGAATATAATCCTTTGAGTCAGGAGACTATGGAGGATGAATGGGAGACAATGGAGAGGGAATATAACAATATGAGTGCAGGCTTCAAGAGACAAGTCTCCTTACTTGATTTCTATCATCTCAAACTCAAAAATAAATCCAAGGAATGTTATCGGGGAGATAATGAGCTAGGATTCAAGGAAAGTAGGATGGAAATTCCTACCTTTGATGGAACCAATCAGATATCAACTACAACTTGGGTACAAAATATCTATGTGTATTTACAGTTGAACTCCATGGAAGAAGAAAATGCCATGACGTATGCAACCATGCATTTGTTGGGCAAGGCCCATGATTGGTGCTTCCATGGGGTAACTACCTTGGGGCATGGAAAAATTACTTCCTACATGGATTTCAGTCATAGAATCACTGATAGGTTTGATATGGAGGATCCTTAGCTTAATTTCAGGGAGCTCATGTAGATGAAGCAAACAGGGTCTACATAAGATTTTATTGAATATTTTCAAAGGGTGGCAGTTAAGGTTCTATATATGTCTGAGTCCCATTTATTGATGATATATATTGAGGCACTAAATGAGCCTTTACGTGGATGGGTGAAGGATTTCAATCCTACAACCCTACAAGATTCCATTGAGCGCACTAGGTACTTGACTGGAGCAGCCAGTAAAAACAAATTCACTCCTAAACCTCCAATTATTAATAAACCCACAGGTCCAAGGAAATTTGACAGGGAAAAGGGGGCATTGGATGAGGCTACAAGGACGTAATTGAGAAGGAAGAAACTATGCTTCACATGCAAAGAATCATGGTAGCCAGGGAATAAGTGTTGGAGTAAGGGAAGATTCATTATATTGAGATAGTGTCAGATAGTGAAGATGAATCTGAAGATGAGTAAAGTGGATCTCTTCATAATATATACATGAGTCATAAGGAAACATAACAAGATAAGAAGGTACAAGAGAATGAAGTACCCACGACACATGAGGAAGGCCTCAAGAAGGTCGTTATAGATTTTATGAGTGAGGTACCCAAATTCAACACTTTTTGAATGAAAGGTGTGGTGCAAGGCAAAGAGATACAATATTTATTGATGGAGGGGCTTCACATAAATTCATCAATGTGGCTATGGTATAAAGGAGGTGCATTCCCATGACACCATTTGAGGGTTTTCTAGTTGAGGTAGCAGGTGTACGCACTATGACATGTGACATATATATTCCCTAAATGAGCTTGACATTGGACAGGTACACCTTGGTACAAGGCTTCTATGTGGTAGACATTCCATATACAAATATTATATTAGGGGTCCAATTGCTTATCACCTTGGGGCCTATTACTACCAATTATAATACCATGGAAATGTCCTTCAACAATGAGGAGGGAAAAAGGATCACACTCAAGGGAATGACAGGGAACTCACATAGAGTAGTGACCACCAAAAACATGCATGCCATATTCAGGCATGAAGAGGTGGCCTACGTAGTTGAATGTTTTATTATGGAGATAGGAAATGGAGAACCCAAACAGTATCCTCCTGACATTCAAAGAATCCTTCATAAGAACAAAAAGGATTTTGAACCGATCCCTCTAGGTCAACCACTAGATAGAGGATTTGAACACATTATTGAGTTGGAGTAGGGTGTTGAACCACTAATAACCACACCTTACAAGCATCCTAAGAAGCATAAATATGAGATAGAAAGTGCCATCAAGGAGTTTCTATCCATGGGGCATATCAGACCAAGCTCAAGCTCGTTTGCATCATTAGTGGTATTGGTGAAAAAGAAGGATGGGACTATGTGCATGTGCATAGATTAACGGGCCCTAAACAAAATAACCATTAAGAACAAGTACCTCATTCCTAGGATTGATGAATTGTTGTATGAACTACATGGTGAAGTCTACTTCACAAATATATATTTATGCTCTGGCTATCATTAGATCGGGATGAGAGAGCAGGATATACATAAAACCACCTTCAGATGTCACTTTTGGCATTATGAGTTACTTTTGATGCCTTTTGGCCTCACCAATGCTCTGACTAATTTTTAGTATTGTATGAACCATGTGTTCAACAAGCAATTGAGAAAATGTTTACTTGTCTTCTTTGATTATTTTTAGATCTATAGTAAGACATGGGAGGACCATCTAAGACATGTGGATGAAATATTAAGCATCATGGAGAAACATAATCCTTATATGCCAAAGAATCTAAGTCTTATATTGGTATGACCGAGGTTCTCTACTCGGGACACATTGTTGGGGAAAAGGGGGTACAGGTTCATCAAGAGAAAATACAAGCTATCATTGTTTGGCCCACTCCTAAGACAATTACAGAACTAAAAGGATTCCTTGGTATTTGCATCTACTACATAAAAAAATTCAAAGGCTTCTCCCAACTTTATGCACCACTGACAGATCTAACCAGAAAAGGGACATTCTCTTGGATTGATGAAGTGTAGGTTACATTTGAGAGGATGAAGAAAGTGATGAGTACTTTCCCTGTACTATCCCTACCTGATTTCTCTCAACCTTTTATACTAGAGTGTGATGCATCCGGGGAAGGTGTTGGGGCCATCCTTATGCAGAATAAGAATCATGTTGCCTATGAGAGCCACAAATTGAGGGGACCTGAGCTTCTCTATACCATCTATGATAAAGAAATGCTGGCCATAATGCACAGATTGTCTAAATTCAGGTAGTATTTAGTTGGAGCAAAATTTTTGGTGATGACTGACCACAATAGCCTCAAATACTTTTTGGGCCAGAAAGACCTTAATGAGAGGAATAAAAAATGGGTAAGCAAAATCCAAGCTTACAAATTTGATATAGAATATGTCAAGGGCAATAATAATGTATTAGTGGATTCGTTATCAAGAATACCCTCAACATATTCCATGACGAAAATATCAGTTGACTGGAAGTACCAACTACTAGTGGAGTATTCTAAAAGAAAATTTGCATGTGAGTTGATGGATGGAAAACTACAGGATGATAGGTATAGAGTCATGAATGATATCATTTATTACAAAGGGAGGATCTATCTAGTTCTAGAATATTCATAATACTTATAGGAAAATAAGAGAAGGTTCTCTTGGAAAGGACTCAAGGGAGACATCATGCGTCACATCAAGGAATGTACTACTTTCCAAAAAAATAAATATGAACATTCTCATCCAACAGGGCTCTTACAACCACTTCCTATATCAGAGAGAAAATGGGAAAGCATATCAATGGATTTCATCATAAGTCTTCCCCGGGCGCAAGGTAAGGATTATATATTCATGGTAGTGGACCGTTTAACCAAGTTCAATCATTTTTTTCCATCTCCATGGACTACAATGCATCACAAGTGGATGAATTATTCTTCAGAGAGGTCTTCCGGTTACACGGCTTACCTAAGACCATTGTGAGTGACAGGGACAACAAATTCATGAGCATCTTTTGGCAAGAATTATTTAGATTGGTGGGAATTTATTTGACCCTTAGCATGAGCTACCATCCATAGACAGATGGGAAAACAAAATTGTAAACAAGTGGTTGGAGGGGTATCGTCAGAACTATGTAATAGGGCAACAAAATGATTGGGTCAAATGGATTTATTTGGGTGAGTATTGATACAACACCAACCACCACATGTCTATTGGTATGTCCCCTTTCAAAGCCTTGTACAAATATAAGCCTCTTACTTTTGTGGAGATTGTGTTAGGAGATAACAGGGCTCCTATGGAAAAGGAGTGGATACAAGCTAACCATGACATCCTCCAAGATCTCAAATACAATTTGCATAGTACAAAAAACCAATAGAAATTGTATGCTGACAAAAAGAGGGTGGAGCGCACTTTTGACGTTGGTGACTTGGTGTACTTAAGGCTGCAACCCTACATGCAAGCATCTATCAAGAAGAGTGGTGCTGAGAAACTTAAATTGCGCTTCTATGAACCTTATGAAGTGCAAAGAAGAATTTGGGAAGTTGCATATGAACTAAAATTTCCATCATGGAGTAAAATTCACAATGTCTTCCATGTTTCTTGCTTAAAAAGAGCATTGGGGCAGTATGTGATAGCCAATGAAAAATTTATACCATTTGATGATGAAGGTCACTTACTCTTGATTCCAAAAGAGATCATAGAAACTAGGGTGAAGCAACTAAGGAGCAGAGAAGTTAGACAATATGTCTTTAAATGGAAGGACTTTCCTATAGAAGATGCTACTTGGGAAAGTGAGCAGGTATTACACCAAACTAGATTAGAATTGCTTGTTGGCAAGAAATTTCTAGTAGGGGAGACTGTAATGTCCCCTTCACTTTGACATGAGCACATGAGGACTTATTATTCTAGCTACCCCTCTAGACTATATTCCAAGGTAAAAAAAGGGGAATTTGAGGTGTGGAAATGTCACTACAAGAACTATTGTTATATTATTAAAGTGACAACAGTTAGAAGGGGAAAAGGCTATGTAACTTAAAATAAAAATTAAAATAGTAACCTTAGAAAATGAAAAAGTAACTCAACAACAAATTAGATGGTGGAGGTATAAAAGGAAGAGGAGGGTTCCTAACTCCTCATTCATGATATTATTCTCTTGAGTGAATTGAGCTATGCAACTTACATTTTGAGTGTTTTGAGTCAAGAAACCCTAGTGACTAGAAAGGAGGTGCTAGATCCCTATATTCCTGGTCCAAGCTTGGAGAAGGAGGTGAAAGATTCCTCCCTCACCATTCTACACCATCTTTCAATTACTATCTTCACAAAGGAGGAGACAAGGTGCAAATGTAGGAGGTTTTTGCAGGGGGGGTGCACTGCAACAAGGATATCTACTCGATTTGAGGAGGAAGAGTGAGATCTAGAGCCAAACTCTTCTTAGGAGGATTTATCAGTCCAAGAGTTCCCTAACTCATCCATCTCCAAAGGGTTTATCTCAATCCCATATAATTTATTTGAGCTTGGGGCAAATTTTGAAGAGGGTGCATCATTCACTAAGTAAATATTTAATCAGAGGGTTAGATTTCAATATCTGACCAAGGGTTTGGTCCATCTCTACTGTCCTATTCCCGATATAAAGTTTTGTACTATTTTCTAAGGGTTTTGGGGCCATATTCTAAGAGGACGAAATATTTATCTTCTTCAACCAGTCAAGGTGTATCTGCATCAGATCTGAAGGTTACACGTGTTCAAGGAAGAGAATTTGATATTGTATCTACTCTTCACTTAGTTTTTAGTTGTTTGGATATTCCATTATATTGTATCTACAGCCAGGGCCTTTCTATTGTGTTTTTGGTTCCAGGTCTACATTTTTGTGTTTGAAGGATGACCTATTACTATAATAAAGGTCAGATATGAATTTTCTTGAAGTATTTGTTGTGTTTCTCAATGTGATTTGTGATATTTATATGTTTTATGCTCTCTATGCTGTAAATTCTCATACAAAACTACCAGCACATCTTTCTATTGTTGGAAGATTGATTGTTGTCATTGATGTCAACCCTAGTCATGGGTTTTGGACCGCAAGATTGATAAAGGTATTTGGACATGAAGGAAAATGTACATGCATATACAACACCCATGAATGGATAGTATTCATCATGATGTTTCTGGTGGTATGTGGCACGTCACATGGATCCTCATAGTTGAGGAGAAATGAATTTTTCAAGATGACAAAGTGAATTGAAAAAGGAAGTACATGTAGGCCCTGAAAATAATTAAAGAAAATAATTACAAAATAAGAAAGTGTCAGGTCGGCCCTAATGTTAAAAGGAAGTGACATAAATGGTATAA
>SNQJ01S0010083.1:378971-415065 GCA_010110895.2 Picea sitchensis | reverse complement strand
ATGATTTGCAAGTAGATGGAACCCTTTGTTGTCTCCTCCAAGCTCTCACAAATCCTCTTCAAGCTCTCCAACTTTGCTCCAACACCAACACCAAGCCAACACCAAGAGCTCCTTCCCTCTCCACTCCAACTCAAAGATGAAACGAGGAAGAAGAGGGAGAGATTGTGCTTTATCTCCCCTCTCTAACCCTAAAAATGCCCTAGGGCCCACGCTCAAAGCCAAAAAAAAAGAAAAAAAAAGAAAAAAAAAACAAAAACACTTTTTCGGGCCAAAATTCGGGGAGCGCCCGCGTGGGTCTGGGAGCGCTCGGGGAGCGCGGTTCCGGGGGGTTGGGAGCGGGTCCTGTAGGTTTGGGAGCGTGGGGGGAAGCGGACCGAGAGCGTGGAGCTTCGGGAAAAGGCAGGGAGCGCCAAAGACAGGTCGGGAGCGCGGTTCGGGAGGGCCGAAGTGTGGGAGTGAGCGTGGTTCCGGGATGCTCCCGCTCGGAGCGCGGTTCGGGGGTCCGAACTGGGGGGGGGACGCTTCGGCAACCCTGACCCATCCAATCTGAATCTGTATATCCATGAAGTATTACACCTCCATCTGAAGTGTATCTAAGTCCATATGCTATAGTCCCTCGGACATATCTGAGAATATGCTTAACAACAACCATATGAATATGTTTCGGTTCGCACATGAACTCGATGAGGGCATTCACCGCGTAACAAATGTATGGTCTGGTATGTACCAGATACATCAAGGACTCAATAATTTGACGATCTTCTGGATCTGAACTTGTAGCTTGATCATGTAACTTATTCAGGTTAGAAATCATAGGTGTGGTCATGGACTTATAGTCCAGCATCCGAAATCTGCGAAGCACATGAACTACATGCCTTCTTTGTGAGAGAAAGATCTCACCAGGTTTCTGCCACATCTCTAAGCCAAGAAAGTAATGCATAAAACCCAAATTCTTCATTTCAAATTCTGCTGATAACTCCCTCTTAGTTTGAGCTATTAGATGTTCCTCTCCAGTAAGGAACAAATCATCACGTATAAGACCAAGATAACATGATGATTCTTCACAATATTTACATAAAGATTAGGATCTTCTATACTCTTGGACAACCCAAGACTTTGAAGAAAACTGTCAATTCTTCCATACCAAGCTCTCAGAGCTTGTTTCAATCCATACAAGGCTTTCTTCAGTTTGCAGACATGGGATTCTTTCCCATGGATCACGAAACCCTCAAGCTTCTCAATATAAACCTCTTGCTCAACTTCACCATTAAGAAAGGCAGTCTTAACATCCATTTGGTGAAGTTTCCAATAAAAAACTGAAGCAAGAGAGATGATGATTTTGATAGAGGTATACCTGGCAACAGGAGCAATGATCTTGTCATAATCAATTCCTTCTTTCTGAGAGAAGCCACTAGCCACAAATCTAGCTTTGAATTTTTCCACACTGCCATCTGCTGCATGCTTTATTTTGTAAAGCCATTTAGAGGTTACTACTGATTTTCCTTGAGGTTTAGAGACCACTTACCATACATCATTCTTCAATATTGACTCGTACTCTTCTATCATGGCATCCTTCCACACTTTATGTTTGGTAACCTCTTCAAAAGTGGAAGGTTCTGAGTCAATCAGATGCTTCAGGCTTCAGTTGAGCTATCAGACCTGAGTATTTATCTGGTTTCTTGCTTTCTCTGAAGGTACCTTTAGGTACTGCATACTTTTCTGCTTCCTTTAAAATTTCACGGCACCAAGCTGGCTTTCTTTTGATAGGAGGTTTCTCTAAGGGAAACTCAACATAATCCATTATGAGTTCCATTCAAGGCTCTTTGGCCTCCTGCTTTTGCTCATTTGGAAGTGGTGAATTTGAAGGTTTTGGAGATGGAGCTTCCTGCTCCTCTGTGTCACATGGAAGTTCTCTGGAATGACGAAAGGTTGCTTCCTCATGGAAGGTCACATCTCTACTGACCTCAATGAACTTTTGCCCTGGTACATAGATTCTATATGCTTTCAAGGTCTCACTGTATCCCACAAAAGTGCCTTTCTTTCCAGAGGGCTCTAACTTAGTCCTCTTTTCTTTTGGTACATGAATGTAGATAGGACTGCCAAAGATTCTCAAATGGTCAACTGAAGGCTTCTTACCGGTGAAGACTTCTTCTGGAGTTTTCTCTTCTAGGGCTTTATGAGGACACATGTTCTGAATATAGATTGTAGTGCTTGCAACTTCAACCCAAAGAGACTACAAAGGATTCTGATCATACATCATGGCTCTGGCTGCTTCACAAATTGTCCTGTTCTTTCTTTCTGCAACCCCATTGCGCTGAGGACAATAAGGCATAGTCAACTCCCTCCTAATCTTGGAAGTCTGACAAAGATCATTATACTTGTGGGAGTCAAATTCTTTTCCATTGTCTGTTCTAAAAACACGGATGTGTCTACCTGTCTGATTCTCAACAAGAATCTTAAAATCTTGAAATTTACTAAAAGATTCATCTTTAGTTTTCAAAAAATAAATCCAAGTTTTACGAGAACAATCATCAATAAAAATGATATAATAAAGACAACGATTCATTGACGGAGTAGTCATAGGTCCACAAAGATCAGAATGAATAAGATCTAATATACCATTAGTTTTTCTATTACCGTGAGGGTAAGCTTTCTTTGTATTTTTACCAAGAGCACAACCTCTACAAATACCATCATGCTCAATGAAAAAAACTGGCATACCTGTTACCATCTTTTGCAAACCTGGGAGAGCATTATAGTTGAGATGTCCCAACCTTCTATGCCACAGTTCGCAGGGGTTGATTATCTCATGAGCTAATGCTTGAATAACTTGACCAATGACTTTGTAAAGTCCACCCTCTTGAGTTCTGATTGTCATGGCCGAGCTCATACTTCCATTTGAGGGCCACATAAGAGCCTTTCCTTTGGAGAAGGCTACTGAGTACCCTTTGCTTTCTAGAGCTGCAACTGAGATAAGATTTTTTTTTAATCCAGGAACATAAATAATTTCTTCAATATGAAATACATTACCTGTTTGAAGCTGAAAAAATGCTGATCCGAATCCTTTGATGTCATAGGTGCCATCATCACCCAATTCTACCTTCACATTGAACTTCTTATCTAGATAGTTCGCAAGGTTCTGTTTGAAGCCTGTTATGTGTTTGGAGCCCCCGCTGTCCACTAACCAAACTTCTTCCGACTTGGTGACAGTACCAGAGAGGGCTGAAACAAGATAACTTTCTCTGCACTATTCTTGTTCTTTAGTAGTAGCTCTGGTTCTTCTTCTTTGAGGCTCTTCTTCCTCAGTTGCAACTGAAGCATGGAACCTGCCTCTTTGCTTTTGCTGTGAAGGAGGGTTCCTGCAGTCTTTTGCATAATGACCTAGCCTCTTACAGTTAAAGCATCTTATTTTAGATAAATGAGTGAAAGTGAGAGTGTTTACCTTGGGGTTTCTTACCTTAGCCTTTGTGTCGGGGAAACTTCTTCCATCTCTTGGCTTTGACTGAAAGAGCATGTCTCTCATTGTTGAGGGTTCATTCTTGCTTTTAAGTCTACCCTCTTCTTCCAGGAAATCATGCCATAATCTCTCGAAGTTGGGTTGAACTTCTCTTCCGTTGACGGATGAGAGAAATGTCTCCCATGAGTCGGGAAGATCATCTACTGTTGTTTGTACAAGGTCATCATCATCCATTGCAACTCGAATTGCTGTAAGTTGATCTCTTGTTTGGGCAATTTGGAAAAGAAGGCAGAGATAGATTCATCCTTTCCCATCTTTAATGTACGTAGTTGTTTCTTCAATATCCTCTTCTGAGTTGGGACCTTCTTTTCATATAAATTTGCTAGGGCATCAAAGCATTCCTTATCTATCCTTAGATGAATAATAAGAGACATCATGCTGCCCTTAACTGAGTCAAAAATGACCCTCTTGGCTTTTCCCTGCCTCTTCTTATCTGCTGCCCTTCCTGTATTTGAAGTAGGTTCTTCTATCACCCTGGTAACCATCTCATCCAAGTCACCTTCTTCTAGTATATTAAACACCCTGGCCTTCCGAGCATTGAAGTTTGAAGCCCCTTCAAGCCTATCTTTTGCTTTGACTGAAAATGAAGCCATACTGAAAACAAGATCTGTTATAAAACAAGCTTATTGCTGATCTGCAAAACAAACCCTTAGATGTGGATCTACGCAGGCTCAAAAGTCTGCCACAATTGAGCTCTTTTCATGCCCTAAGCTTTGATACCATGTTAGAAATTCAAGGGAAAACTAGAACAATAATATTCTTTTAAATTTATTCACTACAGTAGATATAGATCAACAATCAAAACAAAATTTCTGAAGTAGATCAATCATAGAAATAACACAATGGATCTGAACATGTAGAAAACAATTCTATAGTAAATCTGAACATGAACAAATCTGATCATTAGCAATAAAAACAATTCTGAACAATTAACTTAAACAAATCTGATAATTAGCAAAGCAAAAACTGAACATTACCTTGATCAAAACAAAGAACTGATTTACCTTAGATGCTTGCAGCTATCCTCTTTTCTGTATGCTCAGAAAATGCTATAATGGTCATGGATCAAACCCTCAAGGGTAGATCTCATCATGATCTATGTGGATAGTTTTTCCAAGAAGAACTCAAGGACCAATCAACATAAGTAGGGCTGATATAAAAACCCCAAAGACCAAATTAGAGGTTGAAAGAAAACCCCTAACAACCCAAACAAAAATTGTCCAAGAACATATAGGACTGCTACAACAAATATGTAGCTTAGGGTAGCAACCTTAGGGCTGTCATAACAAGCCCTAAAGGCTGGAATTAACATGTGATAGCAACAACACAAGAAGAACACAAGAAGAACACAAGTGGCAGCCAAAGAGAAACCAACAATAGCTAGAGGAAACACCAACGACAACCTTAGAGGAACCCACGACAAGTTGGGAGGAGCTAGCGACAGGCTGGGAGGAGCTAGGAGGGGGCCGCGACACCTGTAGCAGCAAGGAGACAGAGCCATACCAAAAAGAAGAGACTAGAATAGGGAAGCTATACCCTAGAGTAGCACAAGAGGAACCCCTAACTAACAAGAGGGAGAAAAATCAAGAAGGCTGCACCTCAAAACAACAAGAGATCACTCCAAGGAGGCCGCACCGAAAAAGACCAAACTGAAGAAGAGTAGCCGCAACAAAAATCAGACCAAAGGAAGTGAGAGTGTAAGAATCAATGAGAGAGTGAGGGGTGAGGTTCTTTTTATAGTTTAGTAAGGGGTTAGGGTTAATTAAATTAACCCTACCTTTTAGGGTTAATTAAAACCCAATTAAAACAAAATAAAAAAATAATTAATATTTTAATCAATAAAAATATTAATTAGAAAGTCAACAAGTCAAAGTGACTAGAAAAGGCCTACACCGCAATAAACATTAAGAAGGACGTGGCCCAAGCAAGGGGAGGTGTTGTCGTCCTTATACACACTTGCAAACATGGACTAAGTCCAATCCACTTAGTGTGTCCTCAGAGCCACAATGCCTAAGTTCAAGCCCACTGTCACCTTGACTTGAAGTTCATCCGTCTAGGCTTACTCCTAGGGAAGCCAAGGGGGGTAGACCCTAGTTACTATGTGAGTTAAAAGATTAATTCTAGGAGTTAATTTTAATTGGTTAAAGGTTTGGGGGAATCTAGCCTACATGAAGGGCAGACAATGCAAAGTGCAAGATTTCAATGAGAAGCAACCCTTTTCCTAAGTTGACTAAGACTAGTGCCTAAGGTTGGGTAATGGGGTCAACTAAAGTAACAAAGAGATTAAACTTTACGAAGGAAGAAAGACTTTACAAAGTTAACAACTAGATACAAAATAATTACTTTACAAAACAATTGAATTAGACAAAAGTAAATGATACAACTATCTACACAAATGAATATAAAGAATACTAAAGATACAACAACTATTAACAATATTAAATAGGCAAACACTAATTAAACTAACTTGACTTGATTTGTGCAGGGAAAGGAAAGAGTATTCAAGAGAAGATCACCACAACACAATAAGCCAACAACCCAAACAATGAAGTGCCTCCACAAGATGCGCAACTTCAAGGGGTTGTCTTCAATGGCATCAACACAACTACAAACCCAAACAAGAAGTGCCTCAACAAGATGCACAACTTCAAGGGGTGATTAAAGATAAAGCAAGTAAAAGCCTCCACAAGCAAGAGATGCGCACCTATTAGTTAATCATTCACAATGCTCAATAAATTGCATGTAAAGTAACTTAAATGAAATGCTTGCAAAATTAAAGAGCATAAACCATCAAAAGATTAAGAAGTTATATTGAGTTAAGGTGGATTAAGTTTTAGGATTGATTAAGTTGATTAAGTTAAAGTGAATCCTAAAACTGTGTGACTTCCCTAGAACTCTCCCCGCTTATACCAAAAAGATTGCTTGGTGCTCAAGAAGTGAGGCAAACAAGGCCACACCCTAGCTCCACAGGTCAATCCAGGAACAAAAGTACTCCACAAGGGGGACACTTAGTGCCGTGAGACCATCCCTGATCTAACACCCCTTGCTTCTTCCTTAGGCTCCTTTTTTGTTGGCAAAGTTGGGACAGTTAAAAGTGTTCTAATTAACTAGATAAATTGAAGCCCTATGGATCTAAAGTAAGTTGAGCCTTAAGAATTAGTTAAGTTAAGTTGGATTAAGTGCTTGCAATTAAAGTAAAGTAAATTGCTTAAACTTGAAAGAGATTAAGTGATTGAACTTGAAAACAAAGCAAATACTTGGAATGAAAATGAATGCTTGAAAAACACAAGTCAGTTACTATGCCTCCACGACTTAAGTAATGAAATGAAAAGAGCTTCTAAGATCTAGAGATAAACCATGAATACAAGCACTAGAAGCAATAAACCACAACTAGCACCTAGCCTTACGATATAGGATGGTTGGCTTGGCCAAACTCTTTCCTAAGTGTAGGCAAACAATAAAGAATAAAAGAACTTGAAAGAAAACTAATCCTAGCCACACAACCGTCTTAAGGACAAGTGGGGCAAACTAGAAATGAAAAGCAATGCTGAAAATAAAACTAATTAACTAGTCTTATGATATAGGATGGTTGGCTTGGCCAAACTCTTTCCTAGTTGTAGGCAAACTAGAGATTAAAAACGTAGAAATTTTAATTTGCTTGAGAAATGCAATCCCTAGAGATTCTTTTGGGTTTGCTTAAAACTTGAGAAAGAAGAAGAAGAAGGGGGTATTCAATAGCCTTGCTTAGGAGGAATTTACTTGACTCTAAATGGCCCCAAATGGGATGTTTCTCCACCTTTCTGTCACAAACCTGCAAAAAACCAACGAGTAAAACTTGTTGGAAAAGTTGTAGAAATGACAAAAAATCTGCAGAAAATTTCTATTAGTGGAAACCAGAAATTTATAGTACAAAACTAGCAGTATATATATTCGTTTTTGGTCTATTTCAGAACACAAATCCACCCAAATATAGAGGAATATGAACAGAAAAGCAGAACAAAAAATATTAGAGGATTTATGTGGATGATGAGGAAGATTTCCAGATCTGAAATCTATCTTCAAAACCCTTAGTTGACCTGCAAATTTCTTGAAACAATGCTACAAAAAAGAGAAAGGGGTGAGCACATTCATGTAATAAAACAAAATACTTTGTTAAATCTACAAGATATACTCACTAGATCTATGATAATACTACCAAAAGATCTACCCAAACAAAATACTTTGCTTGGGATCCCTACTCTAGATCTACAACAAATGAAAACAAGAAATAACTACAACAAAATCACCTCATTAATCAATGTGGCACCAAGAAGACTCTTCACACCATGTATCCTCCAGAGATTTCTTGTATTAGAAGCAAGCTAGGACAAATACTTGCCCAAGCTTGAGAAAAGAAAGAGAGAGCAAGAAGAATGAGAGAGAAGAGTGGGAGAGAATGGAGAGGAGAGGAGAGAAATGGGTAGAGTAACCTTGCACTGAGATAGATCATGTGAAAAGAGGGAGGGAAGGCTCTTATTTATACTTGGGAGCTAAGAGTTACCCCTCTTGGATGCTCTCCAAGTGTCCATCAATCAAGAATCATTGAACATCTCAAGGGGACGCACTTTTAGGGTTTAGGAGGTGAGTTAGGGTTTTGGTAATGAGTGGGGTGTGAGTTGGCACCCATTACCAAGTCTAAAGGTGAGGTGGAGGCTCAAGGAGGGCACACTAGGGAGAGAAGGGCCCCACCATCTTTAGTTTTTTATTTACCATGGTTTCCTCAAGGAGGGGGGCGCAACTTCCCTAGGGGAGTAAGTGGTATGAAGTGAATGCTAAGTGAGGGGGTGTAAAAAGGTTAGGATAGCTTAGGTATGGGTTTGGGTAAGTTCTCCCACTCTTTCTCTAATTAATTTGCTCTTTTTACAAAAAAATGACAATTTGACTTTGTCAATTCCAACAATTAAATTGCTGCCTTAAACTGACTTAGACTCCTCATGGACAAACACCTAGCAAAACTTGTCCAATTGAGTTGAAACTTGGTCCAAGGGAGTAGGGGGGGTCTCATTCCATTTCTTTTGAGCACAAATACCTCGATCAAAATCCCAAGGACCTAGTTTTTACATTTTTATTATTATTAAAAATTAATTAAAATTACCATTAACTAGGTAATTTTAAAAAATTAAAAAAACTATCTAGACTCGACGGAATTCCGCAAGACTCTAGGAGATGTCTAGCATGGTCATTTACAATACTCCTAGACACTAGCTACCATAAGGCTCGACCATTAGAACACCTTTCACCACTTTGGAGGATTATTGTGGGAGTGAAAAACTCAAGGGAAATTAATAAGGCTGGTCAAGCCAAATTAATAATCTGACGAAAAAAACACTCGATGAAAGGGACTCCTCTAATGATAAAGTCCTAGGAAACTGACCTAAACTATGATCCATGCAGACCCATTACATTATTATCCCACGCAGGGGAGCGAAAATTCCAATTACAAAAATACACGATGAAGCCAAAACTGCCTTGTAGAACCAACAAGTATTCAACTTGGTAGCACCAACAGGTGCATATCTTCATGGTACATGGAGTTGACCCCCTAGTCGAAATAGGTGGTCAACAGGAGGCAACAAGACAAAGTCAAAGGGGTCTTCTTTAATGGAAAGATGTCCACATAAGTCTCATGATAACTTATAAGCTTTTATCATCCCAACATAAGAGGAATGTCACTGATGTGATGATGTCCTTCTTCTTAACTGCTCCTAGGTTCTCATGGACCATCCCGGGAGAGAAGAAGATCACACATCATCTCGTCTTGGCATTTAACCAAGAACCACTTGGTCTTAGACCAAGATACCCCAGAACACATCTGGGGGCCCTAGATCACCACTAATGTCTTATCCACCAAGGTACACAACCAAGGATCAATCCAAGCACCGAGCAAGGATTCCCTAGAACACATCTAGGGACTTACATCATCAAACTGCTTGGTTCTTGACCAAGAACCCCAACAATACACTGGGGGCCTTCACTAGGGTCTTTTGCCATGGCTCTAACTGCTTGGTCCTAGACCAAGAACCCCAGGAGTGCACTGGGGGCCCTAGATCTCAGCTAGGGTCTTATGCCATCCTCCTGGAGAATGGCTCTTGCAGCTGCTTTAATTTAACAAATATCTCAAACCCAATTTGGAGAAGAAGGCAATACAAAGAATAGATACTCAAACCCTTCTAGGATCAAAAAGTTGCTCTAATAATAAATGATGTGGATTTAACCACTCATGAGTAGATTTCAACACGAGTGTGAAATACAAACTCTCTGACCGAATTTTATTAAACCAAACACTAGCTTATATAGCTTTACATAAAGAAAACTAACTCAACAAATTTAGGAGAGAAACACAAACTAGAAGTAGATCCTAAAAACTAGCACTGGATCCTAAGAACTAGCAACTAAGCACAATAATAGAGATAGTTGGAGAAATGATCTTAAGTTTTAACTACTCCATGAGAATAGGAAACCAAAAGGATTCATCACTTTCAAACCACTCCTACCCAAATAACAACGAGAAATACATATGCTAAGACTAAGGAAATATACTTATGTTAAGACTAAGGACTAGAATCTCTATCAGGTGGGTTAATCACCCATATGTACCTTCAATAAAGCTAGAATACATCAAATAGAGGGTTCACATTTGATCTCAAGCAAAGATTAGCCATAATCTCAACATGCATGCCCTCACCATAGCGCTCAACATCATGCATGTTGAAGATATTGCATGCATGCTTTCCTTTCTAACTACACCACCTACAAGCCTTATCCAAGAAATCTTGTACCAGGTACTGGTCAGGTGATAACATTGCACCTCTGATATAATGGCCAAATCTGCACACTTTTAGCGATGGAATAAGTTTTCTCTAACTCCATCCTGGATCAAACCTCCCCACTTAGAAGTTGTTGGGGATCAACAATTCCTACCGATCAGGGAGACTTTGCTTTGATATGCTTTAAGGTGTGTCACCAGTCGACCTGGGGTGACTATAATTTCAACCAATTTTGATAAAGTTTTAGGGTTTCTTGTTTGGTTGCCCTTGGATTGTATTGAAGAACTATATCAAAGCAAAGTTTCCCCAATTGGTAGGAGTTGTTGATCCCAAACAACTTCTTCTCTGGTTTCCCTTGCACTGTATTGAAGAACTATATTTGCTTCCAACTGTGCACCAACCTTAGTGATAAGCTTTTTAGGAATCAATGTGACATATTCTTTGTTACGAACCAATTGGTTCATAAACTGAGTATGCATTGAAAAAGAGCAAAAAGACTCATGAATGTAATGTCAAAAGATAAAATATGAATGATATGAATGTCATACAATTCTTAATGAGATTTACATTTGTTAGATTTAACTGCATCTTAGATCTGGTTTAATGCTTCCACAGTTATACACAATTTACTGTAAACACAAACACACTAAGATGCTTAACTTTAACACAGCGGAACTGTGGAACATAGACTTGTAATCCGATCATACACAAGTATTCAATCCCAAAATCAGTGTTCTTATACCAAGAATCAGTGGGCTCCCGTACCAGGGATAATGGCTCAATTCTTTTACAAAGAAAATAGTAAATACCAAAACACTTACAAAAACATTGCTTTCCAAAGTCTACTCCTTAGACCTGCTGTCTTCTCAGCTATGCTGCTGCTTTGACACTTGTCAATACTTTGGAGGCTGTTGTGCTAAGTTACCCTTGCTGCTGGCCACCTGTCCATCCCTCAAGGGTACTGTTCTAGCCTTTCAACCTGCTGCTACAGGTCTGCACCAGTCCTCTTATCAGTTCTGTCCAGCTCTCCAAGGTTCACTCCTTGCTGCTGGGCACTTGTGGCTACCACATAATTTGTCTAAGGTCTGTGGCCTCACTTTCTCCAACGATCTGAGAACACTTCTCAGCTGCTGTTGTTATTATCTTGCCGTGGCAGCTTCATTAACCCCTGTGGCTGTGACTAGGCTTGCTCCTCAAGCCTGCTGTCACCTTGTCTTGGACAGCCAGCCCTCTAGGGATCAGCCTCCTCTCTAGCCTACTCGGCCTCCTCTCTAGCCTGCTCGGCCCTCTTCTAGGATTGATATAGGCCAGCGGCCTACTCAGCTTCCTTCAACAGGGGTACCTGCCCAATAACAAGAGAAAATCACCACAAAAATGAGGTCTAACAGCCTCTCTCCATCGCTGGTATATGTCTCCTAAAACTACAGAAAATTTCAGACCTCTATCTCTCCATGTCTCCACATGTGTTTTGTCACAATGACTTGATCTCTTATATATACAAGTCCAAGGGGTGTGTGTCAAGGAGTCTTTTCAGAAGTCATCTCAAATGTAGGCTCATGTGGGTGTGAAGCCCCATCACAAACCCCCAAAGCCCATGAGGCCCCGACCTCATTTCTAGGCCGATTTTGACGAATGAAAGGATAAACTGATGCCAACGAAATTTCCCACAAGCTTGGCACCATGGCTTCTAGTGGGAATACCTCCCGAAGCTATAAAATCAACAATGTTGGCATGTGATGTTATATATACACATTGAATAGTCACATGTTGAATAGACACAACCCTTGAGATGGCGATGAACTATGTACTAATTAGATGTTTATATATTTATATATGTTATATGCTTATATATTACTACTATTATTATATGTTTCATACTTTATGTATGTTACATTTCGTTCCCATTAAAAGATGCTTTTTCCTTGAAGCATGGTTTGGAGAAGGATACATTTTGTTTTGAGTGGTGGTGATCTACTTTTTGTTGGGAAAAGCCTTGTTCCACCTTGTAATTTTTCCACTTCGTTGAGATATTCTAGATATGCTGCCCTAAGTTAAGTAAACTGTTGAATTATATAGCTTTGGAAGCTGTTTTCCCTATTGTAACTAACCATGTAAATAAAGTTTTGATATTTATGTAAAGCATCAAACACATGACAAGTGTCAAACTTATACCGAGACAACCTTTTGCCATGTGTCAACCTCATAGCACCTCTAAGAGGGCTGCTTAGGGCGGTTGTAGTGGCCAGATTAGGGAGGTTGCTTAAGAGGGCTACTTAGGGCAGTTGGAGTGGCCAGCTTAGGGGGGCTGCTTAGGGTGGTGGTATGACAGCTGTTATACAATTGTCATACAATCCTAAGACAACAGTTTAAGGCAGCCTCTAGAAGAGACAAAGGAAGTGACCTTTGGGAGCATTAGGAGGTGGCTCTTGGGAGCTTTAGGAGGTGGCTCTTGGCAGCCAAAGGAGGGCAGGTATGACAACTGTTATACAACTGTCATACATTCATAGGGGAATGCTTAGGGCAGCCAAACCAATCTATAAAAATGGGCATTCACTTAACATTTGAAGACTTTTGTTTTGCTCGAGTCTTTTGCTGAGGCAAGGCATCAATTTGCTGAAGTATTTTGCTGGTATATGATTGATATCTATTGGAATCTTCTGCTGGTATATGGCTGCTAGTTGTTGGAGTCTTCTGCTGGTATATGGCAGCTAGTTGTTGAAGTATACTGCTGATACAAGCACTCTATTCTTGTTGAAGTCTTCTACTGTTCCTTGCTGATGTAAGGCTGCTACAAATACTGTGTTAAAGCTGCCATAAGTCTGCTACAACAAGAAGGAAAGTCAGTTATCTTTTGGTGATTTTGTCAAACTGTTATTGTAAGTGTTAGTTCAGCTATTTGTGAAGTTTGTAATTGCTGAAACAGAGGTATTGTTTCAGCCCTCTGAGTCTTAGCTAGTTACTCTAAAGTCTTGTACTGGTATTGTACTTTTTTGAAGAATCTAAAGAGAAGTTTTGGCTGGGTTTTCTTCCCCAAGAGGGTTTCCCAAGGTATACTTGTGTTCTCTCTATGATCTCACTTTCAATGATCCTCATATATGCAAATGTATTGGTATGTTGGTTGTATGCTGTAAATTTTTAAAATTTACCTACAATCATTAGTTTTTCAACATGGTATCAGAGCTTCCCTGAAAGAAGCCATTTTTGCAGAGAGTTATTAGATTTGTGAAGGAGACTACAATATTTCAGTTTTTGAAGGAAGTCAAAAACAAGGACAAGATGATATCAAGCACTAAGCTTGATGAGAAACTTGAGGGACCTGATAACTTCAGAGCATGGAAGTACATAATATCCCTTGTTCTGGAAGAAAATGACTTCTCAAATTATGTTATCAAAGAGGTTGCAGAACCTGAGGAAGAGGAAGCTAAAGGTAATTACAGGAAGAATCTGATAAGGGCAAAGAGAATAATTGCAGATTCTATAAAAGACCATCTTATTCCTCATGAATCATCCTTGAAGACTCCCAAAGAGATGTTTGATGCTCTATCTCGTCTATATGAAGGAAGGGACATAAACATGAAGATGGCTTTGAGGACTCAACTCAAAAATGTAAAGATGCAGAAGTTTGAATCTAGTCATGCCTTCTTTACAAGAATTTCTCAGATTAATGAACAAATTATAGCTATCGGTGACTCAATTGAAGAAGCATAGTTAGTAATCACTACTCTGAATGAACTTCCGAAGTCACGGGACTCTTTCATAAGAGGAATCTATTCAAGAAGTAAGTTAACAAAGTTTAGAAGGCCGTGGGAAGATTGTGTCCAAGAAGAAGCAATACTGGGAGCAAGAGAAGAAAAGCTAAGTGATGATGAAGATCAAGCTCTTGCAACCCATTTCAGGAAAGGAAAGAAAAAGAAGGAAAATCATCCTCCACAAAAGGAGTTTCAGAAATTTGAGAAAGGTAAGATAGACTATTCTAAACTCAAATGTTTTTGTTGTGAAAAGCTGAGACATCTTGTCAGAGTTTGTCCTCTCATAAAAGAGGTCAAAGAAAGGAGGAAACACAAAAGACATCATGCTCATATTACTGAAGATGATGAACCTGTTTTCAAGAGAGAAAGAAAAAAATATTTAGATGAAGAGTATGTTTTGGTGGTAGCTCTTACTATTCAATAAATTCGAAACATGACGTGTGGATAGTGGTGCCTCCAGGCACATGACTGGTTTTAAAGATTCTCTTTCAAATCTGACTAAGAAAAATTCTTCTCATCAGGTGAGACTGGGTGATAACTCTTCCTATCCTATTAAGGGCATATGGAATGCTTTTTACAACTTAGATTCAGGAAAACATTTGAAAATGGAAAATGTTTTATATGTACTTGTTGTGCAAAAGAACCTCCTATCTATTTCAGGATTGGAAGAGAAAGGATTACGAGTAGCTTTTGTCGATGGCCAAGTTCTTATGTGGCCGAGATGAAAGAATATTGATGATGCTGTTATAATTGGTATACGTGAAGATGGGTTATACAAGTTAAAAGGAAAGGCAGATCAAGCCTTAGTACAGAGTACTATAAACCCATGTGAACTGTGGCATAGAAGATTCGCTCATATTCACTATAAAGCCTTGTTAGTGGTCAACAAGATGGTGAAAGGCCTTCCAAAAATTCATGTGTTCCATGATGGTGTGTGCAAAGTATGTGCACAAGGAAAGAACGTGAAAAATCCTTTTCCAAGCAGTGATAGTAAAGCAAAAGGAGTTATGGATCTAATTCATTCAGATGTGTGTGGACCTATGTCAGCCACTTCACTCAACGAGTATGTCTACTATGTTTCTTTTATTAATGACTTTTCTCGCAAAACTTGGATTTATTTCTTAAAGAATTGAGATGAAGTCTTTAGTAAGTTTAAGGAATTTAAAGCTCTTGTTGAAAATCTTTCTGAGAGAAAAATAAAGGTTTTAAGATCCGACAACGGAGGAGAATTTACATTTGGTGAATTCAAGGAATTCTGTAGAGAAGCTGGGATTAAGAGGGAGCTTTCTACTCCATACAATTCTCAACAAAATGGTGTTGCAGAAAGAAATAACCGATCAATTATGGAAGCACTTAAAGCCATGATTCATGATCAAGACTTATCAATGTACCTTTGCGTAGAAGCAACAAGGACTGCTTTATATGTACATAACAAAAGTCCTCATAAAGTTCTTGAAAATAAAACTCCAGAAGAAGTGTTTTCTGGAGAAGTTCTAGAGGTTAGTGATCTAAGGATATTTGGTTGTCCAGTGTATATTTATATTCCCAAGGACAAAAGGACAAAGTTGGATCCTTCAAGTAAGAAGGGTATATTTGTCGGATACAACGAAACATCAAAAGCATATAGAGTATATGTCCCTGGATACAAAAAGATTGAAATCAACAGACATGCTATCTTTGATGAAGATGCAACTTTCCGCAAATCATAAAGAAATCATGTAGATGAGGTACATGATGAAGAACCTACAGCTTCTAAAGTACCAGATACATAAGAAGAAGAGCATGTACCTGAGAATCATGATATGATGGAGCCTCATAAACTTGCCGATTCACCCACATAAGTGATTACATATCAGAGAAAACCATGTTGGGCTCGTGAACTCATTCAAGATGCAGAAAGGTATGGTGCCCCAAATAAGACTTTCAGAGAAAGTAAAAGACCTCGATTATATTCTAACTATGTTGCACTTGTGTCTAACATCATTATGTAAAACCTTCCAACTATGAAGAAGCTGCCGAGAAGAAAGTGTGGCAGGATGCCATGACTGAAGAATATCAATAAATTATGAAAAATGATGTTTGGGACATAGTTCCGAGACCAAAAGAAAAATCTGTGGTAACATCTAAATGGTTATACAAAATCAAGCATGCTGTGGATGGCAGTATTGAGAAATACAAAGCAAGGGATTCTCTTAGAAAGAGGGAATAAATTACGAGGAAACCTTTTCTCCTATGGCAAGATACACTTCCATTAGAGCTACTATGGCTATAGTTGCAAAGATGGGATGGAAACTACATCAGATGGATGTAAAAACTGCTTTTTTGAATGGTGATATAGAAGAGGAAGTGTATGTGGAACAACTGACGAGGTAAAAATATGATTCCTAATTATTTGGTGTCACTCTATACTTTGTCACTTAATTTATCAACCCGGGGTTCAATTTATACTTACGAGGCACTCGGTATAATATGCACAGAAGATAGACCTTGCCCAACTATTGGAAAAGATGAACTAAACAAAACGATATATATGTTGATGAAAAGCATAAAAATAATTAAGCTACTATACTGTAAACCCCAACCCAGCTGGTGGTACCTCTCAGGATAAGGTCTTTGAGCTCTCATAACCCTATACCCTCGTGTGTTCACCGAATGAGGTTGCAAAAGAGAATGATTCTGCAACACTCCAAGCAAAGTAAAAGAAACTAGTTGTTTCTTATCCTAATTCATACAGGAAAAATCAGAGATGAAATTATTGCTAAGTTAGCATACCAGAACTTAGGTTCCACAGTTTATATGACTCTTCAAATGATAGTCCAATTGATGATATTACCAGTACTGTTATAGGTACAGACTACTAGCACAATTTTGGAATAAAATATTAATGTGAACAATGACTGATAGGGTTATCAATAATCTGTATCATTCCAAGTCCCAACATAGTTTAGTTGTCATTTTGCAGCATAGCACAGGTGACCATTATGCAGCCGGTGGTTATTCTACAGTCTAAATTCTAAAACAAGAATAGATTTATACAGACTTAAACTGAAAAATAAACTAACAAATGTAAAGTAAGTAACACCAGCATATACATATATTCACAACACAGGATCGTACCTGTGAGCGGGCCCTGTTTCAGGGGTAGTCCTATGCTCACACTTCTCAATTAAACACCGGCACACCCGTAATTTAACACTCAACACATAACAACAATATTATATTAAAAGTATGAACTTGGGGCTCGTGGCTCTTACAATTCGCTATAGTGAAACGCACTCTGATATCATACGTACCGTCCAACATACACTAGCACACTAATATATATACAAATTGAGGGAATCTGGCCGTCTAAATATAGAACTGCCAATTCCTATTATTCCACTAACAGTCTAAACAAGTTAAACTCCTATTGTCTGCTGATTTGCTGAGACATGCGTGGTTACTTAGCCGCCAATCGGAAATATCATCTAGACCCACGGATTCCTTCCATAATAACTGAGCTGGTTTTAGTTGTGCAAGTGGATCAAGGCTTATCTTTAGCACATGCTAAATCGCTTGATTCGATCCGCTGAGGACATATCTCCTTGATCCGTATTAAGTACGGTTGGAACCTTGCTGGAGCAGACAGATAATCCGTTCCCTTTAATTATCTTTTCCAGTGAACACTTAATACTTCTTGCTGATTTTAATTCTTTAATTCTGCTGTAGGTATTAAGGTAATATGCTGAGTATCAAATTAGGTATAGGCTGAAGATTCCTGCTGATACAATAGTGCTGACATACATATATTGAATGCTGATATGTATATTAGCATTATATTTGATTTTTGATATATCTTCTTAGAATGCCTTTGTGCTGAAAATAGAAATCCTTCATATTTCATTTGGAGAAACCTTGAACACCTTGCACTTTATAATCATAGTCAACCTTATTAATATCCACACACAAAACAATTCAAATTTTCTTTTCAAAATTCACACCAAGCCTTAAACATAAAGAGAAATCAAGATTAATATATGACAAATTAGATAATACCTTAGGAGAGATCAAAAAATACAAGAAATGAGTACTTAGCAAGTATACAGAGGCAAAATGTATATGTATCTATAGGGTATAGGAAGCCAAAAAGATGCCACAATAGGGGTTCATCAGCAGCCACAAGGATTTGAGACAGATGACAGTCGGACACATGTGTGCAGATTAAAGAAAGCCTTGTATGGATTGAAGCAAGCACCCGGGACATGGTATGAAAGAATTGATAATTTTTTGACGAGCTTGGGATTTATCAAGAGTAAAGCAGATTCCAATCTCTACTATAAGATTGAGAATGATGATCATGTAATCTTACTATTGTATGTGGATGATCTGTTTCTAACAGGAAATGAAAGCTCATCACTAATTGCAAGAAGAAGCTTGCTTCAAAATTCGAAATGAAAGATCTGGGTCAGATGCACTATTTCCTAGGTTTGGAAGTGTGGCAGAATCCAGGTGAGATTTGTCTTAGTCAAGGAAAATATGCTGTGGAAATTCTAAAGAGATTTGGAATGATGGATTGTAAATCCATGACTACACCTATGACGACAAATCCAAAGTTATTATGTGATACTTCATCAGAGATAGTGGATGCCACTTTGTATAGGAAAATGATTGGTTTGTTGATGTATTTAAACACAAGGCTAGACATATGTTTTGCTGTGAACACTTTAAGTCAGTATATGATTGAACCCAGACATGTTCATTTGATCGCAACAAAACATGTGATGAGCTACTTGAAAGGTACCGTTGAGTATGGTATCAAGTATGTTGCATAGTGTGAGTTCAAACTACAGGGATACTCTGATTCAGATTGGGATGGTAGTGTCACAGATCGTAAGAGTACATTAGGATGCTTTTTTAGTTTGGGATCAGGTATGATCTCATGGTTTAGTAGGAAGCAAACTAGTGTTGCGCTCAGTACAACTGAGGCAAAATATATGGCATCATGTTTAGCATGTGTTGAAGCTGTATGGCTACGGAAATTACTTTTGGGATTATTTGATATTGAGTTAGATGCTACTAGTATATGCTGTGACCATCAGAGTTGCATAAAGTTGTTAGTGAATCCCGTGTTTCATGACAAATCAAAGCATATTGGAATCAAGTATCATTTTATCCATGATGTGGTAGAAAAGGGAGCAGTGAAGCTTCATTATGTGGCTACCAATGAGCAGGTTGCAGATGTGCTAACCAAACCTTTGTCAAAGGTGAAGTTTGAGTACTTCAGAGACAAATTTGGACTGGTCCCTTGTAAGAGGGAGTAAGGAGCTGCATATGGGATTCTGGTGACAGTAGCGGGGCAAGTCATTTACATGTAGGATGTGGGCTATTCTGTTTTATTCTTATCCAGTATGAAAAAGGACTGGCTCTAAGATTACTCATCCAGTATGAAAAAGGACTGGCACTGAATAAGACAGTTCTTGGTGAATTGACAGTTCTTGGTGAACTGTATAGCTTCTTCTAGCATATGGCTAGCAGGACAGTTCTTGGTGAACTGCACAAACAATTCTTGGTGAACTGAGTGAATACAAATCTTGTAATGACATCAGTGTGCTCACCAGAGATGCTACTAATCCCAATGCTAGCTATGGATACAAAACTTCTCTTGATGAACAGATTCTACATGGATCAACAAGTCAATAGCCAAGTAAAGACAAATGGATGTAACAATTGGTACTAGGAAAATACCTTCCTCGCTAAGAGGGAGTGTTGATTTATATAGCTTTGGAAGCTATTTTCCCTATTGTAACTAACCATGGAAATAAAGTTTTTATATAGTGTTAACTTTATGTCAAGCATCAAACACATGACAAGTGTCAACCTTATGCCATGCGTCAACCTCATAGCACCTCTAAGAGGGCTGCTTAGGGCGGTTGTAGTGGCTAGCTTAGGGAGGTTGCTTAAGAGGGTTGCTTAGGGCGGTTGGAGTGGCTAGCTTAGGGGGGCTGCTTAGGGTGGTGGTATGACAGCTGTTGTACAATTGTCATACAATCCTAAGACAACAGTTTAGGGCAACCTCTAGAAGAGACAAAGGAAGTGACCTTTTGGATCATTAGGATGTGGCTCTTGAAAGCTTTAGGAGGTGGCTCTTGGGAACATTAGGAGGTGACTCTTGGCAGCCAAAGGAAGGCAGGTATGGAAACTATTATACAACTGTCATACATTCATAGGGGGCTGGTTAGGGCAGCCAAACCAACCTATAAAAAGGGGCATTCACTTAACGTTTGGAGACTTTTATTTTGCTGGAGTCTTCTGTTGAGGCAAGGCATCTATTTGCTGAAGTATTTTGCTGGTATATGACTGATATCTACTGGGATCTTCTGCTGGTATATGGCTGCTAGTTGCTGGAGTCTTCTGCTGGTATATGTAAGCTAGTTGTTGAAGTATACTGCTGATACAAACACTCTATTCTTGCTGAAGTCTTCTGTTGTTCCTTGCTGATATAAGGCTGCTACAAATACTGTGTTAAAGCTGCCATAAGTCCGCTACTACAAGAAGGAAAGTCAATTATCTTTTGGTGATTTTCTCAAGCTGTTAGTGTAAGTGTTAGTTCAACTATTTGTGAAGTTTGTAAGTGCAGAAACAAAGGTATTGTTTCAGCCCTCTAAGTCCTAGCTAGTTATTCTAAAGTCTTGTACTGGTATTATACTTTGTTGAAGAATCTAAAGAGAAGTTTTGGCTGGGTTTTCTACCCCAAGAGGGTTTCCCAAGGTATACTTGTGTTCTCTCTGTGATTGTCTCACTTTCAGTGATCCTCATATATGCAAATGTATTAGTATGTTGGTTGTATGCTGTAAATTTTTAAAATTTACCTACATGCATCAGTTTTTCAACATAAACGATACAATAAGATAATCAAAGCTTTGAACAATATTGTCTCATTGTGAAAGGGTCAATCCATCCTAGATTGTTTCTTTTTGGAATTTTATGATGAGAAATTTGACTGGTACTTCTTTCATTATGACTTGCAACATGCCTTTGAGGATAGGTCATATTGGAATCCTGCTATTTTGGAATGTAAACTAACTTTTGTTCTAATTAATGTTTGTGTTGATGGGTTGATTGGTCCATGTGACAATTTTTGTGATTAGGGTTATAGTAAGATATTTTGTCATTTGCTTCCACTTGATCTCGACTTTTGGGTTTTCTTGATTCGTTGTAAATTGTGTATTTAATTTTTCTTCATATTTTTGTCATTTACTTTTGTTAGCAGCAACACTTGGATTTTTAACTTAGATTAATTCTACAAGGGTCTCCTTATCCATAGTTTCAACTTTGATTTCTGAAAGCATTCTTGATTCAACTGGGTCAGTAGATGTCTCTTTGTTGACCTTAGGAATTGCAATTTCCTTTCGCGTTAATCATTTAACTTCACTGACTAAGGTTTGACTTTGATTTGTTAGACGAGTGATTTCCTTATCTTTATTTGATAAAGCCCGGTCAAATTTTTTCACAAGATCTTGATTCTTCTATTTGTTGATATCTTTCTACTTCATGTTTTCATTTATCAACCTCTTTAGTGAGGCACTTGTTTTCATCTTGTAAATTGGAACATTCCATTTCGAGATCTGTCAATTCTCGTAACATTTCCAATGTCGTGGTTGCAATAAGCCATTTTTTTGGCTTTTCAGTGATAGTGTTCTTGATTGATGGTAACCTTACTTGATAAATCAAATTGGGACTAGGTGGGCACATAGAGTATGAGGGTGCCATGAAAATAATGTTATACATAGTCAATGTTCCTTGTATTTTTAAATGTATCCTTTGGTTAGTAACAATGCCCTTTAGGATTTAGAAAGGGACCTCTTTTAATTTCTGAGTGGAACCTTTAATTTAAAAAAGGTATTCGATAAATATTTATTCTTGCACATTTATCCCCTTCTTTTATTCATTTATTTATATGATAGTAATATAATGTATATAGTATGATATGTATGTCTACTATACCTTATATAACTTGAGGTTTGTATTTAATTTATTTATTATATTTGTTATTCGATATTCTTACCACCCACTTTGAACCAACGTGACCTTAGGTTTGCAAACCCTAACCATTATGTTTTGATAATGTCAATGGCGGATTTGGTGGATAGGTTTGAGGCTTGATAACAATCTTTTCTTTCTTCAATATTTCGAGAATGAAATGGATGGTAGTGGGCTATGATTATAAACCACAACAACAAGTTATATTGCAGTGTCGATGTTGGGACTTGTGCTTTTGGATATAATGTGGACAAAGAGGATGGTGCACTGTAGCATTTAGTGGTAGCCTGGCTTTAACACTTAGCCTTTATGCCCTTGACTATTTTATCTGATTTATAAAAGAATTAATAAATACTGTAGCAACAATGGTCCTGCCAATGAATTTGAAGTACTCTCAGTGTAAGGAACAACAACTTCTTGTTTAAATTAGACATTTTCTCTTTTATCTTTGTAGCAGTGTTGCAAACATCGGCATCGGCAAAATGTCGTCGAGGGTCTGAAAACGAAAATATCGGCAACATCGGGGAAAATATCAGAAAATATCGGAAAATGTCGTAAGAATGAAAAGCAATGTTGTAAGAATGAAAATATCGGAAAATATCGCCGACCCTGATTTTGAAGATAATATCGCCAACATCGAGATATTATCGAGATGTTGGTAACACTGCTTTGTAGTAGCATAATCACTATTTTTGGATGTGTATATATATATATATATATATATATATATATATATATCCCGACCTTGAATTGAACTTGCAATTTTTCTCTTTATCTTTCATTATATCCCGACCTTGAATTGAACTTGCAGTGTCGATGTTGGGACTTGTGCTTTTGGATATAATGTGGACAAAGAGGATGGTGCACTGTAGCATTTAGTGGTAGCCTGGCTTTAACACTTAGCCTTTATGCCCTTGACTATTTTATCTGATTTATAAAAAAATTAATAAATACTGTAGCAACAATGGTCCTGCCAATGAATTTGAAGTACTCTCAGTGTAAGGAACAACAACTTCTTGTTTAAATTAGACATTTTCTCTTTTATCTTTGTAGTAGCATAATCGCTATTTTTGGATGTATATATATATATATCCCGACCTTGAATTGAACTTGCAATTTTTCTCTTTATCTTTCATTATATCCCGACCTTGAATTGAACTTGCAATTTTTCTCTTTATCTTTCATTGTGACTAATTTTTTGTTCTTGAAGTAAAGATAGCTACCAACCAATGGAAACAAGCCACAATCTTTTGCTTTGTACCAATTTTATGAACCAAATGGTTCATTAATAAAGTATGCATTGAAAAAGAGCACAAAGACTCATGAATATGGTGTCAAATGACAAAATATGAATATAATATGGTTGATATGAATCTGACTCAATTGATATGGGACTGCATTGGCATGTGATGTTATATATACACATTGAATGGTCATGTGTTAAATAGACCTGATCCTTGAGATGGCGGCCAACTATGTATTAATTATGTCTATATTTATTAGCATATGTTATATGTTTATATATTATAATCATTATATGTGAAATACTTCATGTATGTTACATTCTTTCTCATTACCGTTTAACATCGTGGCCAAAGTGCTTCACATGATCCGCATTGAATCTGGGATGAATGCTCATGCAAATTGGTAGATCTAACTTGAAACATTATCTTTACCATCTACTCTATGATGGTGTAAGGGCCATATTTGAGTGACTTATGTTTCTTTTCTTTCTCCTTGAAACACTCTTGCTAAAGAGAAACCTAGACTCCATCTCTTGTGCAAAGTTTGTGATTTGCATGGTCTCATGCCTAGCCTTTTGCTTTTGAAAACTCTTGAACTTGATCATGAATTTTTTGGATGTGGTCTATAAACCTTATAACTTGCTCATGTGAAACCGCTTCTTTCATTGTTGTTGCCTCAAGGTTAGGACCTACAATAGATAATGGATCCTTTATAAAAAATCCAAGGCACACTTCAAAAGGCGAGTTGCTTGTTGTGTTGTGAATCGCAGGATTATAATTGTGATGCAAGTATGGGATGTTCACATCTTACATTTTTAGATGTTTGTGATAAAAAAATTACAACAATTACACTATGGTGCAATTTACTACCATTATTTGGCCATTTGTTCAATGATTGAAGACAATACTCCTCTTCAACATGGTATCTCTCGATCCTCATAGCAGTTGCCAAAACTAACTGAGAAACCCATTGTTGCAATTGGAGATGATTGATGATGGTAAAATTTCTTCCTACAAGGTATCATCATGATCATTTTATTGAAGCAATCCACAACTGCCATAAGGTAATCATCGCTGTAATTTTTCTTAGTAAACCTCCAAGGAAATCCATTGATACCGAATCCCATGGTTTGCTTGAGACTAGAAGTAGAATATACTTGCCCAACTTTCTATTTGTTCGCTACAAGATGCTATATAGCGAACAACGTCTTACAACTTTGCCACCATCTGCACCATTGGCCAGAAAAAACACCTCTGAAAATTGGCAATTGTCTTCTCCATTCGAAGTGTCTTGAAATTTGCAATGGGGTGTACATTGATAACCAATGTAGTCTATGATCTTCCCTACAAACACAAATAACGTTCAATTTGTATAGAAGTTCGTCCTTAAGTGTTTAGTTGTAGAACTCTTCATTTGGTGGGGTTGTTGTAGAGCTCTTCAAAAATGTAAAAAACTATGCAAAGTTTGGCCATCGTGCAAATAATGCAAAGAGAGGCTTATTGTAGTTGTGAACCATTGACTCTTTTTCGAGCAAATAATGTCACTAAAAATTCATTGCTTCAACCAACGTGTACATCTCTCAAAGTAATTTAGAACAATGCTTGGAAAAGTCTCAAAGTGGTATCCAATGGGTCTCGTATTTCTTCAAACACTTACTTTTGCGTGGCTTCCCAACCGAAACATACTTATTCAGAGTTTAGTGCATTAAGAGGGTGTGTGACGTGGGTTTAATGCGTGATAAATTTTTTGATTCAAATTTCCATTCACATGAAACTTTGATGGTCATGGATGCTCTTTAGCTATGGCTAGATGACAATGGTTGAATTTTTTGTTGGATCAATATCAATCCTTCTTGGTTCATGTAGGATCAAAGATAGATGAGCTCATCCTATGCCAAAGATACATTTCTTCATGTTCACTAATGTTTGTCATTGTGCATAGTTGCAAATACTTGGTTCAAATGGTGCAATTGGTCCTCCTCGGTTTTGTTGAAAAAAGTATGTCGTTCAGATACACAGTCACAAATGAGTTAAGATACAATCCTAACACCTATTTCATCACTCTTAATAATGTTGTAGGGGCATTAGTTAGACTAAAAGAAATCACCAACCATTCTAATGTTCCTTGTCAGGTTTTGAAGTTTGTATTCCACATATCCTTTCTCTTGATATGGATATGCTTGCGAAGCATACATCCTTCACATACTCCATTAGGGGGAACAATTGCCAGTAGATCGACAATCATATTGCATTTTACCATCAGGTTCAAGCTTCTGAAATTTAGATGTTTGTGGCATTCATGCCACAATTTACTCCGATCGTCAGTGTGGGCTATGAGTGTAGTTGGTCCAACGTCTTTCTTGGGAAGATCAGAGAACTTGTACAATCGATCCTTTGGGTTCAAGAAACCTTTAGCAACAACAACAAAATTGTTCTTCATGTCTTTCACAACAAACTGACGTGGCCAAAATTCTACTTTCTTTCTAGTTTGGGTTAGTTGGGGTATTGACAATAGATTTGCACTTAGGGTAGGTACATGATACACATCAGTGATCAAACCATTTTGACATTTGATCTTTCCACAACCAACAATAATAAGTGCATAATCATCAACTACATAGATTTATGTTTTTGTAGCTTCTTTTAATGAAGAAAAGAGAGAAGTATCCTTAGCCATGTGATGGGTGCAACTAGAGTTGACTATCCATACACTCTAATAAGAAGTATGGAAGGCTTGAGAAGCACTGGCGAAAAACGTATAGTTATTTTCCTTACCTTTTGAAGTTTTGTTCTGCAGGTTGGTTGATCTTCTAGTCAACACATCTCCTTCAAGTTTCTTCACTTTCTTCTTTAGGTCTCGGGCCTTTTGCCAACATGCCTTCTCCATATGTCCCAATTTCCTGCAATAGCGACATATCTTCTTCTTCTTTCTACCTTTCTTAGTCGAAGTCTGATCACCATGTTGTTCTTGTCACTCTGGTCAACATGGTCACATTCCTTCTCATGCCAACTTCTTTCTTTATAATTCCGTTGACCTTTTCCCTTTATCAAATGGGCATGTTGCTTGACCTCAAGTTCCCTTTCATCAAGCAATTTCTCCTATGCCTTAATCAATAAACCATAGAAAGAGTCAAACGTACAATTCTTACTATCATTTTTGCTAGTGGTCTAACTGGCACAAAATATGGAATATAACACATCGTACATAGTCTTCAGATTCATTAGTATTAGTTCAATAAGCTGACCATTTTTCTTGGGAAAATCGTTTTTGCATTCAACTAATTTTAATTGAAGTTCCTTCATACTTGCCAGCCACATAATCTTCAATTCTTTCGAAAGAGAGAGGATCAAGAGAGCTCAAAACTTTGTCAATCTGCATAACTTGACTTTCGTCCATTTTATCAAATAGAGTCTTCAAATTTTTCTAGACGCCTACAACCTACAACCTACAACCTCATCCTTATGACTCCCACAACCTCATCCTTCTTCCTGTTGATGACAAAATTTTGCTAGTCATCTTTCGGATCTGGAACCAGTGTTTTTGTAAACTACCACAACGCTTTACCATTCATCAATGTTTCCATATCTTGTGCCCAAATTCCATAATTGTGGCCATTCAAAACCATAGGCTTTGGCTTGGAACTCATAATGTTGATCTACTGATCTAATCCTAGATTTAGTCTACAAGTCGAAACCATGCGTTCATCTACTAGATAGATCTGACTCATCAAGAGCATCAACATAGATCAACATACAAAGCACTAAACATAGATCAACATACAAAGAAGTGTAAGAAACCAAAAGATTTCCATACACAACACATACGCATGTTTAGATATTGCATTTCTAGATTGACCCATAGGGCCCTCTTGTATAGCATCAAGATGTAACCAATTCCCTTGAAGTGAGGAATATGAGGTACACATAGATTGGTTAGGGTGTGTTACCTCACATTCTCTACAAGGTCCCACACTTGTGATTTTCATCACAAATGTTTTCTATAGTAAGGATGTTTAAGATCTCAAGTTCTTTTTGAATTAGAGCAATCGACTTGTGAATGAACTTGGTGATCAATGTTGCTTCGTCATCCATCACTACAAGTCGAATGGTGTAATGGTTGAACTCTTGATATAGGTATCCATCATTTGGTTGGACTTCTGTTGCAGGTATTGCACAGTTGTTGGTTCTCCTTCTAATAGTTGACGAGATAGAATATGTACTTGACAACAATTTTGAGTCATTCCATGTACTCACTTGAGTGGAGTTGAGTGTTTCTTTGTGTTCACATAAATTCTCCCACCATAGCAAAGCTTCACCATGCATGTGCAAGTTTGTGAATGTAACTTTGTCTTCATTTGTGTATTGTTGCACTTCATAATAGAAATCGAGTTGCCTCAACCAATCAAGTTGTCGAGTGTCCATTTGATCATCATAGAGTTGAATTTTCACCTTGGTTTCCACTTTGAGAGAGGAATCTCGATTCAACAACAAACTTCCTCCACCACCACTCAATTTCAGGGTTGGATTGCTACTAGGTAGCCTTTGGTGGATACCATTCTACAACACTGTGATAAATGTTGTTAACCTTTGCATTGAATGAGCAATTTTGTTCAATTGTCCATGCATACTCTCAACTTTTCGAGTGAGATTCAAAACTCTTGCAAATAGCATTTTAATGTGACTTTGAATATCATTCTCCATTTCTCTTTTCATGTGAGAGTGAGTCTTCATCGTAAATTGTGTACAAACACTTACAACTATGTATAAAGTGATGCTTTGATACTAGTTTGATCCAATCAAGTACACTACCTAGTGTAAGTTTTAAACCTGTGAAGTAAAGCAATGCATACAGATTCTTAAGCAAAACATAAATTAATCAATGGCTCATACACACAGTACACAGAGATTTACGCTGGAAACCCTTAACCGGGAGAAAACCAACCTTCCTTGGTGCCGCACCTTTCGACTTTTCATTGTATTAATTTCACCATTCACAATACAATCTATACAATATTTTAGGTATTCCATAGCTACCAAAACCCTAATCCCTTAATCTGGGATTGATATAGAAAACTGCTAAAAATAGCAAAAACTGCCCAATTTTTTTTTTCAAGGCGCTGCCCCGAACCCCGATGGCTACGGGCTATCGCCTGGAGCTGAACGCTGCGCATAACCAGGGGGGCCAGTCTTGCCCCCCCCAGGAAAGCGCCCGATGCACACGACACAAAGTGCGAAGGAAGTTGGGATCATCAGACGTAGTTGTCGAATCTGACGCACCGATACACACACATGCAAAGAATATAACACATACCCGACACCTAGATTAATGCAGCCACAACTTGAAATGCAATGAGTTTAACTTAACATATACACTCACTAGTTTATGATGTGATGGTTAATGAAGCTAATTCAAATACAAATGAAATCATTCATTAAACATACATTTGCGTGATAATGTTGGGCAATATACTCAACTTTGAATTTCTATGAATTAAATAGAACTAGTCAATGATATATGAATAACACAAAAATGATACACCAACAAAGAATAAACTAACTATCAATCCATCAACCAATTGACCCCTTTACAATCTCTATGCAAGGTAGAAATAATCTAGCTAATGGACCATGAAAGACTTTATTTCTCATATGTTCATATTCTCTAGATTACATAATGCATAGAAATTTAGGAGAGGAAGAGACAAAGAGGAGAAGATGAGTTGTCATGGCTATTGGGATTTTGCACGTGACATTTTGCTTAGTTGTCCATTTGTGCCAGTGCAATTGTGCTAGTTTGGGACTACGTTTGCTGCAAAGGTTAGTGCTCCAGGGAACGTAACTTTGACATCGCGTGATTAAGTCAAAAAGTTGAAATCGTGTCACTAGGATCTGTGCCACAATTAATCACTACAATGTGCATCTAGCGTTGCTGATTTTGCACTATTCACCTCTAATACAATGACCAAATTTGCACTCCCACACCGAGACAAATTCTGGGCGTGAACTTCTCTTTAGCGCGACTCTATCAATGATGGACTTAATCAATATCTGACTCTATACGAGATCACTCTCACTACCCTTCCATTTGGATAACCTCTTTTTTCATAGTTGTTTTGTAATTGTTTCTTTAAGAAAGTTTATTTTCTTGTTTCATTTTTACTAGAATTTTGAGTGGGCTTCTTGCTAGTTGTTAAGGAACAAATGTGTGAGAGCTTGGAAGGGAGATTGAAGGTTGCCATAGTCACACTAGACTATTATTGGAGAGTTGAGGAGGTAGGCTTTAAGCCTAGTGTTTCTTGTTCTTTTCCATGTGTTGTAAACTTGTATATTTTCTATGTTGAATGTCCTCTTCTGTTAATTTCTTTAAACTCAATAAATAAAAATAAAATGCCAATTATTTTTCTTTACCCATAAATTAATTTTTGCTGATTTAACTTTTGAAAATCATGCATTAAATTTACAACTGAGTTATTAACTTAAAATGCACAACAAAAGTAATCAGAAACCAAGCACATAAAATAGGAAGACATTAGAAATACCTTGGAAACCCTAGTGTGGGGAAACCAACAAAGTAGGGGCTTTATTGGCTTAAGCGGAATTAATTTACAGCAATAGAAAATTTAGAAATTTCTTACAGCCCAACAAACTCGGTCTGCTTTTTCGGCCCCACTTTTTTGGCCCTGCTTTTTCAACCCTGAAAAACTGGCCTTGCTTTTTCGGCCTCTGTCTCTGCTGGAACGACCTGCACTCAACTCACTTCCTCTGCTGCTAAGTCGCCCTTCCTCACTTTGCAGAATCGACTTCCTCTTCCTCAGCCGATGCTCTCACTCATCAACTCAACATACAATGTGCTATGTCCTTCACCCTCAACCTCCTTTTATCACTCTAACTCACCTTTTATTGAGTCTTCTAGAAGCCTCCAGAAATTCACTCTAGTGAATTATTAATTTATGAAAAAAGTCACTTTTCAAAAATCTGAGTGAAAAGTCATTTAAATGACTTTTACATTTTTCTTGAGTTAAAACTTAGGATAAATTAAAGTTGCTGATATGGGTAATTTAATTATGTCCATCAGTTAGCCTTGGACACCTAGGCTTAGCCGAGACACCTTCCGAGCTCCAAAATTAACACTCTCTATTAGTGAGGACGGTGTTCTGCACCACTCCCAACTTGTCCCTAATGAAGACAAACTTGCCTTTCATCAAGGCCTTCGGAAGAATGTTTGCCACCTGCTCTCCTGTAGGGACATACTGTAGCTTCACTGTCCCCTCCTGCACATAGTCCTTGATGAAGTGAAATCTGATCTCTATGTATTTGGATTTGTCATGAAACACTGGATTCTTAGAGAGCTTGATACAACCCTGATTGTTAGAGTGAATGATAGTCACATCCAACTCTTGGCCAAACAAACCGATGAGTAGCTTACGAAGCCAAATGGTCTCACATGCTGCTAAACTAGCTGCCATGTAGTCTGCCTCAACAGAGCTCAACGTTACTGACTTCTGCTTCCTGTTGAACCAAGAAACAACTCCCGATCCCAAGTTAAAACAACAACCTGAAGTACTCTTCTTGTCCACGGTGCTGCCTGCCCAATCTGCATTTGTAAATCTTGTCAGCTTCACCCCATCTCCCTCGATGTAACTCAACTCATAGTCGACTGTGCCACGCAGATATCTTAGAACATGCTTCACTACCACCCAATGTAATCTCCTTGGCTCAACCATAAACTGACCGAGTCTGTTAACTACAAAGCATATATTTGATCTAGTGTTGACCAGATACATCAGAGAGCCAATCAACTGTCTGTAAAGAGTAGGGTCCACTGCCTCTCATCTAGAAGCATCGATCTTTTTCCAGTTGGTCAACATGGGCGTAGACATAGGCCTCCTGTCTAGCATCCCGAATCTCTTGAGAATCTCTACTGCATACTTTCCCCGTTCGAGGAAGGTTTGACTATCACGTTGCCACACCTCTAACCCAAAAAAGTAATGCATCAACCCCAAATATTTCATCTCATAATCCAAAGCAAGATCGCTCTTACACTCTGCAATGAGCCTCTCTAAACCTGTAAGAAACAAGTTGTCCACATACAACACAAGAATGAGCGGCTCACCTCCAACAATGATATAATAAAGGTTAGAGTCCGCCTCACTCTTGGTGAAGCCCATCCCTTGCAAGTAGTTGTCTATCCGTGAGTACATGCTCTAGGAGCCTGCTTGAGCCCATACAAGGCTCTCCTCAACCCTCTCACATGGGAATCCCTCCCATGCACGTCCAAACCCTCCGGTTGCTCGATGTACACCTCCTCCTCAATGATGCCATTAAGGAAGGCCGTCTTCACATCCATCTGGTGGATCTTCGACCCCATCTGCTGCAATTGAGATCACAGCCTTGATCGAAGTGTATCTCGCCACTTGGGTGAATGTCTCATAATAATCAATTCTCTGCTTTTGAGAGAGCCCCTTAGCCACAAAGCGAGCTTTGAACTTCTCCACACTGCCATTCGTAGCGTGTTTGATCTTATAGATCCATCTAGAGCCAATCACCGATTTCCCCTTTGGCCGGGGTACCACCTCCCATACATTATTCTTCATGATGGAAGCATACTCTTCCACCATGGCATATCTCCACACCTGCTACTGTGATGCTTCCTCATAGTTGGAAGGCTCGACCTCCAATAGCTCACTCATCAGAGCCATATAATTGGAAAATCTTCGTGGTTCTCTGCTCTCTTTGACCGATGTCCTAGGAGCACCCACGTACGCTTGTGCCTCTCTCAAGGTCTGTTCTGCCCATCTGGTCTTCCTCCTCCTAGTAGTAGGAGTGTTCTGTATTGGAGGAGCCTCCTGCTCCTCATCTTGATTTGTAGTCTGATCATTCGTGCCTGCACCTGTACTTGCACCTGCACTTGTACCCTGTGTCTCCTCAGTCTTCTAAGTCTTCAGCTCTTGATCCTCTGCTGCTGCTACACCAGTATCATGAGCTTTCCTCAAGGCTCTGTCCTCCTCAAACTTCACACCCCTCTTGACCACAATCTTCCTCAAGGAAGGAATGTAAACTCTGTTTGCCTTGGAATTAAAGTTGCTGATATGGGTAATTTAATTATGTTCATCAATTATCCTTGGACACCTAGGCTTAGCTGAGACACCTTCTGAGCTCCAAAATTAACACTCTCTCTTAGTGAGGAAGATGTTCTGCACCATTCCCAACTTGTCCTTGAAGAAGACAAACTTGCCTTTCATCAAGGCCTTCGTGAGAATGTTTGCCACCTGCTCTCCTGTAGGGACATACTATAGCTTCACTGCCCCCTTCTGCACATAGTCTCCGATGAAGTGAAATCTGATCTCCATGTGTTTGGATTTGTCTGAAACACTGGATTCTTAGAGAGCTTGATGCAACTTTGATTGTCACAGTGAATGATAGTTGCATCCAACTCATGGCCAAACAAACCGATGAGCAGCTTATGAAGCCAAATGGCCTCACATGCTGCTAAACTAGCTGCCATGTACTCTACCTCAGCAGAGCTCAACGTAACTGACTTTTGCTTCCTGCTGAACCAGGAAACAACTCCCGATCCCAAGCTGAAACAAAAACCTAAAGTACCGTGCCAGTCCACCGTGCTGGCTACCCAATCTGCATTTGTAAATCCTGTCAGCTTCACCCCATCTCCCTAGATGTAACTCAACCCATAGTCGACCATGCCACGCAGATATCTTAGAACATGCTTCACTGCCACCCAATGTAATCTCCTTGGCTCAACCATAAACTGACTAAGTGTGATCACTGCAAAGCATATATCTGGTCTAGTGTTGACCAAATACATCAGAGAGCCAATCAACTGCCTGTAAAGAGTAAGGTCCACTGCCTCTAATCTAGAACCATTGATCTTCTTCCAGTTGGTCACCATGGGCGTAGACATAGGCCTGCAGTCCAACATCCCGAATCTCTTGAGAATCTCTACTGCATACTTTCCCTGTCCAAGGAAGGTCTGACCATCATGCTGCCACACCTCTAACCCAAGAAAGTAGTGCATCAACCCCAAATATTTCATCTCATAATCCGAAGCAAGATCCCTCTTACACTCTGCAATGAGCCTCTCTAAACCTGTAAGAAACAAGTCGTCCACATACAACACAAGAATGAGTGGCTCACCTCCAACAATGATATAATAGAGGTTAGAGTCCGTCTCACTCTTGGTGAAGCCCATCCCTTGCAAGTAGTTGTCTATCCGTGAGTACATGCTCTAGGAGCTTGCTTGAGCCCATACAAGGCTCTCCTCAACTTGCTCACATGGGACTCCCTCCCATGCACGTCTAAACCCTCCAACTGCCCGATGTACACCTCCTCCTCAATGATGCCATTAAGGAAGGCCGTCTTCACGTCCATCTGGTGGATCTTCCACTCCATCTCTGCTGCAATCAAGATCACAACCTTGATCGAAGTGTATCTCGCCATTGGGGCGAATGTATCATAATAATCGATTCCCTCCTTTTGAGAGAGCCCTTTAGCCACAAAGCAGGCTTTGAACTTCTTCACACTGCCATCCATAGCATGTTTGATCTTATAGATTCATCTAGAGCCAATCACTGATTTCCCCTTTGGTTGGGGTACCACCTCCCATACATCATTCTTCATGATGGAAGCATACTCTTCCACCTTGGCATCTCTCCACACCTGCTACTGTGATGCCTCCTCATAGTTGGAAGGCTCGGCCTCCAATAGCTCACTCATGAAAGCCATATAATTGGAAAATCGCCGTGGTGCTCTGCTCTCTTTGACCGATGTCCTAGGAGCACCCATGTACTCTTGTGCCTCTCTCAAGGTCTGCTTTGCCCATCTGGTCTTCCTCCTCCTAGTAGTAGGAGTGTCCTGTTATGGAGGAGCCTCCTGCTCCTCATCCCGATCTGTAATCTGATCATTCGTCCTGCACCTGTACCCTGTGCCTCCTCAGTCTTCTGAGTCTCCAACTCCTGATCCCATGTTGCTGCTGCACCAATATCATGAGTTTTCCTCAAGGCTCTGTCCTCCTCAAACTTCACATCCCTCTTGATGACAATCTTCTTCAAGGAAGGAATGTAAATTCTGTATGCCTTGGAATTCTCGTTGTAACCAAAGAAAATTCCCTTCTCAGTAATGGCCTCGAGCTTTGTCCTCTTCTCGGAGGGGATATGATAATAGACAAGGCATTCGAAAATATGGAATTGTCCAATCTCTGGTTGCCTCCTTGTGAATACCTCCTCAGGAGTCTTCCTCCCCAACGCCTTGTGAGGACTTCTGTTTTGTATGTATACTGTTGTGTTATAGGTCTCCACCCATAAGACCTAGGCAGATCTTGATCATACAACATGTCTTTAGCATCTCCAACAATGGCCTTGTTCTTCCTTTCCGCCACCGCATTCTGCTGTGGGTGGTACGGAACAATCAACTCCCTCTTTATCTTAGCACCTGCACAAAAATCCTTGAAGGCCTTCAAGGTGTACTCGCCTCCATTGTCGTATCTCAATGTCTTGATCTTCCTGCCCGTCTGGTTCTCCGCAAGAGATTTGAACTCTTGGAACAGATTGAGAATCTCGTTCTTGGTCCACATGAAGTAGATACAGGTCTTCCTGGAATGTTCATCATTGAAGTTGACATAGTACTCATACCCACTTAGGGTTGGTGATGACATGGGCCCACATACGTCTGAGTGTATCAAGTCAAGGATGCCTCCTGTCCTGCTGTCACTACTTGGGAAAGTAGTCTTAGTGTACTTCCCTATAACACACCCCTTGCATACCTCATGATGCTCTGTGCTAAAATCTGGTAGTCCTGTAACAATTTCCTTGGGCACCTTGAGTGTTGCATGATGCAAGTGCGCTATACTCCCATGCCATAACTCTGTCAAGTCACATTCGTTTCTCACCAATGCTCGGGCTGGCTCGAACTGAAGCCTGTACAACTTATCTCACCTGACACTAATCACCTTCGCTGCGCTCGAGCCCTTGGGCCTGATGTACAATCTCCCATCCTGTAATGAGGCCACATAGCCCCTATCCTCCAATGTTAAGACTGATATTAGGTTCTTCGTCATACCCAAAACATATAACACATCCCTCATCATCATTGGCTTTCCGGACTCTTTGAAATGTCACTGTTCCATGGCCCACTGCCCGATACTTGACATTATTTCCCATCTCAATCACGAGGTCCACCTCCTCCTCCTGAAAGCTGGAGAATCACTCTCGCACTCCAGTAATGTGACTAGAGGTGCCACTGTCTATGTACCACATGCCTGAACTGGCTGAACTCGAGAGACATGCAATGAGTGAGAACTCATTCTCGAACCTGGCTGCAAACTCATCAACTCCAGCTGAAGCTGATGCAGCCATGTGTGACTTCTTGCTGCCATTCTTCTTGTTTTTTCATTGACTGGCAAAGTGGCCTGGTTTGTGATAGGAAAAACACATAATCTTGCTGAAATCTTTCTTCTTTTCTCCTTGTTGTCGCCCTATATACACGCCTACAAACGTGGAAAAGTCTCCAACTCACTTGGTGTGTCCTTGGAGGCACAAACCTGAGTCTAGACCCACTGTAACCTCAATATAGACCAAGGCTGTTGGGAGTGGGGAGCGGGAGCGAGAGCGGGAAGTGGATATTTTAAAAAATATCCGGGAGCGGGAGCGAGAGCGGGAAGTGCATATTTTCAAAAATATCCGAGAGCGGGAGCGAGAGCGGGAAGTGCATATTTTCAAAAATATCCAGGAGCGGGAGCGTTTTTTA
>SNQJ01S0010083.1:337877-368986 GCA_010110895.2 Picea sitchensis | reverse complement strand
TAGACATTGTCTCTAGACAATGAACAAATATTATGATGAAATCATATGAATTAGCACTAAATTCGCGTACACTCTAATAGTCCCTCTTACAGATAGCGCTAGGTACATGCAAACCAAGTATTTTCTTGCATTCTTCAATTTTTGGCTTTGGTATGGCTTTAGTGAGTATATTTGTCACGTTGTCTCAGATGGAAGAGTACTACATGTATACATTCTTCGTATTGATAAAATCTCAAATGAAATGACACATCATCTCTACATGTTTAGATTTGTCTGAAACTCAAGATTGTTTGCAAACTTAGCACAATATTGGTTATCCCAATAAATAAGAGTAGTACTATCCTCCATAACTTCCAATTCAAGAAGTAACATCTTCGATGATTTGCTTCATAACTACTAGTAACAACAACAATGTATTCAGTGTTAGTAGATGACAAAGAAATACGAGCTCATCATTTGATGCTCTAAGATACCACACTAGTGAACCCTAATGAGAAACAATAACCTATAGTGGACCTTCTAGAATTACATCTTCTGCTAAATCAACATTGAAAAAGCAATACAAACAAACTTATTTTCCCTTCTCATAACTAGGACCATAGGAAATCATATCACTCAAATACCAAAGGACTCTCTTATCGACGTATCAAGTCACCTCTTTAGGATTCACCATCAACTAACTTAAAAGCATTCGTTACATATGATAAGTTAGGATGAGTAATATATAAATAAAGAAGACTACCAATCAATTGAAAATACAAGGTATCATTCACATCTTTACTTAGATCATCCACTCACATTTTTACACAAGGATTCATGGGAGTAAAAATATGTTTGCAACCTTCTATTCTAAAGTTCTTTACAAAAACCCTTCATAACACACTAAGCCTGAGTCAAAATAAGTTAATCTTTATCCTAACATGCCTTCAACCCCATAGAATAATGAAGAGCACCAAAATCCTTCATCTCAAATTCAAGAGGAAACTAATGAATCAAATCATCATCATTACTAGTTTGAATGAGTTCATTCATGTATAAAATACAAACATAATGTTATTTCCCTCACACCAAACATATATGGTCATTAGGAAAGGACTTCTTTATGCATTTCCCACAGAGTCACTTATCAATGTGAGTGTACCATAATTAAGGAGCTTGATCAAGACCATAAATTAAACATCCCCGTTATAATCCCCAGTTTAATTAATGCATAATGTAGATATGGATGTGGCTATGGCCAAGCAATGTCATAAGTGAATTGTATTTCTGAGTTTTAGGAAATAAAATGTGATGCCGGCTGCTAGGGGATATGGACAGAGATGGGGGTTGAGTTTTCCACAAGAGAAGAGAGTGTATAAGAGGGGTCAAAAGGGGGAATTAATTATGGGTATTGATTCAACCCATTTTCCTGGATTTTATTATCATTGGGGATAACTTGTATTTTCTTTTTGAGTGTATGAGAAGCCAATCATTAAACTCGTGTAAGAGGGTGGGTGTGAGAGTTACATCCCATAGTTTTTGGGGAGAATGGGGCTGAAGTACAATCAACATTGGGCAGAGTGAGCAGTCAATTATCTTGGGAAAATAGAGGAAATTTGTATGGAGAGAACATGAAGTTTTTCACATTCATGTTTTTGCATGAACAACAAGCAAAGAGTAGAAAAAAAGAGTATTGGAGCGAGAGCAAGAAGGCTGGGTGAATTTTGGAGCATGTTGGAGCGTTTTTGGAACGTTTTGGAGCTAAAAACTAAAGAGTCGGGTTGTCAGACCTGAAGAGTGAACTCTTGTGAGAGTTGTTCCCTTGAGTTCCCAATAGAAAGATTCTTGGTTACCTGTGCCAAAGAGACCCTGATAAGCGAATGGGACGCCCGATGGACTAAGAGCGGAGAAGGGGTACATTCCTTGGGTTGGGAAGGTCAAGGGGAAGAGAGTTGGATGAAATTTGGGATAGTTGTAGGATAATACAAGTGGGTTGTGGGATATTGAGTTGTGAGTGGACTATGAGAGGTGCCCTTCTTTTATGGATTCCTAGCCCTAGCTCGGGGGTGACTTGTTGTTGAGATTTGGAATAACAAGTATGTGGTTGGGTGGAATGTCCTTCCCAAGCAGTTGGTTGCACAAACATTTTAAGAAGATAAGTGTTTATCTATTTTATGAGTTTTCTTATGAGTTTTATGGTTGTGCTTTTACCCTATGTATGAGAATGGTTTTATGTGTTGTTGTAGATAATTATTAGTTGAATTCATGTTCATTTAGAATGTTGTAGATGAATTTGATTACGGGTATCATAATCTAGTTAAATATGTGTATAATTTGTAGTTGGTAAGCTACAAGATATTGGTTAGTAGAAAATTTTCAAATTTATGTGTATTTTCCACGAGTAATGTTCCTCAATTAAGTTGGGGAATGTTACAGATTGGTATCAGAGCCATAGATTCAACACCAAGTCTACATGGGCCAGAACCATCATGCATAAGATGGAATTGCAGATTTAAAGTTCAGAGGATGTCTGCAATGTGTTTGTAAGATTTTTTCCCTGCAAAAGTTTGAGGAAATTGCCTGTAATTTTGGGAAATTTGAGCTCAGGGGTTAAAATCCCCAATTTTAACCTTTGAATTAGTGTTCTTCGGCCTGTAATTGGTTGAATTTGGGATTTGTAGGATATCCACGATGAAATTGGGCAAAAGCCCCTATTTCTGAAATGAAATTCGTTGAGAATTCGATATGGGAGTGTCAAATTTTGGGTGTAGGGGTCAAATTGACATGCATAGGGCTGAAAAATTGGCCATACAAAACTAATTTCAAAGTTTCATGGCAGCCATGACGAAATTTTTTAAATTATGAACTTTGAGAAAATTGGGAAATTTTGAAATTTTGGAAAATTGGAAGTTTTTTTGTACCATGACGTCAGCATAACGTGGAGACCACATGGCAGTGATGATGTGGACTACCATGGTGGCAAGCCATGGTGACGGGGTGGCAGGTTCTGTAATGTGCAGTGGTGGGTGTCATGGCATCATTTGAAACCACATATGTTTATGATGACTCATTGGTCTCAACTACATCCCTTTCTGTGCTTGCAGGACCTTTTTCCCCCTTTTCCTCCTCAAAGACACTTTAAAAAACCCTATTTTGGTTGATGTACGTGAATTTCCTTAAAGCATCTCGCGTACATATGCTGGTCTCTAGTTAGCAACCCGTGTACATGTTAATTTGGCTCAAAAAAATAATAAATCCCAACTTTTCGGGTGGAGTTGATGGGTTCCTAACCTCTTGTAGTCCGTCCATAACTACTCCAACTATAAAAAAGGAGTATAAATTAGAGCCTTGGGGTGGAGAAAAAACAAAACAAAGAAATGCATCCTTATGCTATTGATTTTAATTCAGTCTTGCAAGTCCCCTTTTCTCCTTGTTATCACCAAAAAATCATTCACAGCATTACAAACAACGGTTGAAGAAAGACATCAGTTCCAACAAAAATTAGTACACCTAGAGCATCAAAATCCATCAAAAAGGGCATAAAACCATATACTTTGTTCATAAATCAATGTGCACAAATTCACCAAAGGAAGCACGTGCACTATGCGTGGGCTAACACAACCCTAGTTGTGCATTGTGTGCAGAATGTGCAGGATGCGTGACTGTCTACAAGCAAACCCACGCACTTCTCATGAATGACGCATTCATGAATCTTGTCAGCCTCTTAACCACTTCCAGTCCGACCTCCAACAGGATTTGGCACTCAGATCTGAGAAAAATCTAGCTTGGAGGTTGGTTAAGGGCTAGGAAGTACCCTCAGAGGCCCCTTGTTCACATCGTGAACCAGCTATATCTTGCCATGAATGGACACTATAAATATGTGCCATGGGTGTGCTAGAAAAATAAGAATTTCAAGATATTGTTATGCTTTCTTCTTGGAGAATCCTCATTTCTCTTTGAATCATTTAAGCACTATAACAAGGTTCTAGTTACATTGATCCATTGGTAGCTATATGATTGTCATTTTCATTTTTTATGGTTCTAGTTTTTGCAAGTTTTTCTAACATTTGTTTCCTTTTACTTTTATTTATTTGTTTCATGCATGTTTTATTATCTAATCAACTCACAACTCTCTGTCTTGTTTAGCTGACTTAACTAGACAAGTAAGTGTTTTGTTTTTGCTCACCCATGTGACAAAACCAACACAACACTCCTTGTATCTGAGATTGTCCCTTGCATATGGAAACCCTTGTTTTCAAAAGTTGTGTCATCCCTATCTTGTTAGGAAGAAAGCCCTTGCCTTCCTTGGACTTGTTTGAACACAAAGTATTGGAGGTATTGTTGATCATCTCTGGCCTTGGGTGGAAGAACTTGGAGTCCAACTTCGGGATTGTGCTACAACAGCTACAGGTTGTTACCAACTTTTTATGTTGTTCATAATAAAAGATCTCTCATTCTCTTCCAATTTCATATGTTGATTCATGTTTTTAGTATATTTTATATATTCTAATTTGAATCTATTATGAAAGTTGTAATGCTCATGCTTTGGTTGATTATCATGTAACTACCTATTTGTAGTTATTCATATATTTGTGTGCATGATATTTCTAAGGATTGTTGTAGAAGAGCATTGGAGTGAAGGTCTTCACGTGGGATCAACATCAAACGTAGAAATCCAGGTTTGTTTTCTTCTCTCTTCCTCAAAAGTTAGTTATTGCAAAGTAGTTATTCTTAATTGTCTGCTTGATTTGAGTATGAGAGTGGTCTTTTAGGGTATCGCTATGTTGTGGCCCTGACCCATAGCCATAGGAAATTTCTTTCCATAACAAAATTGGAGACTCTGCTAGGGATACTCCCTTTTTGGGTCATTAGGGGTACTTGTGGTTTGTATTTATTTTGAAGTTGTTTCTGTGTCTTTGAACATTATCTAACATTCTCTTAATTTTGCAATCCTTCTTGAGTCTTCCATACCCTTTTCTCTCAAGTTTGAGAGGTTTTTACTGGGTGTACACATTTTTCTTTGAGTACAGATGTGTACATACGCAACTTTGCTTGAATACAGTCACATACATATGCTACTTGTCGCTTAGACAGTCGCGTACATGTTTGGGTTTGATTTTTCTTCTTTGTTCAAATCACTGTAAGTTGGGTTGTGGTACTATAGGGTCTGCCTGGATCTTGTGAGTCTTTAGAGCTTGCTTTTTGGTTTCAAAAATTGTTTCCTTTGTTTCAAGATTATAAGAAAACTCAAAAAAAAAAAAAAAAAATCTTTCTTGTTTCTTCAAGGTTGCTTTTTGGATTTTGACAGATTTAGGTCTTTAGAAAGATTCATCATGTGTATATTGCACTCCGACCTGTCCTTATAGTTCTTTATAGGGTGTTTGGTCATCTATTTATAGTCTTTCTTTCCTTCTACCTTCTTGTTTTCTTGAGTTACTTATATAAACGAGAGTGTAAGAGTGTGTTCTTGTGAACTTTTTTCCTTACCCTTTGGCATCTGCATTTATAAAGAAAAAGTTCATTGTATGCATATTTTCTTTCTTCATTGTATGCATATTTTCTTTCAGAATTCACTCGTGTACTTCCCAGAAAAACAAAAAGATCCTAGTTTGCATTTAGAGTTAGTTTCTAGGGTGCATCTTTATCATATAGAGTGAAAAGCAAAAAGTTGCATTTTTCATCAACTTAGTGCATTGCACAAGTTGTTGTAGATTTCAACCAAATCATGCATTACATTGAAAGTGAAAGATTTCCATTTGCATTGCATTGAAAAGGAAACTTTTCTTTGAAAAAGAAGTGCATTAGTATCCATATCTTACACCTCTTTCTTTTGAAGAATTTAGCCTGCTTTCATTTCAACGATATTCTTAAAGTGTAAGTGTTATTGTTTCTGCAAGCATCCATACACATCACTAAGTTTCATGTCCATTCCTTTTTGAATTAATAAAGAACCATTAAAAACGAACGCTAATAACTAAAATCAACTAGTAACATTTTTCTAGGGTTCACCAATAGCTTAGGCTAGGACCTTGGATTAGGGTGGATAGTAAATTATCCAGGGCCAACCCAAAGAAAACATAGGAGTAAGTAATAGGGAGAGTTAAATCCAATTTTCATATAAGTATAGTCGGGAAGCTCCTCTAACACATGAGTCAAACATGAGGTCACATGAAGGAGAGTCGAGAAGATAACCCTTCCAAAGCTTGACTAAGCATAGTGGAGAGATTGTATTTGGGGGTTTCATTGGTGCCCTTACCTCTGTGAGAGGTGGTGCTTTCGAAGCTTCAGGCTTTGTTACCCTGCTCATACGTTCGATCCCGACTGTCAACTGTACCCCCCAGACGTTGATTGGGAGTTGGTATCCCTAGTTACTTTTCCTAGGTATCACAGAGGTGACTGTGAGTGATTTCCCATGGTATCAAATAGACTTTGTATCACACTTTTTAGTACTGTTGGAGGGTGCCTCGTGAAGTGTGGGTACTTGCACTGGATAAGGCTGGTTAGTGGAGGTTGGGGTAATTATTTCTCACTCTTTCGTTCGGTGGTTCAAAAGACTTAATCAACTTGGGCCTTCGTCCGGAAGGTCCATATCTCACTTTATTGTTATTGCAATCTCAGGACCTAATCCACCTGCGTCAGGATATCGATAGATTTATTTTCTTGGTTTGTATCTTTTAGGGATTTTTCTCTTTAGTGGTGTGCTCTCTATGCATAGAGGACATAGGTGGGTGAGTTTTCCAACGCCTTGAATTTTTTATTTAAAGTGGTTGATCAACCGCTATGTTGATCGCGAAGAGTTCAAGTTCTTCCTCTTGAAGAAGGTCCTATAATTGTAGGGACAAACTATTCTGCACCGGAGGTTACACGTATATCAGACCTCGAAGCTGAAGGTTTCGTTCGTCTGTTTAATCCTCCGTTAACTGGATCAAACAGTCCAATTATTTTGTGAATTTCGGCTCCTGGGTCGGTCGGAATGGAAGGAACTTCAGAAGTGTCTAGGTTAGGGGTCCCTGCAACCCCCACATCAACAATTGTATCTAGAGGAATCCTTCCTCCTGGTATCTCTGACCAAACAACTAATGTGGTTCAATCCACAATAACTACTTCAGTTAGCAGCTCCACTCTGTTGATAATCGGGTCCACTCAACCTTTGAGTGTGGCCTCTTTGTCGCTACCTTTGGTGTCTAATGCATTTACGTTTGGAATGTTATCGTTTGGCATGCAGAACGTGTCGGCTAGATCTCAACCAACTCCCCAAGTTTCTAGCATTGGTGTCAGGAGTTCTTCGACTCCCTTCCAAGCTTTTCTGTGGGGTGGGGGGCGTATCTCTCTGTCAAACCCCTCGCTCATGAGTGTGTGTTTTCCATCCTCAGGTCCTAATCCTACTATGAGGTGGGTCCCTTCCCTAAGCAATGGATTTTAATCTGTCGATACGTCATCTACATCCAACCCCTTCACATTGTTTGGGAGTAATCATTTTCCCTCATCAAGGGTGTCACTAAGGGGCAACCTTTTCCAAACATATTGGAACCCCTTTCTTGGATCTTTACCAATGTAGGGGGCATCGAATGGAATCCAACCTTTTAAGTTTGGTAGCCAAGTTGGAGGGGGATTACCTCCTTACAATCAGGGATTTCAACCTTCTTATCAAAACCTTGGCTTTTAGATGAACTCTTCCTGACAACCTAGTGCTAGTAACAATCCAAGTTCTTTCTTTCCTTACTCCAACCAAACCAGGGGCACCCCCTCCAAAAGTTGGAGTAGGATGCAAAAACCAAGCCTCCCCTTCCTCTTAACTCATAATTTTTCATATCTTTCAAAGTTGATGAATGACCCCATGTGTCACGATCTTAATTGGCCACCGGTCCCAACCAAAATTCCTTCGGATATTCCCAAATTCGAAGAAAAATATGGTGAAGGTCCCGGTGATCATGTCACGACTTTCCACATGTGGTGTTCGTCCAACTTGTTGAATGGAAATTCTATTCAATTACGCCTCTTTCAACATACCCCCATTGTAGTCGTTGCTAAGTGGTGTATTTAATCGAAGGCAACATCCTACCGCACATTTCACAATTTGGCATTGGTCTTTCTCAATCACTTTCGATCCCAATTCACTACGATGTTGGCATCAATATGTTATCGACTTTTCAACAGAATAAGGCCACTCATATATCTAACCATATTCAGGAGTGACAGAGGAGAAATAGAAAGATTAAGGCAACCATTCCTCCTATGTTCCTCTTGGAGTGGATTTTGAAGTCCTTGTTGCTTTATATCTCCAAGGAAGTTTCCACTTCCAGAGTAACTATGGAGGAAGAAGCTATCTTCAGGGCCCAACAACTAGATCTAATTTACTCTCAGTCTGGGATCCTTTATGAGATCATTTTGGATGTGTCGCGGTCAAATACTGACCCTGCCAAACCAAGTCTTGAACCTCATGCCGACGACATTGTAGGTTTCGTTCAAAACTCATCCGTAGACTTGGTCTCAAATCACATGAGACATCTCTCAATATAAGCTTCTACATCTAGTCAAGCTTCGGCTTCGACTGCCCCCTCCCAAACGTCAGATGTACACAATGTGCAATCGATGAACCCAAAAGGTACCCAGTAACCTGGTGGGAAGAAGAAGGGTAAGGACAAAAAGGGAGAGGGAAATAATAACAAGAATGTCAATAAACCAAAATCTAGTTCTGGTGGGGGCAAGAAAGAAAACATGAAGGTTAAGTTTCCTTGTAAGCTTTGCAAGGAATATCACCTCACTCACAAATGCCCTAAGATGGAAGAAGCCCAAAGATTGTTGGCACGAAAGCAACCTGTCGTGTTGACCAATATGTTTCCTCACGGACAAAATATGGCTTCAGGATCTTCATCTAATGTTGGGAGTTAGCAGGGGGGTAACCAAGGTACTCCTCCATTTGATGGAACATCATAAAATGTCTACTTGCTTAGCTCAGATGCCTATCTGCAAACTCAAGTGCCTAATTACGATAATCTTGAGTCTGGGTCAAAGAGTAAGGAACCCTCTGAGTAGTAAGGACCTCTTCATATTGAGAATCCTTCTATGAGTGATTCTATGCCCTCACATACTAAAGGGTGTGTTCAATAGGGCATCACATAATCCAAATTCTAGGGCCAGTCAAAAGTATTCCATTGTGGAAGATTTGGCCTAATCACCTTGCGCGATGTCTGCTCTCGAGGTGCTCCAAATTTGCTCGATGCAACATAGTGCATCACTTTTTGATATTGGTGCTACAGATGATTCTAGCTCAAAACTCATCACATTTTACCCTTCTATTTTCAAACATTGCCTCCCTTATCACGTTGATTTTCAGATTCAAGTGATGTATGCCACGCAGAAAGTTTTTTGGACGGTGATCGATGAGGGAACATCAACGTGTGTGATGTCACTTTCTTGTTCGAAACCTATCAGTTGTCGAGAACTTGATCCATCCCCTACTCTTTTGACCGCATTTGATGGTCATTCTTTTCGACCCCATGGGATACTTTCCTCCTTCCCCATAGAGTTGGGAGGAAAAACCGTTTACATTGAGGTGGAAGTAGTCGGCACTCCGCTCAACTACAACCTTTTGTTAGGTCGTAGTTGGACTTATGCCATGATTTTTGTCGTATATTCGGTTTTCTGAGTTATTTTTTTTCCTCCTAAAGGAAAAACTGTGATGATTGACCAGTTGTCTTTTATTCATTTGGATTCAGTTGCATGGCCAGGATCTAACGTCCCATTAATAGATAGTACCAAAATGGTGACCAGAAATATTGGTGTTGGAATGTATTCTTTGTTGATGGGAACTTTTAATATTCTAGCGTCGATCTCATACATTATCTCCACTCTAGATAGCTTGAGCTCATCGACTTCACCGGTTTCTGTGTCCCAAGTTCACCATTTTCGAATGGCATACTTTGAATATCCTTGGATTCTAATGTTCCCATCAACTTCGATAGAAGGGATCAAGCATGCAGGAACGACAAGGTCATTGTCTGCAACAGAGATTACCTATCAGTCCATCCAAAATACCACTGCAGAATCAGATCCAAATCCTCTTGGGACAAAGGACGTTGATGATCTTTCAACACCCATTTGGGCGACTATCTCTTCTCATTATCCCGATTGTCTTAAGATTGTGTTTCCCTCTGATGAGGCTATTCTAGAGGCAATGATGGCTCCATAGAGGCCTTAGGAGGATTTACATCATTGATCATATTTCCTTCCAAAAATGGATTGTATCAAAAGAGGACAGTGTCATGTCCACATGAATGATAAAGTTGATAGGACCGTGAACCTTTTAGTGAAGCATGGTGTTTATGTTGAAGGGAACATGGCCAATATTTTGGAAACAATACCTATCAACATATCGAATGATCCAAATGTTGTGGAAAATGTGCTCATCAATGCAGACTATTCTCCTAAAGAGATCCATGATTATGTTGTCTTATTTAAGGAATTTCGCGACATTTTCACCTGGTCATATGAGGAGATGTCAGGGATATACCCTCGAATGATCAAACATGAAATAAAGACTTATCCTAATGCTAAGCTTGTTCGACAAAAGTTGTGGCCAATTAACCCTAGGAAGGCAGCTACCATAAAGGCTAAGGTGGAGAACCTCCTCAAAGTGGGTCTCATCTATCCAGTTACGCTTACTGAATGGGTATTGAACCCTGTTCTAGTTGGTAAAAAGTAAGAAGTCTTCCGTGTATGTGTGGATTTTAGGGATTTGAATAAGGCTTGTCCAAAGGACAACTTCCCGACACCATTTATTGGTCAAATTATTGATGAGTGTGCAGGAAACGAGATATTCTCCTTATGGACAGATTCTCTGGCTACAATAAGATCCAAATTAAACCCGAGGATCAACATAAAACCACATTTATTTGTCCTTGGGGAACTTTTGCATACCGAAAAATGCATTTTGGTCTTAAAAATGTTGGGGCTACTTTCCATTGGGCCATGACATTTGCTTTCCATGACATGAAAAAAATTGGTGAGGTGTGTTATTGCACAATATTTAGATTGGCAAACGCCCAATGCAATCCACAGGAGTGTGACAACTATGGGAGTACCTACCCACTGTCACCTTAGATAGACACTCCCCTTGCTTTAGTGATGATGAAATCACCACCAAGGGGGAATCTTGGTGACCCTAGGGGGATTGAGATGGAAAGTGAAATGATGATGAGTGAAACCCCTATAGGTCAAGCTTGGAGATGAAGAATGACTTGGAAAAGAGTCTTGTGAAAGAGTAGATGGTTGCCAAGTGTTTTTTACCTGCAAAACAATGTTAGCCCTGCCTAGAACAAGACAAATGATCATAAACCAAGCCTTTTATCAAAGGGGATCAAGAAAGAATCATTTCTGTCCCAAATTGCAGCAGTATGGAAATATATAGATCAACAAAAAATAATGACAATAGCTGCAAATTTAACCATCCGAAATCTAGTACAAGATATCAGAAATAAAGCTAGCAATAACTAGTCAAACTTCCAATGATTAGAGAAAGAGTTTGGTGGATTTAAGGGTTGTTTATTAGGTGTTATCAACAAGTTATTATAATATCCAAGTGGTTGTAGCAAAAAAATTCTACAGAAACAAGATCTAGCCACATAGATCAACAAGTAAACCACCCAACAATTAGCCAACAACCAATAGATCAATAACCAAGGTTTACAAGTGAATTTCAGTGGTAGATTAGTGAACAAAGATTAAAATCAGATGAGTTTGTTGCAACCTTAATGGTTGTAGCATTAATTTGTAAGAAAAAAGAGAATGACTAGGCTAATCAAGATGCCCCTTGGGCATAACAAATTTTATAGCATATAGAATCAATTCCAACTTGAGCAATTGCAATACCTCAAAAATCCATGCATACCAATGCAACAATTTTATATCTCTAATGAAAGTGTATTAGTGCCTTTGTCAATTGGGTTAATGAAGTCTCTTGTGTAAGAGTTAGTTGTGTTACTTCGCTAGGTGTAAGCCTTTTTACTCACTAAGAAAACCAAACTAGCAAGGTAAATCTAGAAGGATGTAAGCCTTTTTACTCCTCCTAGCAACCTTTGCAAAGTAGCTTATTCAATGATGACAAAGTAGACTTGATGGAGGGTGTATGCCTTTATACTCCTCCAAGGGTTTAGACAAATTTAGCTTGAAACAAGAAGAAAAACACAATTAATGCAGGAATTTCTTACCAATTCCAAAAAAAAGCATGAAGAAACCCTTCCTTATCAAGCATATTCCACAAAAATCACTAGGAGAAAGCATCCAATAGATAGTGCCTAGCTTATTCCTCCAATAATTCAGTAGGACATCCAAAATTGCATAAGAGAGAGAAAGTGTGAATTGCTCAAGTAGGGTGAAAATTTCAGCCAACCAATATGTAATTCTCAAGTGAGTTATATCTAAAATGAAAGTGACAAGGCATTTATTTATACAAGACCATGTAAAACCAATTTGACCACATACTTAGGGTAAAACACAATTTAGGGAGGTTGACCTCCTTAATTTTCCCCTTTACAAATTATAATTCAAATTTATAAAAGAAGAAATCCCTAAATGATGACGTCATGCCCTTCATGGGTAAAGTTTTGACATAATGGGCAAGTTGTTGAGGTTCTTGAGGGAGACGTTGGACCTCCAAAGTCCATATCTTCATGTGCAAGGGTATTCCTTCGTCAAAATGTGCTAAGTCATCATCAAACCGTCCAACACCATCTAAACCCTAGAAAAACGTTGGGCAAAGGGAGGGTTAGTCTCCTTCTCCAAGGCGTCCTCTCATGCCTCCAAAGACAACGTTCATCATCCATGTTTCCAAAGAGAAGGGGGCACATTATCCAACCTATGGGATTCATTCCCCAAATGAAGGTCCAAGTGACCTTGTGCCTTCATGATCAAGCTTTCACCTGTCAAGGACCTGCAAAGACAAGCAAGTACACCCTCCAAGGGTCCACAAGTCACAATATCATGCCAAGTAAGCCATATCTAATAAAATAACCACCCAAACATGTGCATCAAATTCCCCCTTTTCAGAATAAACAAATGCTCAAAGACCTTATACAACTTGCCAAATTTAGATATGGGAGGGGTGTCATAGAGCCCTATTGGGTAAACCAATTGCTCGCATAGGGGATGTTCCCAAGGAGAAACCTCTCTAAGTCATGTAGTGAATGTGAGTTGGATGGGGTCAGACTTCTAGGTATAGGATTTCATGACATACAAGGGCTTGTATTGTCTCATTTATGGGTGCCTTTGTTGAGGGCTAGCCACATCTATTTTCTCTTTTTGTTTTTTTAGGGCATATTTTTCCAAACACTTTATTAGCCATTTACTTTGCATGTGTCACCGAGTTGAAGACAATAAGGGGCAATAAAAAGGAAATGAATAGCCCACATATTCTCTGCCTTGGTTCACATGCCTTTCCAATTTGAAGTCAATAAGGGGCACTAAAAAGGAAATGTATAGAGCACAAATGCTCTACCTTAGAAAGTTTAAGTAATTGATTAATTATTTATTTTATGGGTCCATTACTTATGTTTTTTGAGAAGCATTTAATTTATCTTGGGATCCCCAGGTGATCCTTTATCGCATGATGTTTTTGCTAGGACACCTTCAAGCCTAATGGTCCCTTCTTCCCATGAAATGAGGTACACAACCTTCTTGGGTCAATAAGCCTGAAAACCTAAAAGGTTGGGAGACGAAGGGGAAGAAGTGATGGAAGGTGGCAAGTATGAGTGGGAATGATACGTTGACCCTTCAAGGAGACCCTCTGGTAGCAACCCTTTCCCTAATGGTGGCCACTTACTAGGAAACCATGACAATCGCCAAGGTGAAATAGGGAAAAAAGCGTAATCTCCAAGCAAATGTTTTCAAAATCAAGAAGAGACCATTTACAACATGTTCAAATGCTTCAAACATTACAATGACACTTACCACAATAACAGACTTGTTACCTCATGAAGCAAGACATGTTTTCCTTTGTGGTCCAAGTTGGGGTGGTGGATGTTGCTTACATTGATTGGATGGTGATGTGTGGTATGATATGGGCTCCTTCCTACTTATCTTCCTCTCGGTACTCCATGTCTACAACCTAAGGGCCTCGAGACATCATCTTCTTAGTTATCCCTAGGAATGGGGGATAACAAGGTGTATTTGGACGATCTAGCCACTCATTCTCGTCGCAGAGTCGATCATCTATATCACCTTCGTTGTTTGTTCCAAAGATGTCATTATTATCACATTCGATTGAATCTACACAAATGTAATTTTTGTGTTACTTCGGGGCGTCTCCTTGGATTTATAATGTCAAACAAAGGGATCATGGTGGACCCTTTAAATATTAAGGCAATAGTTTAGTTGACTCCCCCGTGTATTGTTCGTCAACTTCAGAGTCTCCAAGGAAAAGCAAATTTCCTTTGTCATTTCATCGCTAACCATGCTGAGATCACTAAGGGTTTCATGCATTTGCTGAAAAAAGGGGTCACTTTTGAATGGGATACTTATGTGCAAAGATCCTTCGATGCATTGAAAAAGGATTTAATATTGTTTGCCCCACTTCTTAGCCCGCCCTATTTTACTCGTGAATTCTTGTTATACTTGGCGGCATCTAAATTTACCACGGGTATGGTTTTGGTGCAAGAAGATGATGCGCTTGTCGAGCACATCATTTATTACTTGATTCATGGTTTGGTCGATGTTGAGTTGTGATATTCACACGTTGGCAGCCGTCCATGATGTCCAGAGACTCTGACATTACATTCTCCTTCGTTATTGTAGTTGTTAATCCTTTCCAATATGTCTTGACTAACCATATCATCGATAGGAAGTTCAACAAATGGATTGTGATTTTGTAAGAATTTGACTTAGACATCGCGTCGACAAAGTCCAAAAAGTTGCTTGTTTTTGCAGAATTGAAGTCATAGTTTTCCAGAGAAGATAAAGAAGAACCTTTTGAGGACTCTTTTACAGATGAATCCATCTTCCTGATATCTTCTATTGATCCTTGGTATGGAGACATTATTATATATCTCTAGACTTTGAAGTTCTCCCTACCTTATTTGAAAGATGAGCGGCGACGCATTCACCATCAGGGAAAAAACTATCTTATCATTGGTGATACCTTGTATCGTTATGGTGTAAACTCGATTTTATGTCGGTGTGTGAATAACAAAGAAGTGGAGTTCATCTTAAATGACTCTCATAGTGGAGCATGTGGAGGCCATCTCTCTGGGTTGGCAACATCCCAAAAATTATTGAGTGCTAGATATTTTTGCCCAGTGATCTTCAAAGATTGTATTGAAGCAGTAAAAAAATGTCATCAATGTCAAGTTTTTACTCGCAAAATGCACGTGCATCATGCTCCCTTATTTACAGTCATCACCGTCGACCCTTTTACTAGGTGGGGCGATGATTTCATGGCATGCCACCCACCTTCATCTAGGGGGCATCGTTACATCATCATGGTCATCGATTACTTCAAAAAGTGTGCGGAGGCCATGCCTACTTTTTCAGGCAATGGTGAGAATGCTATGCTTTTAATATTTAATCAAGTGATTACGGGGTTCAGTGTTCTGAAAGAGATTTTCATTGACCATGACAGTCACTTTCAAAACAAAATGATGTCAAAGCTTGCATCAAAATTGTGTTTTAGGTAGAAGCATTTGTCTCCTTATTACCCGCAGAAGAATGGAAAAGTAGAGGTTGTTAAAAAGTCACTCAAAACCATTCTCTAGCGTACTGTTAATGCAAGTAATTCTAACTGACACATAATTCTTTATTCAACTTTATGGGCATACCCAACTACGGTTAAGACTGTGTTGATGGGTCAGAATGGCCTGTCAAGGAGGTGAGGGAAAACTCTTGATGGCAGGTCCCAATTAGACCTACTCTCGTTTGGTGTTACGTTTCTCATGAGTATATGGGCCTTGATGTCGCTCATAATTAAAATAAATAAAAGGGGGAAGATAGTGGACTGCCCCCCAAAAGTTATAAATAATCCTAAGGCTAATTTAACTAAAAGCAAACTAATCTAATCTAACTAATTCTAACCTACCATGGGAGCAAAACTAAAAGAATGAGTACAACAAAAGATAACACCATCAAAACCAAAAATAGTTCAAGTACTCTAATGATAAATGAAAACAACAATGTTACAGATGCATAGAAAAATAGTTGTACTATACATCCATAACATCATTTTTGTACCCACAAAGAAACATGTGACAACGTGAGCAAATAAAACAAAGTGCAGAAATAGTTCACACAATAGAATCATATCTACTTAAGGAGAAGAAAAGTGCACAAAGAATAGTCTTATGTACATCTATCAAATGTACATCTATCAAAATCACAGATTTCTGAAATTCATCCTGCTCTTTATTACTCAGAAGTACTAGTGCCATCTTTTGTTACAAAGGGCAAAAGTCCCTTTACATTCAACAAGCTCTCTTTTATATAACCAGAGAGAGACCCCCGAGTTCCTATCACTCTTTGTGTTGTTTTCTTTTCATTTATTTACTCACATTTTGAAAATGAACATGTGAGCGTTACAAAGAGAATCTGAACAGACTCACGAGTGGTCATTTTCACCCTAAGGCAGTTTACAAATGATATTTGTTAAAAAGCAATCATTGACTATGTCCATTAGAGTTATCTTTTGTTCCTTGAAAGTTTATGGTCGTTTATGGTGGACGTGTGTTGAATAATATCATTTTTTCTTCTTCTACTCTGTCTCATATTTCCGTTGAACTATTGTTGGCTCGATTTCATTGGCTGGAGATTGAGATATAACAGTTTGAAGTCTGCATAGTCGGTTCTTCACTTGAATTTGGGTTTCATCTGTGTTTTAAAGTTTTTGACCATTTTCTACTATCATTTTCTATCCCATCTTGTTCTTCTCTCCTTCATATTTCCATTGATCATCCGGGCTTGGATTTAGATTACGTAGTTCGAGATATGTTGTTTGAAGTTGGTATGGCAATCCCCAAATGCAGTTGTATATTTTCTATATTTTAGGTATCTTCTCTTAGTTTTTTGCTGTGATTGTATATTTTCTATGTTTTCTGATGTCTTCTCTTAGTTTTTTTGGCCCGGATACCTATACCACTGCATTCCTCTATCTGATACCTATCCAATGAGGTATCATGGGCCTCATTCTGACACATGTAACAAAAGTTATGGTCGTTTAAAAATCATCGCTCGACAACTATTGATGAAGACTGTGGGTTAATCTGGACCATTGATTTTTGAACCCGCAAAAAGATGAATCCCACCTACATAAGAGATCAACACTTAGTGATGGAATGGATTGGCCCCTATGAATAGTTGGAATAGAACCTCAACGACATGGGATCGACGACTTGTAGCATGACTTTTTCCAATTTTCTCTTTTTTTTTTTTATTCTTTTAATATTAGAAAAATAATTAAAAAACAAAAGATAAAATAAAAATCAAAGATAACCAAATTATTTACATTATTTTACATTTCTCTACAATTATTAACAAAAATTAACAAAAACTAATTACCTTAATCCTATGTAAAAAACTAAACTAATTGGCTCGTTAATGTAAATAATAAAAATTACCAAAATTATGGTAATTTACCCAGGTGTTGGTCATCGTTAATGTAAATAATGTAAACTAATATTTTGAATGTTACCCAGGTGTTGGTCATCGTTGGGATTTACTATCGTAAGTGTGGTAACTTATATGAATTCGCCGACGATGACTTCGGCGATTCACTCCCGATGATCAATCCCACTCACGATATGGTCATGCACATTTAAAAAATATATATATTATAATAATCTTTAAGGAGGGTGCACATATTTCAAGTAAAGTATTAAAATAATATTTAAATCAATGCTTAGGTCGTCGTTAGTGAATATGGGTAAGTAGGTGTAGTAAGTTTGAGTGGATTGACAACGTTGGTGATCCAGTTTCGATTGAAATAATAAGCATTATTAAACTCTTCACCCTTCTCGTGGTGTGTGAAACCTAAAAATTATTTAAATATTTCCTTTTTGTGTGGGTGCATTTTTCCATTATTGTTTAGTTAATGTTCCCATGCAACATTAAAATATTATGCTGTATGTCTAAATGCATTTTGGGAATAAGGTTTGAAATAAAAGTTAATATAGTTTCCATAAATTTCTAGAAAATAGGAACTCCATATAAAATAGGAAATCCCTAGAAAATGGGGCATGGGGTAATACATTTAGGTTTAGGTGGGAAAGGGGTAAAATAAAAAGGTGTTGTCTAACAGTTCTACGAAATGTTTTTTTTTGCCGAAATCTGATAATATAAATTTGCATGAAATCACTACTTTTGTTATTTAAAATCTATTTTTGAATGCAGAAATGGATTCAACATGCTGAAAAATCCCTAGGGCACTAAGATTATACATAAATAATCACTCAAATATGCGGATCTAACAATTTCTCGCCGTATTTAAGGTAAATGTCCTCGGAAATTATTACAGGAAAATAAAAATTTCATAGAACGTTTAGACTACGACAAATAAAAAGGCTAAAAATATGTACAAGTTGAAAATAAAAAAGTGAAAATGAAAAACGTGAAAATTTAAATTAAAAAGGAAAATTTAATTTGTTTTTCTATTTTATTTTATTTTACGTTCATTTATGAGAAAATATGTACATGTTAAATAGTAAAAAATGGTTAGTTTGTTAAACATACATGGTTAACAAAAATAATTAAAAATAAAAATAAATTAAAGAAAATACATAAAATATAAATATATACATGAATATTTACAAAAATAACAAAATCAAATAAAATAAAACATATATACCAAATTAAAATGAAATATTTATAAAAAATTAATAAAATAATATAATATAATATAATATAATATAATTACAAATTAGAAAAATTACGAGCAAACTAAACAAGTTGAGTTTCCATGCGCCCTAGGTTTCACTGGTGAGGGTTCTGCACCTAGGGGCCAAAATTAAAAAAAAGGCATATAGGGTATGATTCGAAAAACCAGACATCGTGGAGAGGAGCGGGGTCAAATGGTGATAGAGGATGTGGTGATCAAGCTGCGACAAAGGAGGAGCGATGAAAGAGAAAGGATGACGCTTCATGCGATGATTTAGCATTGCAAGTAGCGACATGTAGATTCAAAACATCGACTCCAACCAAGCACGCACCACTGGATAATCCAATCAACGTACACCTATCAGAGGGCACATATGCTCACATCGCAAGGAGCAATAGTACAACCAAGTCCAGGAAAAGTTCTCTATGTCGGACACTATGGGTGAATGCGACAAGTAACTAACAAGCGTCAGGCGACAGCTTGACAAGGACTCACAATCAAGAGTGGGAATGGAATTTTGACATGGGGTAAGACTAAGAGAGGACTCGACATAAACCAATCAGAAGAGATTTAAGGACAGGCTCGTGGGAAATAGGGTTCGACAACCTTGGAGGCTTCAGACCTTGAGGCAGCTGCAAGTGAAAGTAATTCGCTTCCTGAAAAGGAGAAGCCATGACAAGAATCAAGGTGGAGGTTGTGGCACTACTTCTTGTGAATTGAAATTTGACGATGGTATGTCGGTTTGTTGATGCAATTCCATCGACCAATCGAAAAAACGTGGTTACCAGTTTCATCGGTGTAATTTGGTCGGATATTCGATGAAAACATTGTCGTCGGATACCGTGGTGTCGGTATACCAATAGCCGTAAGGACGAAAATCTTGTTGAAATCAATTATTATTTTTGGCACATACGTGTCGAATAACCAATAGAGAGGTACCGTACCTATGATGGATGTCTGTCGGATAGTGCGTCGGATATCCGACATCCATGTTCGTCGGATATCCAACACACAAACAATATATCCGACGAAGGTGACATACCTCTGAGGGATATGTCTGTAGGATGGTGCATCAGATATTTGACTAATATGTATGTCGGATATCCGACACCCATATAGTATATCCAACGGAGGTGCCATACCTCCAACATGTATGTATGTCAGAGGGTTCATCGGATATCCGACGAGCCTCTGTATATTAAAAAATAATAATGAAATGATCCTTAGGCCTGCATTGAAAACTACATTTGTTTCTAGCAGCCATGTCTCAACTCATATAGTAGCTAGTATCTTAGCTTTAAGCAATGCAATTTTGTAAATTGTGTACTAATATCAATATAAATAGAACCTTTTTACCTATCCCAGAAAAAGGAGGGGAACCAAATGTAACTATCCTATGATTCCACTCTCTTTGTCTATGAGAAATCAAGGTGACATGAGTTAGGGCGAGAGCAAGATGTGGAGTGGACGTACTTAAGTTATTAAGACATAGAACTTGGACAAGCATGTGCCAAAGATGGAACAAGATGAGAAGAATATCTTCAATGCAAAATGAGAAGTAAGGATTTCTCTAGAGACAAAAAGTTGTTTTAGCTTAGAAAAATCAGCTTTCACATATCAAAACTGTCATGTTCTTATCATGAAAAGTGAAAGGTTGTAGATAGAAAAGAGACCTTTTCAAAAATTTAAGACCTTACATAAACACGTTTTATTTAAGAGGAGACTACTCTTATTCCTAAATGGGATTTACAACTCTAGTTGGTTGTAGTAAAGAAAAGGCATTGATGAGGGACAAATTGTCTAAAAGAAAACATGTATTACAATATGTAAAAGACAACACTTAATACCTACAAGTGTGACGAGAATTATCCTAGCGAAAGTGCTCATTATTTCTTCCCTACTTTTAGAGAAAATTTTCTCAATTTCAAGTATATATGGAAAAACTACTTCTAAAATAGATCGAGGGTTACATTTGGCTTAAGAATTCAAGTGTGTCCCAAATATGTTGTCCAAACTCATGTGATGCAATGAGTAGGATCTAGAGTTTTTTTTAAGGATAAAGTTTCTGAACATTTGTTGCAAAGAATGCTATCAATTGTCTTCACTAATTTTGAATGTCTCTTGGTGTAAGTGTTACTTTTGGACATGATACGATAGATTCATTAGCGTTGTGAATAATAAACATCCAACAAAAAGTTAAAAAATGTTTTAAAGGCCTATTCTATTTAGTAACCTTTTTACCCTTGTTCCTGTTACTCTTAGTAATTTACAATTAAGTCTCCTACTAGAATTTAGAATGTATCTCCATGCATGTAATTATACATGATCTCATGCAATATTGAAAAGAAATGAAATACTTCTTTAATTTATGTTGATCTTGAGACATCACAACAAATTGATACCTTCACATAGAATGTTAACCACTAACCATTGACTAATAATAGAGTTACTAGAACAATACATGCTTACCTTTATCCACAATTGAGATAACTTCTTACAATGTTGAGCATCAACACCAAAGTTTACTAATAATCATATAATAATGGAAATGTATATAATGTTGGCATCATAATCATATAGTTGTTTTGAGTATTAGAATATACCTAATGTATTAAACAAATGTAAATTTGTTGAAAACAATCATAACATAATTACGTATGAGTCAATGACCATTATATAAGTTCACTAACAAGGGAGAGTACACAAATTTGTGTTTCTACTACTTCATAAATACATGCACGAAAGACTAGTGATAATGTGGTCACTGTGTGGATACAATACATCATACATCATGAGTAAGATATATACAAGATGATCATCACATTGGTATATCTAAAAGACATTGGTATGAAAATGTTCATCATAAATATCCCAATGCCCATACCTCTCAAAATGAGAAGTTGACCAATCAAGGTTTTCCAAATTAAGACATTCATTCACCAACACCCTCAATCCCTTTGGAAACAATTTTGAAAAATGCATTTGCAGGTGTTTTAGATTTGGCATGAACTATGCAAAGGAATTAACCACCTCATCTCCACTCAAAATTTCATCATGGATATAATTGGTAGGAACCACATCCCTGTGTTTGAAAGGATATGGAGTGCTTAGCATGTTCGTTTTCACAATAGTTATATTCTTACAACTAAGTTCAAATTTATCTAGTGTAGCACAATATATGCTATGACAATAACTTATATCAAGTCCTCAATTTTGTGGTAGGCCAATACAATATGAAATGATGATGCATCAATAGCACTATGGCATGCCCAATGCTATTTTGATACTCAAGGTCAGTGTTACCCATCAAAATGCCCATTGTCATTCTTTCCAACAAGAAATAAACTAGTTGAGGGTTGTTTGTATCATGTAGAAAATATTTTTGAAGATTAGTGAGAACAAAACTTTAAAGAGTTCCATAGTAGGCATATTTTCAATAGTATTGAGGATAATTTCCAATGGATAACTAGGGCTATAATATGAGAGATGTTTCCACCTTCATGGTTGTTCAATCTCATATTGAATAGTAGTCAGATAAGCCTCGTTCCAACCTATTTTGTAGATGGGGACTTTGTTCACCATGATTGCTTGATTATTGGCTTTGAGATTGAAAATGTCAGCATCCACGCTCTTTTGAGAAGTTATCTCATTGTTTCGATCTCTGACTCCCTATCACTTTTATTTCCATAGTGAATATTTTCACTTAATATTCACTATGATAAGGTGAATGCATATTTCCTTGGCAATGGGGTGATGAGGTGGAGTGGAGGCATTGTTCCAACACATTTTTCCTCACCCCATGCAACTTTCTTGGATGGCCTTTCCATTTCCCTATGTAGACTTGAAGTCCCCTTTTGTACCTTCCAGAGCCAAAAAACACATTTTTCCACATATACGCGCCCTATTAGTTAGAAAACAAGCATATACACAGGTTGCTCCACTACAACCTGCATACATCGAGTTTGGTGCTCAAAATTAAAAATTATGTCAGGTTTCCATGCCATGTCATGAGATCCATGATCCTTGACCTTCCATATACTAGAGATGCTCCAATTTGATCCTTCAGTTCCATTTGAAGGCTATAAATTGAGCCATATCCAAGCCTTAAGAAAAACAATTCAACTTTGAGAGGAAAGACACTCTGGAGAAATTTCGCTTCATATTGAGTCTACATCCCTTTGTTCTTGAAAGTTTGAACCCGTTGTTCATCCCCCAAGCTCTTCCTTCTTTATGATGGAGAACCTCATTGTCTCCTTTACATGAGCTTGCCTTTGGTGGAGGATTGAAGTGGTGGAGGCCCAACTAGAGGGACTTAGTTTCTCGGTTCTGATTTCGTTACAAAAGTTTGTCACATATATACTTCTGCTAATTATTTTAATAGAAATACTATTTTCTCGTCCAATTGATATCTTGCAAATATTTGAATTACTATTCCATGGGTGTATTTGTCATGTATGTTAATGGATTATGCTAATCTATATGCTAACATTATATATTATCACTATATGCTTGCGTATCTTGGTTGCTGAGAACAAGTTGCAGGTATAGAGCTTTGAGTTGCGTGCTCAACAATGGTCTTCATCAAACGTCTGGATGAGGTAGGCTCTTGGCCTTGTCTTGTTAGCATTTCATTTATATATCATATTTTGGATTAGAGTTGATTTTTATGTGTCATTCCGTATGTTGTGGTTTACCCCATGCCATAGAGAGATTTTCCTTGTCATATAATTGGCGACCATACTGGGGATTGATCTTCTTTCTTGGGGTTTGGAGTGTTTTTCTCCTTGATTTGCTCTCTGTTAACCTGAGTTTCCTTGTCGCATGTTGCTTGACAACCTATTTTTACTTTGCATATGAGTTTCTTGGCTTAACCCTTGCCCTGATAGTGTTTTACTGTATATATGTGGGTTTTCCCTTGAAAGACACATACATACGTGAGTTATCTTCCTGTAGGGTAGGTATATACGTGAGTTTTTTCTCAAATAGTCGTGTACATCATCTCTTTAGTCGTCCAGGCCGAGTTTGGTGTTTGGTGGGTGAGTTTGGTTGGGTGTTGAGTCTTCTTGGGTCATTGTCCTGACTATTGAGTGCTTACAAAGTGATAGGAAGCCTTCTTATTGTTGAATTTTCAGGCAATATTCTTTCTTATCATCTTTTTCATTGGTTTTCCTTGCACATTGGTCTGAGTGTTTTCTTCTTGGTATCCTGCTTGGCTTGTCTCTTTTTGCTTGCAGTAGGGTCTGTTTGTTAAGTTGTTATTCAGTCCTTACATTATCTTTTCTTTATATCGAAAATATAAAAACATTTGCTTATTTGCATCATGGCATTTTCACTTTTGATTACTTTGCAATGATTTTGACACATGTGGAAATATTGCATTTCATTGAAATTGTAGAGATTGCATTGGAAGAGTTGCATTTAGAAGCATACCATCTCTTTGAAATTCAAGACTAGCGCTTAACAATGTTTTTATATTTGCTTCTTTTATATGTTGAGTTGTAATACCATCAATTTCACGACCGCACCTCTTGAGTAAGAAAAATCCATTAAAATTAACGTTGAATAATTAAAATTGATTAGAAACATTTTTATTTTTTAGGGTACACAAACAAGTATAGGACATAGGGCCTTGGAATAGGATTTTGTGAGTAAACTTCTCCAAGTCTATTAAACTAAACATATGTGTCTGACCAAGGAGTGGTGAAATCCATTGTGTAATTAGTGACGTTAGGAGGTTTCGCTCACACCGGAGTTAAGCACAAGGTCACGCGAAGTTGGTTGCAGAGATAGGCCTCTAATACCTTCTTAGAGTCATAGATATTTCTGAGGTTGTATTTGTATTAGGGAGTCTTGCTAGTACCTTTACCTCCGTGGGAGGCGGTGCTTTTAATATTTCAGGCTTTGTTACCCTGCCCATATGGTGGAACAGACTTACGACTATTCGTCGCATTGGTTATATTGTGGTGACTCTAGTTGCTTGACATAGATAGCCACATAAGTTACTTGCAAGGATTATTATGCAGGTACCCTGAGTCAGATAAGGGTCGGACAACACACAACCTTTATGAAGGATTACTTCTCTGGGGGGATTTGACCGACTACGCTATTAATCCCACGAAGGCCCTTATAACTGATTTTGATACCTCCAATATTTTAAAGGGAGTCTCAGGCCCCTCTTGGGCGAGACATACCTACTCTAGTGAGGGAGGCCCCTTTCAGCCACTATATATTGTTTGTGTGTATTGGCTTTTTTTCTTTTTTTGGGTGTTCTCTTTGATTATTAGTTGGCCCTAGGATTTGGTTTTATATCTTGAGTCTTGAGTCATCATGGAGCAAGAACAACCTCTTCGCAGGTCTCATCGTTTGTTAGTCTCATCGTTTGTTAAAGTTACCACCGCATCTTGAGTCTTTATCGTACTTTACTTCTAAAAGGCATGAAGTTAATAAACGTGGTACATATATCTCCACCTCCCAGGCTTGTGATCATCCAATTATGAGTACTGAGTAAAACCCAAACGTCATAGAGAGTCCCTAGACTCCTATATCCTCTGTGATTAGTGGGATCCCTTTGAATCATCCAACCTTGACGGTTGGGGTGTTGGAGATGCTCGCCTCTAATGCTACCCAACCTGTGGGTTCTACTTGACCCATAGGAACGAACCCTTTCAAATCTCTTTTTGGTACAACAGGTTACGATTCTCAGTCAATACCTTTGGTCTCTAATCCCTTTTCTTTTGGTATGCCCAACATGACGTCGCAATTCTCATCCTCCATTCCAGCAGCTAATACAAATCCTAGTTTTGGACCTAGGGCCATGGATCCTCCGTATGCTCCACTCTTGTTTGGTGGAGTCCATATTCCCCAAATGAATCCTACAGTTGGAGGTTGGAATCCTTTTTCTTTTGAGAATAATATTAGTCTCAATTCTCCTGGATGAAGTGCTCAACCGGGTGGGCAAGTCACTCTTTTATTTTGTCCTTTATCCCCTCTTCCTCCATGTTGATTCTGATAAACACATTTATTATGGAGAATCCCCCTCTGTCCTCTAGAGTTCCATCCGGAGGGAGTTAGTTTCACACTATGGGAAACCCCTAGCCCAGAGCCCCTTTGGCTGGGGCAACGTATATAACCCTCATTATGTCGTTTCCGCAGGTATGGTGCCCATACAACCACTTATGAATCAGTTTGGAGGAGGATATTATCCTATCGGATAGGGCCATGGCATATACCAGAACACTGGATGGCCTGCAATCCCTCTGTCCCAACCTTTCCCGGGAGCATGGGCTCATACACCGCAATCTTGGCTCGCTTTTCTAGCCACACTTAATCTACTATATTTGTAAAAATTAATGAATGACCCTATGTGTCACAATCCATTATGGCCCCTCGTCCCCACCAAGCTCCCTTCAGACTTTTCAAAATTCGAGGGAAAGACTGGCGAGGATCTGAGTGATCATGTCACTACTTTTCATCTTTGGTGCTCGTCTAACTCCATGAATGACGATTCTATTCATTTGAGTCTATTTCAATGCACCCTCACAGGGGTCGTTGTGAAATGTTACATTGAAGTACTAGGGGGAACGTACAGAAACTTTAATCAGATGGTTTTGGTCTTTTTTAACCACTTCCAATTGTCGGTTCGTTATGATGCTGGCATAGAACTTTTGTCGGCCCTTCGACAAGATAAAGCCATGCATATATCATACCATATCCAAGATTGGCATAGATGGAAGAGGTTGATCAAAGCCTATATTCCTCCAAAGTTTATGTTGGAGTGGTTCCTTAAGTCCTTATTTCCTTGTATTTCAAAGGATGTATCTACATCCAAAATAACATCTGAGGAAGAAGCTATTTTCAAAGCCCAACAATTGGACCTCATATATGCTCAATCTTGGATGTTGTATGAAATTCTTCCTGATGCGTCGCGATCGAACTATGACCCTAGACAAAAGCTTGGGCCTCATGTCAATGGCATCATAGGCTCTACAAATGATAAGTCTACAGATTTGGTGACAAACCAGTTGAAAGATTTGTCTCTAAGCCAACCTATAGCAGAACAAGCTTTGGCTTTGTCCTCCACTCCCACTCAGTCGACGGATGTGCATTCTATACAATCATCAGCTAACCCAAATGGTAACCAAAAACCAGAAGGGAATAGAAGGAAAGGACGAGGTAATAATCGTAAGGGTGGGAAAAATAATAACAATTCCAAGGAGGACACTAACAATGATAAATCAAATAATAATGCTTGTGAGGGAAAGAAATAAAAACAGAAGGTGAAGTTCCCTTGTAAACTTTGTAAAGATGATCACCTTACCCACCTATGCCCTAAAATTGAGGAAGCCTCGAGGCTCTTATCGCAACCACCTGATGTGATGACAAATCTATTTTCACATAATCAACACATGGCCTCGGGGACCTCCAACACCTGAAATGCGTCGAGCGGGGATCAAAACCCCTCGGCACATGAAGGTGGTCATCTATGTGTCAATATGGTCAAGTCTTAGATTGATGTAGCCACTCGATCTCATGATTACGGTTCTTCATAGACTATTGTAGGTCCAAAGTCTCCTCCTCCTCCGAAAACGCCCTTGCAGATTGAAAAGTCAGAACTTCCGCCTCGTATTCCGAAAGGAGTACTGAAATGCTTTGCCCACAATCCTAATTCCAAAGTTGGCCAGAATTATTCGATTGTCGAAGATTTGGGTCAAAACCCTTGTGCGATGTCGGCTTTGGAGGTGCTCTAGACATGTCCTTCACAGAGGAGCGCCTTGTTATATTCTTTAGGAGCTCTAAACCCGTGTGGCTCAAAGGTTATTAAGTTTGATGTCATGGATGTTAGGCATCACTTACCTTACCACATGGCCTTTCAAATCCATGTGGAGTACACAAAAATTACCATAAAATGCACTGTAATTGATGAAGATGTTGCGATGTGCGTGATGTCCCTAACCTATTGGAAAGCCATTGGCTCTCCGACTCTACCCCAATCTATGATTGTGTTGACAACATTTGATGGGCGTTCATTTCGACCCCACGAAATTATTCTCGCTTTTCCAGTCCAGTTAGGTGGAAATACAGTGGAGGTTGATGTCGAGGTGGTTGATGCACTCCTCGACTATAATTTACTAGTAGGGTGTAATTGGACTTATGCCATGACAACAGTTGTGTCATCCGTTTTCCGCACTTTATGTTTCCTCACAAAGGGAAAATAGTGATGATTGATCAATTGACCTTTGCACACTCTAGTCCTAATGCATCAGTTGGACCTTCGATCCCTGTGATCAAGAATTCTAAGCAGGCAACTGAGGATGTTGGTGTCAGAATGCAGTCCTCTCTCATGGGTAGCTTTGATTTTGTGGCACCAATTCACCATATTCATGCCATTTCCAGTGATTCTTTGTCATCGATGAGGTCCTTTCCTTTCCATACTTCGTATTTCAATGACCCTTGGAACCCACCTTCCCCGACTATGTTGTACAAAGGTTAGTCACACATTGGGATGGAAATTCCACTGTTAGCGACATAAATTGTGTATCAATTTATTATTGACGCTACTGCTGACCCAAATCCTTTCTCCTCGCAAACAGACGAGGATGATCATGTTCTGGAGCCCATATGGGTCGTCCAATCTTCTTGTTCGCATGATTTCCTTTATGATACTTTACCCTCAGATGAAGCCATCTTAGAGGCCATGTATGGTCATGATAGGCCTTGGGACGATATGCATCATCGCTCCTATTTCCTCCTAGAGCTTGTTAGGATCGAATAAGATGACTTTAGATATACCTTGAGTGAGATAGTCGGTCACACTATGGTTCCATTAGATACACATGGTATTTATGCTGAAGGAAACATGGAAAATATTTCTCCTACCGTCACGATCGACATCTCTCGAGGTCCTGGAAAAATTGAGAACGTATATATCGGTGTGGGTTGTTCGCCTGGAGAATTTTATATCTACACCGATCTCTTAGAATAATTTTGTGATGCATTCGCTTGGTCATACAAAGATATGTCAGGGATCGACCCCAACATTTTCAAACATGAGATCAAGGCCTATCTAGATGATAGACATGTTCAATAACATCTTAGAGTTGTTAATCCTAGGAAGGCCCCTGCTATTAAGGTAGAGGTAGAGAAGCTACTTAATGTTGGTTTCATCTACCTGGTTCCCTTGACTGAATGGGTGTCCAACCCCGTTCCCATGAATAAAAAACAAAGAACCATCCACGTATGTATGGATTTTCGAGACCTGAATAATGTTTGTCCTAAAGATAACTTCCTGACTCCTTTCATTGACCAGATTCTTGTTGAGTTCATGGGAAGCAGATCTTTTCTTTTATGGATGGATTTTCAGGGTATAATCAAATTCAAATCAAACCAGAGGATCAATATAAGACGACATTTATCTGTCCTTGGGGTGCTTTTTCATATCAAAAAATTCCTTTCGGCCTTAAAAACGCTAGAGAAACCTTCCAACGCACTATGACCTTTTATTTTCATGATCTCAAGCATATTGTCGAAGCTTACCTAGATGATATTGTTGCTCACTCTCGTAAGAGAGTAGATCACTCCACTCTTCGATTACTATTTGAGAGATGTCGTTACTATCGAATTTGATTGAACCCTCACAAGTGCATATTATGTGTTAGGTCTGGCCGTATTTTAGGGTTCTTAGTATCTAAGCATGGGACCATGGTAGATCCTATGAAGGTTGAGGCAATACTTTGATTGCCTCCCCTTCGCAACATTCGACAACTTCAAGGTTTACAGGGGAAGGATAATTTCTTGCGTCGGTTCATATATGCCAATTTAACTAAAGGTTTCATGTGTCTTTTGAAGAAGGACACTCCCTTTATATGGGATGAGCGAGCCCAGGAATCCTTCGATGCTCTTAATAAATCTTTGGTATCAACACCTTTGTTGAAGCCTCCATACTACAATAGAGACTATTTGCTTTATGTCACCGCATCTGAAGGGACGGTTGGTATGGTTCTGTTTCAGGAGGACGAAGAGCTCTGTGAGCACATTTTATACTATCTCAGTCGAAACCTAGTCGGTCCCGAACTTAAATACTCTCACGTAGAGAAACTAGCCTTGGTCACTGTACATGCAGTTCAAAGATTACGACTTTATATATTACTTTGTAAAACTACCATAGTTGCAGATATTAATCCATTTCAATACCTCCTTACCAGGTGTATCATAAGGGGGAAATACAATAAGAGGATTGTTATTTTGCAAGAATTTGATCTAGATTTTGCTTCGGTGAAGTCTAAGAAATCACTAGTTTTTGCCGAGTTGATATCGGACTTCCCTTGACTAGATGAGGACATTTTTCATGACAATTCATTCACAGATGAACATATATTCCTTATCTCATCTTCAGACCCATGGTATGGAGACATTCTAATTTATCTTCAAACCTTGAAGCTATCCCAACATCTATAGAGAGACGATCAACGACGTATACGTCATTAGGCTAAAAACTATCTTATCATCGACGACACTTTGTATCGTCGAGGAGTAGATAATACTTTACGTCGTTTCTTGACTCACGAGGAAGCTGAGTCTGTTCTCAATGACTGTCACAGTGGGGCTTGTGGTGGTCATTTATCCAGGCTTGTGAAAACCCAAAAGATATTGCAAGCCAGTTATTTTTTGCCATCAATTTTTAAATATTGTTTTGAAAAGGTCAAGAAGTGTCACCCTTGCCAGGTGTTCGCTTGAAAAATGCGCTCGCACCCAACCCCTCTTCACCCAGTCATCACCATCGATCCCTTCACTAAGTGGGGGGTATATTTTATGGACTGTAACCCAGCTTTAGCTGGGGGGAATCAACATATCATTGTGGCCATGGATTACTTCACAAAATGTGCAAAGGCCATGCCTACCATTAAATCTGATGCTAAGACTGCAACAGTCTTCAAATTCAACCAAATTATATCCCGATTTGGAATCCCAAGAGAGATTCTCACTGATCATGGTAGTCACTTTCAGAATGAAATGAAAAAAGAGTTAGCATCAAAACTGGGGTTTAAGTACGGTCATTCTTCCCCTTAATATCCCAAAGCAAATGGACAAGTAGAGGCAGTGAATAAATCTCTCAAGACCATCTTGCAAAAAATTGTCAGCCAGAGTAAATATGATTGACATATGATGCTTTACCCTGCACTTTGGGCATATCGAACCTTAGTAAAGACTTCCACTGTTTTCTCTCCTTTTCGGTTAGTACATGGCATGGAGTTGATTCTTCCGATTGAATTACTGAGGG
>SNQJ01S0010083.1:323133-335115 GCA_010110895.2 Picea sitchensis | reverse complement strand
TGGAACATGGATTCTGTTTCTTGGGTCATTTACTCACCTGAGGGCCAACTGGTGTCTTTATGTGGCGTTCATCTAAATCCATCGACGAGTAATGTGGCTGAGTATAGTGCCGTTATAGAATTATTATGTGACACCATTTCACATGGTTTTCGGTCTTTAGAGGTTCGCTTGGAATCCCAGTTAATCGTATGTCAGTTAAACAGTAGTTACTGCGTGCAAGATCCTACTCTACTCCGATGATTTCTACAGCTATGACTTTTGGAACGATACTTTGATTTTCTTAATTATAATCACATACCTAGAAGTTCTAATCATGTATCCGATGCATATGCTAATTATATTTTAGATCGGAATTTGTCACATAACTAAGCAAAGAAAACACATTCATGCATATACACATTGTAACATATATAAGTAAAGCCGAAGACTATTTTTTTTTATATTTCATCCTTTTGAGTTCAAAAAATATGGTGTCGTAGTACAAAATGGGTCTCACACCCTCAAAATACATATATGGCTGGTATATAATATGACCATGGAATCTACGCCTGTGGCGTCAAATGCATATCATGATAGCACACTACGATGTTTGCGAGATGCTGAAACAGTCGCACCCATGCATAGAGTACACCCACCACCTGCCGCTGCATAGCCTCTAGCAGATCCTCCACTTGAACCATAGAAATCCTGTGCGTCAATCGAGATAGGTTCCCCTGCACATTCTGCAACACTCTCTCTACATCTCCTCCCGCGTGCTCATCTCCTCGGCTCCTCCGCCAATGTCATGAGAATCCCTCTGGCCATCGCATACTTACATCTGCGTAACAAAGCAATTGTTAATACTTGATACCACACACAAATGTTTGTGTATTTTATTCTTATTGAAAAACACAAAAAAAAAATGAAATATATAAGAACATTTCTTACCAATATCACCGTAGGTGGAACTTGGTGGAAAAGGCATGTTCAGATCTCCTCTGTAGTTGATCTCACAATAAGAGTAGTCGTCGATGGCTATGACCTGTCGACACCACCAAAAAAATAACTCATCATTGTAGGGGGATGGTACCCTACCACCTCCTAGCCTCCTCATCACATCAATCCACTGTGACATGGCTAGATCACGCGGTCGATGTGGAGTAATATCTACTCTAGGGCTCAATCCTGGAACCCGCTCAAAGAAAAAACTACAAAGAATGGATGCAAATCCAAAATTTCTCTTTTTCCCTTGTTTGCAATCTGTCAAATAGCTCTTCATGTTAGTCAACAATGAGGTACACTAGTCATAAACAATGGGTCTTAAACACTCCACTGCATAAAATATGAGTGGCCTTGATGCCTAGTGCAATGAGGTCGACCCCGAAATCCATGTAATTACAAGCACAATGATCTTTAAATTCGGGTTTTTGATCGCCCTGATTGGGAGTTGGCTCCCTAATTTATCTGTGCTTGCAACACAATGGGTGACAATGTACTCCTCCATACTCATACCACCCCCAGCCCCTCAGGCCTTGATATTCACCACCTCGCCCCGAGGAGACCATCCTGTGATAAAATATATGTCGTCCACTTCATTCCTTAATGGTTTCCCATCGAGGTTGAAGGCTTTTGTCTCCAGATCCCATTAGTTTACTAGCAACTGGAGTAACCTCACTTGAGCTCTCATTCCTTTGAGAGCCCAAAATTTATAAAGGCCACATATTTTTAAATCTTGTTGGGCCCTTGCATCCCTTCCCACTATTGAATCTATCTCTTCATGCTCCGTATCCCTCCATTCAATCACCATCTTGCAAAGGAAAAGTCGTTTTTTAGTTAAATCCTTTCAAAAAAGTGTTCATGGAATTGTATGTGGGCTAGCTTGGTAACAGTCATGTATAGGCTACATATACGTGGTCAGGCTTTGCTTTGCCCACATATATGGGGTCGTATATGTGACCTGATGAACTGTCACCCGAGTATGACCTAATTTACACATTACGCCCTCTAATACTAAAAAATAGGGCCTAAAATTGAAATTTAAACCATTGAAATTGAAGTAGAGGGGATGGGTATTTACTTGGTCCAGACAGTTGTTGATTCCATTGATCGTAGCTCGCGCAATCGACACTTAAATATCATGGGAAAAATGTCCTAAAATGCACTATGTGGGTAAAAAAACTCAAGTGGTATGGTAAAATGGTCTATTTTTACTATTAGTAGAAATTGTTTACCCACTTCATATAGTTTGTGCTAATTTTTTACCTTGTGGACTAATAGTGCAATGGAAAGGAATTGGTTTTTGGTGGTTTTGTCCAGGATGTTTTGCAGTTTCCAACGTCATACTGCCCGTTCATGCCTTTGGCAGGTATATTCTTTCACCGACATATAGGATAGGTTGTCACTCCATTTTTCACTCTTGCATCATCCTATGACCATGATCCATACACCCTAGGTACGAGCCCATTTATTATCAACACAAAACCTTCCTACTGCTACTAGAAGTGTCATTATTAAGTGGTAGAGGCTTACCAAACATGGGTGCCCTAGTTAGAACCTTTGTGCTATTTGGTGCCCATGCAAAAGTTATTCCATAGGCCGAGATTTCCTTATAGTTCCGATATGACTTTGCGTTTGAACCCCATATTCTTACTCACAAGCATTCTGATCGTTACCTATGGGACTCCCCCCGAGTCTTGGTTAAGTTCTTTTTCGACTCTCTAAAAAATGAAAAGATTGTCGAGTGAAATTGTCTTTTTGACACTCGTTAAATGGATTTGAAAGGAAGTCTATTTGGTGTAAGTTTAACCATTTTTCGGACCAAGTAGACTACTTAAGAAAAAAGAATATTCTAGTCACCATTGGCTAGAAGAGTTCTCCTGGGTATTATTTTATACTTTTTCGGGCCTAGGGGACTAAATCTACGAAAAATTACATTCTTTGGGATTTAAGTTGTAATCACATTCCATCATCTTGCTTGCATTATTGAGCCTATTTCTGGTTTCCACTTTCTCATTATAAGCCTATTACCTCAGTAATTTGCATCACTAGCCAAGCAAGGCCTTTTTTATATCCTTTGCTTCTTGACATCGTGTACCCTAAGAGGAAACATTCTCCCAAGTGTCCATGCCCTGCATGCACTTCCTTGCATTGATCATAGGTATGTTCCACTGTTTGGATCTAGTTGCTTACTCATGACACTCGTTTCCTCTCCTGTATCATAGCATTTATTTGGCTATGAAAAAACAAAAAAAGACGGGCGAGAAAAGAATATTATCTCATATCAACAACAATCATGTCACTTTTGAACAGAGCACCAAATTTTAAGTCTACTATCATCCAAAGTTTGGGTTTAGCATGAACTTAGGAAGTTGAGCTCATTACTTAGAGTTTACTCCTCCGACTGGTTATTCATCCAGTCCCTATGGAGAGTTCGTTGATGCCTCCTGCATCACGAAGTTTTATTATCAAGTCTATGCTTCTTGAGTTATCCATATGTCTCATGCTCTTGTTCAAAGGATGTCTATAAGCCTGTGTCGGCCATTTCTCATAGCTCTTAAATTTTCATGTCAGACATACCCTCAGTATATCTCTAAGTCACATGAAGTTGTAGTCCTAACATGCACCCTGGTCTTACTTTCATTATGGGTAGGTAACCTTGAACCCAATAGTTGACATCTCCTCATTGGTCGTTGACTAGGGGGTTTCCCTTATGTTCGATGACAAGAAATCGATTCACACATTAGGATTCGTGTAGTGTCTTGGATGCCATTATCCTTATTGGTGGTTTCCTCACCTTTGTCGGAAATTTTTCTTATTAGTTGTTATTCAGAGGGTCTCTTTTGTGCACTACTTGCATCTGGTGCATACAAGAGACACACAGGGTCGTTGGTTCGTGAACAACCTATTTTTCTGAGCTCCTCCTAATCATCAAGCTATTACTTTGTACCTCATGTTGACTGATGATAGATGCCCTAATGCTCTCCTTTCAGTGGGTCTGGTTCCATCAACTTCAACTCACCTATTTTGAAAATGAGACCTATAGTCCTATGAGTATCTAGAGGGTTGTAGTCATCAGTGGCAGGTTCTCTTGCCATCAATAGTTGGTAATGCACCAATGTCTCCTGATCATTGGATTCTTCAAGTGTTCGACCTCAACACCCTTATTCACACTTGTAAGAATGTACTCGGTGCCTTGATACCTACTTTCATTATTGATAGGTTGTCTCACGTTTGTTAACGATATACCTTAATGATTGATAATCAAACGAAGTGTCATTGTGTTCGACCTCAACTCCTCTATTCACATGATGTAGATTTGCACCTTCGACGGATAGTGTAGAAGGCCTCTAGCTTACACTAGCAACATTCCTAATCTATTGTTGTCTTTCATTGGACCAATACCTATATGACTTCAATGATCATGGGAGATCAGATTGTACTCCATTGTATACAAATATCTTCAGATTGATTTTGAGACTGGATTCCATTGTGCCTTGTTCGTGACGATGACAACCTATGGCATTTGTCTACTTTGTATTTCCTATTAATGGCTATGAACAACTATTTGATATATTTCCACATGGATCTGCAGTGTAATTCAGATTGGCAGCCATGTGTACAAAGTCATTATGGATTGTGATATTCTAATGAGTAACTAGCACTTCCAGTTGAGTCTGCATTACTCCAATTCTGGGAAATATAATGTATTTCGAGAATTATAATGTATTTTGGCCATCGCATTTGTTACAAAAATTTTTGCCTCACCCAATGCAACTTGCTTGGATGGCCTTTCCATTTCCCTATGCAGACTTGAAGTCACCTTTTGTACCTTCCAGAGACAAAAATAACATTTTTCCACATATATTCACCCTATCAGTTAAACAACAAGCGTATACGCAAGTTGCTCCACTACAACCCACATACATCGGGTTTGGTGCTCAAAATTAAAAATTATTTCGGGTTTCCATGCCATGTCACGAGATCCGTGATCCTTGACCTTCCATATATTGGAGACGCTCTGACTCGGACCTTCAGTTCCATTTGAAGGCTATAAATTGAGCCATATCCAAGCCTTAAGGAGAAAAATTCAAATTTGAGAGGAAAGACACTCTGAAGAAATTTCGCTTTATATTGAGTCTGCATCCCTTTGTCCTTGAAAGTTTGAATCCCTTTGTTCAGCCCCCAAGCTCTTCCTTCTTTGTGATGGAGAACCTCATTGTCTCCTTTATATGAGCTTGCCTTTGGTGGAGGATTGAAGTGGTGGAGGCCCAATTGGAGGGACTTAGTTTCTCGGTTCCGATATGTGCCATTACAGAAGTTTGTCACATATATACTTATGTTGATTATCTTAATAGAAATACTCTTTTCTCATTCAATTGATATCTTGTAAATATTTGAATTACTATTCCATGGGCGTATTTGTCATGTATGTTAATGGATTATGCTAATCTATATGCTAACATTATATATTATCACTATATGCTTGTGTATCTTGGTTGTTGAGGACAAGTTGCAGGTATAGAGCTTTGAGTTACGTTCTCAACGGTGGTCTTCATCAAACGTCCAGACGAGGTAGGCTCTTGGCCTTGTCTTGTTAGATTTTCATTTATATAGAATATTTGGGATTAGAGTTGATTTATGCATGTCATTCTGTTTGTTGTGGTTTTTCCCATGCCATAGAGATATTTTCCTTGTAAAAGGCATGAGGTGATTGGATCTTGGGAATGGGGGAGGAAAAATTTGGAGGGCAGAAGGTGATAGATTGAGGTATGGGTTTCTACTCAACGTGGGGAGTGGGATGTTGTGAGGGATGCTAATGAGGTGGAACATAGATGGAGGGGGTAGTGCAAGGAGGAGGTAAAGGGATTGAACGAGACAAAAAAAACCATGGGTTGGAAGATAATACATGTTGAGGAGAGTTGATAGGTTGGGAGTGTTGGGTAGTAGTAAGGGATTTTTTTCGAAGTCCTTGATAATTTGCATATGAATGGGAAGAGAGTTGGCGATGGTTGCAACATTGACTAGTAGGGAATGGTTTTGGAGGATGAGGTGGGTATATTAAGGGGAACGACACTGGTAATTTTCTTTGTGTTCCACTACTAGGGCATGAATGAAAGCCCTATCTAGAGTAGTGCTATCTAGAGTAGATTTCCATGTTGTAATATGTTGATTAGAGGGTTGGACAAAAGTTATACCATGTGATTTTTCCATGGTATGCATATAAGATGAATTCTAGTGAGACACACGAGATTATATTCTATCATTGTAGGAAAAGACTAGAAACATGCATGGAAACTTTGGTCCAAGAATCCAAATGACCATTAATCATATGACCATTATATTATGGAAGAGAGATGTTGGGATCAAGTTAAAAAGGATAGGTGCTATTTTTACTGTGTAGCATATAATTAAGTATCTGAAGGAGATCTATTGTAGAGTTGTTTGGGGCTGTAGTAGTGCATTGGCAAGGATCCATGGTGAACAAAAATGCTTGCCAAAGAATGTTTCCAACTTTATGCTTGGGATATTCATTCTATGCAAATTCTATTGGGTCTTGATGACATTCTATGTGAATTCTATAAGGCTACATGGGATTGTGTCGGACCTGATTGTATGTATACAAAGAATATATTTAGAAGTAATCATTAGGGCTTAAATTATAGGGTTTAATAGTGTATCCTATTTCTTTAAATTTAGGGTTATTTTTGGAACCAATGTTTATAGAGGTAATATTTCCAACTTTATGCTTGGGATATTCATTGCCTTGACTTGAAGCCCTTGAGGAAGAATTTTCATAAAAAAAATAGCAATTAGAAATGAAATAACAACTCAAGTACCTAAATATTCGATTGTTGTCCTCGTATTATATTCTTTAACATTGCTGCAATAAATCTCCTCCAATAGTTGTTCTAATAATTTAACCAACACTTAAAGAATCAACAAAATAAAATAAAAAATTAACAAACATTTTTATGACTAAATAATAATTAAAAAGACTTGAGTGCATGGATACCTGAATTAGCTCCTCTTGGTTTCGAGAATAATTTATTGGAGTAGTCTAATCTTGGAGCAAACCTCACTCGATTTGATGGAGCAACAACAAAGTCAACATTGACTTTGTTGTTGCTCTGTTGAATTGAGGGAGGTTTGCTCCAAGATTATCCAAATCCTAATTTATTCTCTACTGAACATGGCCAACCATGTGAAGGTGGAATCTCTTATGTCGAGTCCCCCCCACCCCCCCACATCACTCTCAATTCCCCAGTACCCAATCTATCTACTAGAAAATAGTTGAAAACGACACATTAAGATTCATGCATATACACTAGGAAAACAACAATTTCATAAAGAAACATATGTGGTTTTGTGCATAAAGAAACATATAACAATCATTAATTAACATAATACATTCATTCATTCATCATAGACACAAAATACTTCATTTAAATAAATTTTGTCATCAAAAATATGTTTTCACAATAACCCATACCATGATTTCATTCCCAAAAAACCACAAAATTGATTAGGAGCAATGAGTTGTCAACATAGTTTTCCATGGCTAGATTGGTGTTTGAAAAGGTTGGGCAAGGACATATGAACAACGCAAAACTTGTGGGATTTTTCACTTAACCATTTTTATAAAAGGTTGTATTACTCTATGAGCATGCCTATGTACATAGTAAAGGAGTGGTGGATGAGAGTACTTCAACCTTCCAGGATTATGCACATATATCATAAATTTGAAGATTGAGTATACTCTGTTGTAGTCATCATAAACAAAATCTATACTTTTTAAATATTCAAGCATGCATTATGGCCTAAATATATGAATGGCATGTATTCCAACATCATATAGCTCATGTATTCCTTACAAATTGTTATTCAAGGCTTCACATTATGGTTGTGTGATTATCAATGGAGGATGAGGGGATTGTGAAATGCCATGAAAATATTAGGGTATGATTGAGGAAGGATATCTTGGAGGAGGGTTGGTATTTTGGAGGTCGAGGAACATGGAGGAGATGACTATGGGAAACAATGTGGTGCAAGGTATAACAAAATAGAAAGTATTTTATGCAGACTAATTGGTTGGACTATAGGATTACAAGGACACAATTTTGTGGTAGAGGTAAGTTTATAAGATTTTCCTTAAAGAGTTTAAAATTTTTGTGGCTGAGATCATATAATGTATTAGGGTGTTGTTGATAGGGGATACCCATAAGTAAGTCATCACAGTTGAGCGGGGAGACATCGCATTTGCCGACATATTGGAAAGGTCTGATGGAAAAGGTTATGATACAACATTTATTAACTAGAAGGTGATCACTATTGTACCAAGCCTAGATGATAAGGACAATGGTGAGTTGTGGTAGGTAGATGAATACATGTTATAGAGTCTTGGGATATGAGTTTTGTTTTTCTACCATAGTTGAGGATGATTATGGATAGTTGATATTTTACTTGAGAATTATGACTGCAAATGAGATTGGAACATGTATCTTTGGTCATGAGAAGTGAGGAAGGGTTTGTTATAGTAAGTTTTAGAAGAGGGACTATTTCTAGTGAAGAAGAGGGACTAGGTGATGTAATGTGGCTTGTAAAAACCTGGGCAGTTTTGGAGCATTCTAGCAATTGGTCATTAGTGTATAGAGTTTTTGGGATAGAATGGTGTTCCAAGGCATAACAAGTGGAATCATTATGAAAATATATTTTTGGAAACCTCACCAACAAGGGGCTCATGAAGGTGTACCAAGATTAAGGTTAGGGTTATATTTAGGGTTAGGGATAGTAGAAGATGGTGACAACATACCATTGAAAGGAGGATGTGAAGGTGTAGGGTGAGAAAAAAGAGGATGATGACATATATTAATTTTTATTTCTATGGAAAGATAATAGAGGAAGGCTTGATCTAGAGTGTTGCTCTCAAACAAAGATACTTCGTGTTGAATTTTTTTTGTTTGTTTGTTAGTTTGTCCGTGACATGTGGGACAAAATTGTGGCTAAGAAAGTGCGACTCAGGGGCAGCTAAGTCATCAAAATCACCCAGGGATCGCACCTGGCCTGAGCCACACCAAACCTTAACATGACTAGATTTTTTTGTCCCCATAGGTTTCGAATCAGTGACTTTAAAATCATGGAGTGCCTTAACAACACACTCCGTCACCGACTGTCCTACACCTCGGGGACCTCTTCGTGTTGAAATAATTACTAACAAACCATAATTAAATTTAAAAATTGGCACCTCTTCAAAATATGTGATTTGGAGTTGGATCTCGAACTTTGTACAATGATTTCACCAAAAGTTGCACCATGATTTCACTACCTCCACACCAGCTTACAGAGCCACACTGCTTCCATACAAGCATCACAAGCTGTACTATACTCTTCTTTTGTAGTGTTGAGTGAAACATAATTCTATTTCATGCTAGACCATGATATCGTGGCAAAGCTCAAACTGAAACATATCCAAGAAACACTTCTTCTGTCATCTACACTCCCTGCCCAATCTGAATTGAAAAATCCATGCAACTGTATATCATAACTCAAACATCCCACAAATATATTTCAAGGCATTCTTTGCAATTATTAAATTCTCATGGCTAGGTTCCACACAGAATTATTTTCACAACAAAGTAAATATTTGGTTGAGTACTCTCCAAATACATTAATGAGCCATTCAATTGTCGATATAGGGATGAGTCTATTGGATCATATTCTCTCAACGTATTCAGATCTGTCATCATGGGAGTTTTCCATGGATTTGTAATCTATCATAGTGGGCTTCTGAAGAGCCATTTTGATACACTTCCTCTATCATAGGAAGTTTTCACCACGCTTCAACTATACATGAGAGGCTCTGGACCAAGTTGCTTGAATCCATGCAAGGTCTTCTTCTATCTGCATACATGGTTCTCTTTCTGGTATACCTAAAAAAACTTGAGTTTTCTCTACATATGTTTCTTCTTCAATTACTATATTAAGAAGAATAGTCTTTACATCCATCTGATGTAAACTTCAACCTATGGATACTACAAGAGATATAATGGCTCAGGTAGAGGTATATCTGGTTATTGGAACAAGCTGTTATCATAGTCCTCTCCCTCCTCTTGGGAGAACCCTCTAGCCCCAAATCTTCACCTTATATCTATCAATGCTTCCATTCATTAGTATTTTTCACAATATCTCACATACATTGTTCTTCATCACGGCTTCCTTCCATTCCTTTTGTTTGACTGCTTCTAGTGGGTTCAGATCATGTTGGTAGTCTTTATGATTTTTGGTATAATAACTGGTTCAATTTTGGTCGTTCTGGTTTTTCTTTCTTTATTGGAATCTTCATGTTCTTCCTCATGTTCCTCTTCAATGTTTGGAGTCCATGGAGTCTTCTATAGATTCCATGCGCTTCCTTTATGAATATTCCAACTTCTTCCTTTTGTCATAGGAACATAAATGTATATGGACAATTAAGGAGGTTGAAGGCTTATTTTCGAAGAAGACTTCTTCTAGAGTCAAACTGAACACATGTTGCTTATCATGGATGCTACTTCCAACAAAGAACATGGACACATACTTCATAATATTTACATATTCTTCAATGGATCATATCATTGGGGATTATCTCCCTCCTAATATCGACTTCATGCCTGAATGCATACTCTTCTTTTGGATTCCTGCAATCATCTCCCTCTATCTGAGAGATTCCATGCTCCCGTTTGCATCCGTATTGCTTTTTGAAAAGTGTCACAAGTCTATTCCGGTTTCCTCTTGACCACTGACTTCTTTCTAGTTTTACTCCTTCTGGGTCTCTTCAAGTTTGATTTTGATTGCGGCCCATCTGGCAGTTGTTACTTATGTAATAACTTCCATAGGAATTGTCACCAAAGGTTGTCAACGTACTTCATCCTTTTCAGATACATTGCTTATCTTGTTATTCTTCCATAGGTATCTAACCATATTATCTTCTAAGAAATAGATACACATGATATGTACAAGAACTGTGTAAACATGGTGTGTGCAAGGACTATGTTACAGAAGAATATTGTTACTTTGACTAATAGAAAACGTTTGCTTCGTCTTGCTTGATTTTCTTTGAGGGTTCCTTTTCTTTGGAAATTGTTGCTTTGTGTGTTTCCTTCCTTTTCTTTAACTTAGAACACTGGTTCCTGTAGTGACCATATTTTTGACAGTTGAAGCATTGTATTTTTGACATATCTTTTTCTTGATTTGGTTTCTTACTTGAGCCAAACTTCTCCTTGTTCCTGAATTTCTTGAACTTTGTTGAGTAGGCTTGATCATCATCTTTCTTGGTATTTCTCTTTTTTTCTAATCCTTGATTCTTCTTGTGCACAACAAGTCCAAAGTTTTTCAAATGTGGGGTAATCCATTCTTGTGTTCATGCTTGTGGCAAATGCATCCCATGTATTGGGAAGGCCATTGAGTACTATATTAACTAGTTCCTTTTCTGAAATGATTTCCTCAATAGCTTGTAGTTGATCTCTTAACTGAGAGATTCTTACAAAGTATGAGGTTGCAGTGTCATCATTATTCATTTTCATGTCACAGAGCTCATTCTTTAGACTCATCACTTGTCCAATATTTCTGATTGAGAAGAGGTTAGTTAGAGCATCACGCATCTTCTTGGATGAGTCAAGATGAGAAATGTAGGGTATCAAATGGTACTTTAAAGAGTCCACTATGATACTCATAGCATTGATGTCATTATCTTTGAACTTCTCCATAACTGCAACGTTCTGAGGTTCCTTCTCTCTTCCTGTTTCAAATTGGGGTTCCATGATCTTGCCTTTCATGATATCCAACACTTTATTCTTGGAAAGGATGAGGTCATTCCTTGTCTTCCATGCTCTGAAGTTAGAAGCCCCTTCTAACTTTTTTTCTAACTTCATAGAGTAAGTCATGATTTCTTTGACTTGGTCAACCTTTGACTTTAACTAAAAACTCAAAATTTATGCCTTAGCTTGTTGAGAGTATCAGGAGGTGTGCTAG
>SNQJ01S0010083.1:286163-323083 GCA_010110895.2 Picea sitchensis | reverse complement strand
GGATGAGTCAAGATGAGAAATGTAGGGTATCAAATGGTACTTTAAAGAGTCCACTATGATACTCATAACATTGATGTCATTATCTTTGAACTTCTCCATAACTGCAACGTTCTGAGGTTCCTTCTCTCTTCCTGTTTCAAATTGGGGTTCCATGATCTTGCCTTTCATGATATCCAACACTTTATTCTTGGAAAGGATGAGGTCATTCCTTGTCTTCCATGCTCTGAAGTTAGAAGCCCCTTCTAACTTTTTTTCTAACTTCATAGAGTAAGTCATGATTTCTTTGACTTGGTTAACCTTTGACTTTAACTAAAAACTCAAAATTTATGCCTTAGCTTGTTGAGAGTATCAGGAGGTGTGCTAGGCTAGGGTGCACTAGGCTATCTAAGAATTAGGTCAAGCACTTCACTTAAGGTGCCTCAACATGAGGGTTAGGGTTTTGTTGCTGCAATGAAACTTTGACTGCAACTGCAACTGCAACTGACAAATCCTCCCAATCTACCTTCCAATGGTTAGACTGTTTGAAGATAGTGTGGGCCCATAACATTTTAGAATAAAAGAGATGTTCTCATTTCACTGTAGACAATATCTCAATATTGTCACCCAACCATAGGCACAAAGGACACCCCCGAGCACCTTAATCTTGACAGATAGAATAATTCTGGAAGCAAACCCTAGAACCAATAGCCAATCAAGGTAGGGCACCTCTCTAGAGCTAGCATACCAAGCCAAAATTACAAACTATAACCAAGCAGAAAGTCCAACCATAACCAAAGAGCAAGTCACCACTGCAACAATTGTAGCTCTCCTCCAGTCATGTGCACCACTTGTCCTTATGCAGTTGTGAGTGTGAGTGTGTCAAATGAGCTCTAACGCCCTCTTATTTATAGTCCTCCAAGTGACCTAACTAGGCCGACTTCTACATCTGTAGGATAATAACTTAATATAAATTATTATCTTGAGACGACTTGTCTTCTAAGATTATTTCCCGACCTTCTAGGGTTTCTCTTGCTTCCCCAAATATTCTAGAATTGCCAAAGGTTACACGTAGAGGTTAATACCTCTCACAACAATTGGATGGAGTGTCCTTGCAAATCTGCTCCTCCAATACAACAAGAATGATATCAACCATGTGATCAAAAGAAGACTTTCCAGTACAATAAACAATATGCTCCCTTCCTTTAAGCTAATTTATAAGAGACTGCTTAGTTTATTCAACGAGAACATGGTGGTTGTAGATGAGTGTCCCGAAACTACATGTGCCAAGTCTCAGCTCAAAAGAAGGATCATCTAGTATGATATTTAGACTTAGAGTTAGAAACATGTGAGTAGAATATGCATGTTAAATCATAGATGAAAACATGAAGCACAAACATGCCAGTAGGAAGATGCATAGTTTGATTTAGTCAATTAGGACATGCAATAGAACAAACAGTGCATTCACATCATATCATGAAGAATTTTGAAATCAACAAAAGGTCAGTAGATGATATTTCAATTCCACCACAAAAATTTCAAAGAAACCTCATAGGTCAATAAACATCATCAAGACATTTGAAATTGTCAAATCGAAAAGAAAAAAAAACTCTCATCGAAGAAAATCATCTATCAAGATAAAACCGCCAACTCCCTCAATGTAGGCAAAGAGATAACATTAGGCTCAAGTAGTAGAGGATTAGACAATAGGTTTGAAATTTTAGTAGGGGGGCCCTTTCCTTTTTCTTTTACAAGAAAAATTAAAGGGGGGTTATTACGGCCACAGCAAATGGTGACACACTGGAAGAACAAATTATCTCTATCAATAGAAGTCTAGGGCCTATATTTCAGATCTAATTTTTAAATATAATCTCAACAGATTGCAGACAATTTTCTAATAATCATGTGTACCACAATGATGCCAAAATTCTAAAATATATAACCCAATATTTCTAGTACTTGTAATCTAACACACCCTTTTTGAAGAGCCAATCATTGAGATAAATTCTTTTACTGGTTGCACACTTCGGATTGGTTTAGGTTTGACCATGAGTTTTCACTTTTATAACAAGCCAACATCTACATAAGTGTGTTCATCATCTCTCTTTTCCCGACATTGCTTCACTACTAGTGAGCGTCCATATCCCTGACAAAGTTGACTCGGTACCATACAAGCATATCCCCACTGTCAGTAGGCGTCCATAGCCCCGATGGGTTTACTTATACTTCCCACACTATTAATAGTGATTTCAACTTCCTTTTTTATTCTATAATATGCTCACCCTTTTATATTTTAGATATAGATATGCATATGCACATAGGGTGTGAAGGAAGCAGGGTGATATGAGAGTTGCTTTGATTTGTCGAGTAGATGTTATGCATTTTAGTTTAACCCACAGGTTTCCCCAAAAACCATCATAGTATTGGCCATTTTATTAATGTGAAGTGAGTGGGGCTCAAAGAAAAAGAAAGATAGACACTTTCTTATACTTATGGGTTATCATGGTACACTTAGTAGGAACATGTGTTCCACCACAAGTATCAGTCCATACCTACAATTGAGAACTTTATAAATGTTCATTCAAATAGAGTAGTCCATGCATCTTATGAATTGTAAGAAAAATCTTCAATATGTGACCATAATTGACAAACCCCTCACCAAAATTTAAAGAGCAAAACTCAAGGCAGACTAAGAAGTCAAATCAGCTTGGGGAAATACTAGCAGTCAAATCAAAAGATGGAAGGAATATGTATAAATAAAAAGAAAAATTGAAATCGAAAGTGAATTCATGAAAATAAAACTAAACTAAAAGAAATATGAAGCTAGAATGTCAGTCATCAAAAGGATGAAAGATGGTTTAAAAATATAGGAATAGAACCCAACAACAAGTAATAAATCTGGCAGCAACAACAGAGAAAGTGTTTTCAGTGAAATCTTGGAAAAGAAGCCAAGGGCAATAATCAATCAAGAAAATTTAACCATCCAACATCAAGCCGAATGAAAATATTCCCAAATTTTCTAATCTGGAACGAAGAACAAACTAGATCACAAGAATAAATGATCCAGTGAAAGAGATTTGCAACACAATTCTCCAATCCAATTGTCACATCCAATTTTCCTTTCATTTAATGCAATAAAACAATCATCTATGACTATATCAGAATGGTTTAATGTAGTTGCTCAATCAAATCAGATTTTCAAAAACCAATTATATGAAACATTCTACAAACCCATAAGCTCTCAAGATTTTGTAACATAAGCAATTTCTTTGCAAATTTGAAAACACTGAATTCTCAATAACATAAATTACATTTCATATTTCTCACCCAAACACCATTTTCTCTTTGCCATAAAAGAATAATCATTAATACCAAAGATTCATTTAGATAATGCAAAGAGATATTACAACTATGGAGGTTATCAAAATAGTCATTAAAATGACTCTAAACAACGATTAGATTATAAAACAATATGAGAATAAATGGATGAGAATATATTTTTGATCATCTATTGAGTTGGTAACAATCTTGGTTTATCAATCAAAAAATGTTGCAAATAAATCTTAAGCAACCAAGTTAGATTAATACTTCCCTAAGTTCCTTTCATTTCAAGAGAAAAATCATGAACTGCTAATTGTACAAGCCATTTCCCAACTTGCATAATAATAGAGAATGGTGTGATCAACTCTTAGAGAACTTAGGAAGAATTCTTCATCTAAATGACTCACTTATTGGAATGAAATTAAACTAAAAGAAAGTGAAGATCATAATTAAACTAATCCTAGGAAAAACATGTTAAGCTAATGTAAACTTAAACTATGTGGGTTGTCATAAAACTATGTGTAAATAGCAGTGCAGACATCAAGTATTCATTCGTTGTTCATTCAACCAAATGACACAAACTTCTTCCTTAGATACAAGCACTATGTGCTTTCCCTGAATATTCCTTTCGACAAAAGACTTAGTGTCATGATTGTTGTGAGATTTGGATCTCTGGACCAAATGTCTTGTTCATGAAATTAGAGTCAATCAAATTTTAAAAATAGGACCATCAAACTCCAATTGCATTCATCTTCTAAAGATACCAATCCACCAACAAACATTAGTCATAAAAATCCGATTCAAATATTATCAACATTACACCCCAAAGTATGTGTTTCCTCTAATTATGGATGACAATGATGTGAAACATTAGCATTATCATCTTCAACCTTGTGAGAGGCAAGAGAAAATCATTATGAAAAGGGAACAATTAAAATACTCTAAAAGGTTACAAATGATCGCAGGTCGCAGCCTATATTGATTGACTTCCCCAACTTAAATCAAGATATTGTTAGCACTAGAAGTCACCTTCAGATTGCATTGAAGGTAAGCCCAATACCCATCAGCTTATGTGTCACAGGTAATTGAGTTTTGAGTGGTCAAATGGAGAAAAATCAATAATAATAGCATTCTAACTCAAAAATCTGGACTAGCATGCACCAGCCATTGAGGTCTTGAATCAAATTTAGTTAGTAAGTTGGATTAAGGGTGAGTAGGAGGAATATTTAGTGAGAAAGGTGTAGAGGTCTGCTATGAACATCAGATTTTCCAGCAGCCTAAGGAGGAAAAACTTAAACACAAGGTCCTCTTGGATTTAAATTTCAAGGAAGCTGGAAGAAATCATAACAATACTATAATCAAACATTTATCATAATACAATTACAACAATTCATGTGAATCAATCAAACATGAACTCTCTCAGTATCAGAGGCAAATAAGATGGAGTAAGAAAGATGACTTAGATTAACTAAGATGTCTCAAAAACAAATACATAACCAGAGAACCAATTGTTCTCAATCAAAATATTACAATAGCAGGGAGCCTAGCTCAACCATTCGACCTTAAAAAAATATCAAAACTGCCTATATATACTAAAATGTTGCAACCACCAGGAATGTGATCATATCACTGCCTTCAAAGCCTTCATTCGGTGCCCACTCTGTCAAGTTGTGCAGACCTCATGATGTCAGACGTGAGCCAGGCATAGTTATGTGTTTCGCAGGAAAATTTGCCCATAAGGAAGCTTCGGATCGTAAATGTGCCTTCATGGCCTCTCTCTGCAACGTTTTCCATTTATGGGATGAGGCGACGTCTCAAATGTTGCCCACAATATTCAATAACTATCTTCATTGGAATTAGGATTGGGCCTAACACACATAATTGTTCTCAGACGATGCCAATGACTTATGTGAGTCCATCTTGATGCCTTGAGGCCATGAATGGTCTTTGTCTGTGGCCAATGTGAGCTTTGAAGGTGGCAGTCTGATATCATATATGGAAAAAACTCACATGGCCCAACGAGTGAGCGACGACCATGTGGAAGTAAGTGATTGGGGGAGCAGAGGTTGGGATGAGGTTGTGATGGCAAGGGAAAGACAAAGGTGGCAAAGGAACGAGGGAGGTGTGATAGGCAGGGAGGAGGTGACATGTAAGAGAGAGTGAAATGTGAGTGGGAGGCAGAGAGAGGGTGCTTGAGCTGCTTAGGCCTCCAATTTTTCGTTTTTCTTGTGGAAATCATGGGAAGAATGTCACATGATTTACACCATAATTCTCTTGAGGGTAAACCTCAATTTCTATCTGATTCTTAAGAAACAATATGCATATCCTTGTGTTAACATATAGGCTCCATGGGGGATAGAGACCTCCCTGTGAGGCTCTAAGAACTCTTTTTGCAGTTTCAGTGCCTTAGTATTGGGTTGTGGAGTCACTTATAAAAACCAAACCAAAAGAAAAATGATATTTACAATGACATGGGAAGCCACTCATGGCTTAAGTAAAAAACGTTTTCAGAAAATGCCCATTTATAGGGCTACCAAAAACTTCCGCATCCTCCAAATCATGCAACTTGCAAGTGATATTTGAAAAAACTTCATAAATTTTGAAGGGGCGGATCCATAAGGCCTCAAATTTACTATGCTTGCCTTTATCTTGCCTAGGTGCATCCCATTTAAGTAATAGATCTCCCAGTTCAAAATCCTCTGTGTTGACCTTTTTGTCAAAAGCTTGCTTGATCTTCTGTTGATGGTCATGTGCTTTGTCCAGTAGCTTCTCCCTAGTCTGTTGCACTTTTACCAACTGTTGTATTCTTCTAATCATATCATCTGGTTCTCCCTGGTAATCTTGGAAGAATTTTTCCATAGGCAAGGCAAGCGGAGAAGGAAAGATGGCCTCAAATCCATATACAAGCTGGAAATGAGAGACACCAAGAGATCTCTTTGTTGTTACTCTGTCAGCCCATAAGGAAAATTTAAGCTTTGAATCCCATGCCTTCTTGTTGTCCTCTAATAGTATTTTGATGATCTTAATAAGGCTCTTGTTAGAGGACTCTGCCGGTCCATTATCTTGGGGGTAGTAAGGAGTAGAGTGAAGCAATGTGATTCCAAACTGTTCACAAAACTTAATCGATGGTTCGGCCTTAAAATTTGAAGCATTATCAGTGACAATTCTGTTTGGACAACCAAATCTTGCCACAATATCCTCAAGAAAACCAATGATTACTTTGTGGAAAGCATTTCTTGTGGGGATAACTTCTATCCATTTAGTAAAGTAGTCTGTGGCAGTCAAGATCCATCTATGCTGACCACTTGAAGCAGGGTGGATTTCCCCAATAAAATCTAGGCCCCATTGTTGAAAAGGTCCTGAAGCTACTAGAGGCTTCAATGGCAAAGACTTGAGCTACATTTTTCCATATAACTTCTGACACTTAAAGCAAGCCCTAATTTTAGAACAAACATTAGTGAAGAGGCTAGGCCAAAAATATCCATCCCTGAGAATCTTGTAGACTGTGGTTCTCCAGAAGTGATGCCCCCCACATAAACTATCATGAAAATCATACACGATCTTTTGGGCTTCCTGTGGGTCTATACACCTCAATAACACTCCTAAAGGGTCTTTCCAATATAAGACTTGATCAATCAGACAATATTTATTGTATTTGATCTTTAAAGATCTTACCTTGCTCTTTTCCATGCCATCAGGAAGCTGCAACTTCTATAGGAAAAATATAATTTCCTTGTACCAAGTGCATCCTACCAATGGGGGTGTGACTTGAGGATCTTCATCAGACAACTCAACTTGTTGATTCTCTGAATAATTTTTTATGAAATTGATCCCCAGGGCTTTGTAATTAGATTCAACCAACAACCTAGCTAAACCTTGGCCTTTAACCAATTTGGTGGGCTTTATTTCAAGATCAAATTCAAGGATCTTGGCAATCCACTTTCTCCTTCTTCCGTCTATGTCAGGATGAATGGGGATCTCCTTCACAGAAGCTCAAGGGACATATGCAATGAATTTTGAATGTAGCACATAAACTCCAAAATCTTTGAGAGCTTTAACCAAAGCATAGGCCTATTTTTCCATGATGTCATACTTTATTTTAGCATCTCTCAATGCCCTGCTGAAAAAGGAAATGGGTTGCTCTAACCCCTCAACATTTTTTTGCAATAACACAACTATTAATGTGTTAAATGAAGCAAAAGAGAAAATCAGAAACTCCTTGGAGTAGTTAAGACTGATGAGCACAGGTGCTTCAGTCAAGGCCTTCTTTATTTGGTCAAAAGAGTTACGAKATTCAACGGTCCATTTGATTTCATTTCCTTTCCTCAACATGGTTGTGATAAACTTTACCAACTCAGCAAAATTCAAAACAAACCTTCTCAGAAAATTAATTTTCCCCAAAAAAGACTGAACTTCTTTCTTGGATCTAGGGAGTGACAAATATTGGATAGCTTCTACCCTGCTTGGATCAATCTTTACCCCCTCATCTAACACAATGTGCCCCAACAATTTCCCCTCTTTCATGGAAAATAATGAATTCTTGGGATTTAAAGAGAGACCAAATTTTCTGCATTTCAAGAAGACTCTTTTCAGATGATCATAATTTTCTTTATCAGATTGTGAGAACATTGTTATGTCATCCAAATAAATGACCACAAGCTTGTCCTTTTCTCCAATAAAAGCTATGTCCATGGCTCGTTGAAAGGTTGCTCCTGCATTCATCAATCTAAAGGGCATCTTAGCGTACATGAATGTACCCCAAGGAGTGGTGAAGGTTGTCTTCTCTCTGTCTTCATGTAACACAGAGACTTGATTGTAGCCAGAAAATCCATCAATCATAGACATCCTGGATGCCCCTGCCACCCTTTGTAATATGTGTTCCATTTTGGGCAATGGGTAATTATCTTTTTTAGAGCTTCTGTTCAGATTTCGGAAATCCACACAAAGTCTGATTTCTCCATTCTTATTTCTTACTGGGACCAAGTTGGCCACCCATTCATAATACCTCAACGGAAAGATAATCCGGGCATCCAAAATCTTTTTAACCTCCTTCTCGATAGTGGGCAGCAACATAGGACTTATTTGTCTCAACTTCTGCCTAAATGGCTTGGACTCTTCCTTCAATGGGATCTTGTGCTCAATGATACTTGTGTCATATGTCCTAAGATCTTCATATGTCCAAGAAAACACATCAACAAACTCCTTTAACAGCTCATCATATTCGACCATTTTCTCTCTCGACAAGTTGCTTGACAACTTGACAAATTTGGGATCCTTCTCTGTACCAATATTGTACTCAGCTACTTCAACATCATCAGCTGAACCTCTAAAATTTACTTCCACATCATTCCCATAAAAAAATATTTCCAAAGGAACTAGTCCCTTCAGAATGTGGTTTCTAGGTAGCTGAACAATATGGTGATTAGCAATTTTATTTAAAAATACATTAGCATTAGGGATACTTTCAGAATCGTGATCCTGATCAATATGTAATGCAACAAACTCATCAAAAGACTCAAGAAAATTTTTGATTTCACTATCATCCTCAAACACCTTCCAATGCTTGATATTGTCAGGTATGAAGGGTCTATATTTTACCCCTACATCATACATGAGTTTAGGTGGCAATGGGACTCTGAAATGGCTTGTTGAAACAACCAAAGAATCAACCATGGTATTCTACTCTCTTGGAATAAATGAAATGTTGAAAGCTAGGAAGAAACTGTCAACTAGGTCCCATACTTCATTTTTGTAAGTCTTAAGCCTAGGGTGCTTGGCTTGATAAATATTTTTGATCTGATGAACAATTAGTTCTACATCCCCAACTGCTGATAGCTCTTTAATCCCGTGTCTTTTGTAGTCGTTAAACCCAAAACAAGAGCTTCATACTCTACCACATTATTTGTAGCTTCAAATTCTAGCTTGTAAGACAAAGGTATAGTCTCTTGACAAGGTTAAAGAAAGACCACTCCAGCACCAACGCCTTCCTTAGAAGAGGCTCCATCAAACAACATATTCCAAACAGAGGTAGTTGGAGGAGGGATTTCACAAAGAGTAATGGATTTTTTTCTGATTTCAAGAGGAGGTTCAGGAGTATTAGTGAACTGCAATAGGTTGGATCCCAAATCAATGTCAATAACAAAAATAGGATGGTTTTTGGGGTCTATTTCATTGTTAATGATGTAGGCCAAATGAGCTTCCCTGTAAAGTCTTCTATGCTCACCGCCAAACACATGAATGGTGGCATATGTGAGGTCCATCTGCAAAGTTCCACCAAGTTTTTTTATCCAAGATCTTGACAATAACATACCAAACTTGGGGGGAACATCAACCACTACAATGACCATGACCACACTTTTCATGGGCAACTGAAACAAGTTCACAACCAGATCTTTGATGACCCCAAGACACTTTACTTTCCTAGAGTCAAAAGAATATAAATCATGGTAAGATTTTGTGATTTCCAATCCAAGTTCATCCATGACTTCTTTGGGCATGAGATTGTGAGATGCCCCTGAGTCCATTAAATAATTATGCAACACCTTATCATGTATGTTTAGTGATGTATAGAAGAGAGGGGATGAATCATCTCTATCTTCTATCAAAGGACCTAAGATGATTGCTAGCTTTTCATTTTGAAGATTAACTGAGTCAGTGGTATTTGAGTAGGATTCAGACAACAACATTTTGGAAAGATATTTTTTTACTTCTTCAATTTTTATTAGTTCCGAAAATGGCACATGGATTTTGATTTTTTGGATCTCATTTTCATAACTGAAGGAAGGTGGAGATTTCAGAATCTTCTTGATTTTTGGGATAGGATCCTCAACCAAAACTGGGGGGCTTTGAGCAAATTTCTCTTTGCTGCCAACTGTCACAGCCTTGGCAGATTTTTCTATTTTTGTGGGCTGATAAGAAGCATTAGTCTTTTCCCCTTTCTTTTTAGATCTTAGATCATATCTACTAGGATTCTCTTTTTCCTTCTCTCCCTTACTTAATTCATTTATTTGATTATCCATTAAGGACTTCCCATATGTAGATTGGGTTAAGTGAGGAGATGGAGGGTTGTCACCCAAGAAATGGATCTCAATATCATCTTCTTMATCTTCTCCTTCCTCGTCAGCCAAAAGGTTGTTTTGTAAGGGAKTTTGGATCTTTTGGTCATCCCTTTCTCTGTTTCTGGAATCTCTTGTAAGAGTTTGAGGATCATTATTAGGTCTCTTGAACCCACCTCTSTTATAAACATTTTGTGTATTTATATAAGTTTGTTTTCCCTCAAACTTTAACTTTTMCATCTTAGCAGAAAGAGATTTTACTAATTTGGCAAGTTCATCAACTTGGGGGTGAATAWTAGAGGAATCATAGGTTGAGGCTTCAGTTCTACTCTTTCTCCTGTCCTTATCAGATTTCCCTCTAAGTTGATCAAATGCCACTATGTTAGATTTTACCTCCACGACTGCATCTTGCATATGAGCTAAGGAGGTAGATCTCCTTTCTCTCAGTAAAAGGAAAAAATCAGGGTCAAAAGCACTAGCATAGGTGATTTTGGCAGAGGTCTCTGTAGGATTTATCTCAGGAGGGATCTTATTGTACATTTTGTTGAATCTTTGAGAGAAATCAGAGACATAATCTCCTTCTTTCCTCTTTAGGGATCGAAATTCTGTGATATAATACAAAAAGTCCTTTTTTTCCCCCCATTGCCTCAGAAAAGAATCATCTAAAGCCTAAATCCTGATGATAGATCCAGGGGGAAAATCCCTAAACCACTCCCTATCCTCACCATCAAGGCTATGAACAAAAATCCTCATCCATACATCTTCATTCCCAATGGCATGGTTCTGTATAAATATAAAAGGCTTCAAGATGTTCTTCTGCAGTTTTGTCTCCCTCACCTGTGAACTTGGGCAACTGCTTAAGGTAGCTATCCATTGGCAAAGCATTCAGAGGCTGAGGCAGGACAAGAGGGGCACACCTAGAAATTAATATAGCTTCCATTCTAGTTCTGGGGGGATTAGCTCTCGCCATTGGTATGTGAACTAGAGGAGAACCCATAGGGGATGGAGTTGGGCTATGTGAAACTGGGACAATTTTCCTAGGAGGTGAAGACAAGGGGCTTGAGGGAACATAAGTCTCCCCTTCTGCAACTGCAGAAATTCTAATATGAGGAGGAGTAGGAAAGTCTTCTAAGATCAAATCTCTCTCCTTCCACTTCACAACTTCAGGGGAGAAAGGGGTGTCAAAGCTCTCTCCTTCCAAACCAAGAATAGGAGGGGAGAAATCGGCAGGAAAACTCCCAAAACTTAAATTCCTTGAAACTCCAGCAGTTTGTATAATAGGAGAACCAGAAATAGTTACTGGAGTTTGTAAAGAGGGATTATGCAAATTATCATAAAAACTTGGTACAACAATAGAGGTACCTTTTTGAGCGATCTTTCCCTTTCTGATAATTTCCTCTGGGTCAGCTTCAGAAGTTGCTAGAGGCAACAGTGAAGTGGACCTTGTATGTCTGTCTTTAGGAGCCAAAACAAAAACAGTGGAGTCGAAATAGTGGAGTCGCCAGGTGCAAGTTGCAATATTCAATGGTACTGATATCTGATGCACCTTCATAATCAAAGTTTCTTTATCATTCTATCCCAAGGAAATGTCTTCAATTCGTTCCCCGACAACAGTGCCAGAAATGTTAGCACTAGAAGTCACCTTCAAATTGCATTGAAGGTAAGCCCAGTACCCATCAGTTTATGTGTCACATGTAATTGAGTTTTGAGTGGTCAAATGGAGAAAACTCAATAATAATAGCATTCTAACTCATAAATATGGACTAGCATGCACCAACCATTGAGGTCTTGAATCAAATTCAGTCAGTAAGTTGGATTAAGGGTGAGTAGGAGGAATATTTAGTGAGAAAGGTGTAGAGGTCTTCTATGAACATCAGATTTTACAGCAGCCTAAAGAGGAAAAAATTAAACACAAGGTCCTCTTGGATTCAAATTTCAAGGAAGCTGGAAGAAATCATAACAGTACTATAATCAAACATTTATCATAATACATTTACAACAATCCATGTGAATCAATCAAACATGAACTCTCTCAGTATCAGAGGCAAATAATATGGAGTAAGAAAGCTAACTTAGATTAACCAAGATGTCTCAAAAACAAATACATAACCAGAGAACCAGTTCTTCTCAATCAAAATATTACAATAGCAGGGAGCCTAGCTCAACCATTCGACCTTAACAAAATATCAAAACTGTCTATATATACTAAAATGTTTCAACCACCAGGAATGTGATCACATCACTACCTTCAAAGCCTTCAGTCGACTCCCACTCTATCAGGTTGTGTAGACCTCATGATGTCAAATGCGAGCCAGAGATAGTTATGTGTTTCACAGGAAAATTTGCCCATAAGGAAGCTTTGGATCGTAAATGTGCCTTCATGGCTACTCTCTGCAACGTTTTCCATTTATGGGATGAGGGGAGGTATCAACTTTTGCCCACAATCTTCAATAATTGTCTTCATTGGGATTAGGATTGGGTCCGACACACGTAAATTTTCTTAGATGGTGCCAATGACTTCTACGAGTCCATCCTGATGCCTCAAGGCCATGAATGGTCTTTGTCTATGACCAATGTGAGCTTTGCAGGTGGAAGTCTGATATCGTATATGCAGGGGTGATGTGGAGCAAGGTGCTTAGCGAAAACTCACATGGCCTAACAAGTGAGTGACGACCATGTGGAAGTAAGCGATTGGGGAAGTGGAGGCTAGGATGAGGTTGCGGTGGCAAGGGAAAGGTAGAGGGGGCAGAGGAACGAGGGAGGTGTGATAGTCAGGGAGGAGGTGACATCTAAGAGAGAGTGAAATGTGAGTGGGAGGTGGAGAGAGGGTGCTTGAGTTGGTTAGGCCTCCAATATTTTCATTTTCCCTATGGAAATCATGGGCATAATGCCACATGATTTATGCCATAATGCTCTTGAGGGTAAACCTCAATTTCTATCTGATTCTTAAGAAACAATCTGCAGATCCTTGTGTTAACAGATACAATTAGAAATCGAAATTGAATGAAGTGATGATGATCATATTTCTGATAAATGATAAGATTAGCATGATGGGCAAGTTCATGAAACTAATAGCCTCAAGATCTTAAGAGTTTTCCAAGTGGAGAAACCACAGATTCCACTTCCTCGAGCTTACACATGTCAATGAATAAAAGGAAAGTGAAATGAAAAAGAAGAGTGTATATCTTGTCTCTCCACTAAATAGTTTTTCTGCTCTAAGAATGAGACATACAATCCGGAAAACAAAATCAACAAGCTCATGAGTAAGAGGGATCAAAGTAAATATATTCTGACATAACCCAACCATGCTTACCTTTCCAAGTTATGAATCATCTAAGTTTTGGTTCAAGGAGCATTGAAGAATGTGGGGCTCAATATATTGATGAGTTACAACCCCTCAAAGGAATTCACAACTTGAACATTATTATCATGGCCAATATCAAAATAGATGTTGAGAACTCAAAATTAAAATCCTTGGAATTTGTCTTGACATATTCCATTAAGATACTTACAACTCCCAAGCATTTGAATGGATTCAACATGAGATAAGTGTGTAGTTCTCAGCCCCCCGGATGGGGTGCCAGTGGAGTACACGTGTCGAGAGGAGCATCCAGGAGAGATCCTCTGTGGCATTGGCCACGTTCCACTCCCTCCCACCTACCCCATGCCATTAAATTTAGCTCGTTTGAAGCAGGGCACCATTACTCTCAGTGCACCCTACCCTGTCTTCCCTTCCTCTCGAAGGACTTCCACCTTCCCTCAGCCTTTACCCTATGCGTGCGGTTATTTATAGCACTTCACCAACTCCCTGGCCTATTTGAATGGCTTCAATAGCTCTGGATGGATCATTCCTTCCTGGTTGTCTTTCTCAACGCTCGACCTCCTGCCCAACTTTTCCCTACTCTGCTTTTGATTTTTCCTGGTCCGTTCCTAGCTCACTTTCGATCCCTCTATTTCTCGGAGATGCCTCGGCTTAACGCGAGTTGGTCTAGCACCCAAATTGACCCCTCTTAGTCCCCCATCCCCTGCTTACGCCCTCCCTCTCATCCTCCTCCCCGTCGGCCACCTCGCCATCCTCCCTGGCACAGTCGACCCAAATTCCTACTTCTCTCTAGCCCCTCTCCGCGTCCCTGGCCAACAGAATGGAGGGGTTGGACTGCTCAGTGACCTCATTGGATTATAACCCGGGACCTTCAGGCAATTCGATCTCTGCTTTTCTCCCAGGTCCCTTGGTTCCTCCCAACTCTCCAGCCTCACAGTCGCTACAGGCTAGTCAAAACTCACTCCAACAACCCCACTCTAGAGTCGACTCCAACTCGGACCCAAATTGCGAATGGAAATCAAGCCTCGCACTATTGCAAGCCCTGGTTTTTTACTTACGATGGGATATGGATGACCTCTGGTTTCGCCTGAAGATCCTGGATGGCAAAGTCTCTCATCTCCTGCAACTGCTCTCCGCAATGTAGGGTGATCCCCACTTCCCAGCAGAGGCAGCCCAAGCAGCAGCAGCCCACGCAACGACAAATTCGGCACCAATCTTGGCACCACATGGAGATTTGGTCCAAACCGAGCTAGACCATGATGAGCAAGGGCTTCCATCTTGGCCGGAGGAGTTCTATAAGGAAGAGGTCCAGAAGGAGGATGGACAGAAGGAGAAGAACGTGTCGCCACAGCTCAAGGACGCCATGCAAATAGACGGGACACCAGTCGAGGAGGAGTCGCCTCCCCCCGGGGACCCGACATTCGACACCTTCTTCTTGGCCACGTGGCCACACTACAACCCATATCAGTGACGTGTGTGACGCCATGTTTTGTGCATGGCCACCTCTTGTCTTTGTTATGTATTGTTTTGCGCATGGCGACCTTTTGGCCCTGTTTTGTTTATGGTTATCATGGTCTACACTCTGCACAGTTGTAACGACCTCCGTTAGGGGCCAGAATTCTGAACTTTATTTGCATCAGTAGTAGTTTAAGACTTTAGTTATGAAGTGGTTTGGTTGGCTGAGCTGGTTTCCCCACGGGGCAACTCAGTGTTTACAGCTTAAAACCATGGAAACTATGTGTACTCTTGGATTTTGACAGACTTTTATAAAAATCTTACTTATATATATAAAAAAAAAAAGTTTGTATTTCTCATCCATGATAAAAACAAGATTACTTAAGAATGTAACCATAATGAGTGACCCAAAATTAGCAAACCCAAAGGATGGAACATACCTTACAAGAAAATATCAAGTCTGAAAATCATTTAGGTTGACAATGCTAGGATTGAGACCTTAATTGAATAGTGAGTCAGGGAATAAAAAGATTGGTTCCCAAATAATTTTATAAAGAATATATCAGTAAAAAATTTAAATAACCACGTTATCCAGAATTGTCAAAAAATACACTTCGAAAGTGTGAATGAATGTCTCTTGCTCCTGTATATGAGAGGAATCTTGGGTGAAGAGCGTTGGAAGATAACAAATGAAAATCTTCCTTGAAAAACTTACCGAATAGAGCATAATATATATCTAGCCAGTGCCTAGAAATTAAAACTAAAAGTGCAGCTAACAAAAAAAAACTCAAACGAAATGAAAAATCAGCTAAGATCGTTATGCTAAAAAGGTCTATGCATAAAATTCATGTTGGATGAAAGTAATCAAAGAAAAAGTCAATGGGAAAGACACCATTTGGAAAACTCCAAAACCAAGGAAAAATAATATTCTAAAGAGATTCCAAGGAGTTGGAGTGGCTTGAATTCCAGATGGGATGATTTTAGTTACTCAAACTTTCAATTTACTATGTGTGAGACAACAAGCCCAAAACTCATAAGAATATCGATTAAGTAAACTTTTCCAGATCATAATCATGTAGATGTGAATATGGGGAAAATCTGAGTGCCCATTTTCATTACAAGAGGGATCGAATAATATCTTAAGTTAAAATATTCGACTTGCAAGATTCCATAATGCATTGAAAATGATTCGACATGGTGATCATGCATAAAATCAGTGATATGAAAATTACACAACATAGAAAAAATTGAAAATGAGATAAAATAAATTTTCCCCATATCAAAATTAAATTGAAAAATCCAGTTAAGGAAAAATTAGTGTGCAAGCCTTTTATTTCTTTCCACCTCTGTCGAGAATTCATTTATTGATTAGTCAACAATAATGAAAAGAGAATGTAAACAAAAAACTAATTAAAAACTAGAAAGCAAAGCTAATCTGTGCAAATGAAAGACACTAGCCTATTCTACCCTACTCATATTCTATGCTTCAATAGTTGAAAAATGAATTATGTAAAGTCATTATGCCAATGTAGTCATTCATGTAATCACAAGCCTATTAATATATGTTCAAGACAAAATATTAGAAACATAACTTGGAATAAAGACAAAGTAAAAGTGGGAAAAATTGAAGCACGATAAAATCTATTCACCATATTAAATATGTGAGAATAATAATTCATGGGAACATTAGAAGAATACGATTCCTCCAACCATGCTTCAATTCTATCATAAAATCTACCATTACTACCATAGAATTGATAGAAGGAGTTCAATGGAAAGTAGCATATTGGATGAGAACCGTGTATAGAATTCATGTGAAGTGTGCTCGGTGAGAGAATATTCATGCCAATAAAGTTGTTTATCCCTGAAGACAAGGGAAAATAATAAGGTCCTTACATAACCATCAACATAGACCGAAGTGCCTCATTATCTTGGCGAGCCTCCCTAGACTCATACTTCAAGTAACCATCAACTTGAGACAAATTAGTTGAAACAAATTATCTACATGGGCTAGTTTCCACCATGGCATGATAGATAATTTTAAAACAATGGTGAGATCTACTAGTATAAACAATAGCAGGTACAAGGTTACTTGGACAAGAAGATTATCTACTAATCAGAAATGAAGATGAAAAAGGAGAAGACATGGCCTAATACACATCTGCTACAACATTCCCTTCATCCCATGAGAAAGGTTGATAAGGAATGTTTGTGATTAGTTCATGGGAAGATGACGTATCCTCTATATCTTCCATATGCACATCACCACCATCAAGTACTTCAAAAGGGGTCATCCCCTTTGATTTTATTTGAATAGAACAATGGGTGGCTTCCTGCAAAATAAAATCATTAAAGAGATCATGATACAAACAATATTAAGTGGCGGAATTGAGAGAATAAAAAACCTATCTAGAACAAGCAAAAATTTCAGAAAGTGACTCCCTGAATGGTAGTGCCTCCTCATTAAGAGCATCAACGATTGATTGTGAATCGATGGACTTCACACTAGGTGTGGTTTCACAATCAACACATTCTTCCTCAAGATGATTTTCCTCTTCCAAGAAAAAAATGGATTGTTGTGATAAAAGAGGTATGTCTTGTAAGTTTATTTCTCCTCCCGAAGTGAAATATTAGTGTGGTTGTTTTTCTCCTACACAATATGAGAATTTGAAATATATTTCATAGCATACTCATGGTTAGAAGCGGGGAGCAATTCATGAGAATCATTAGAACAAGAAGTTTCAATAAATGATCCATCAACAATAGGAAAACATTATTGCTCTATGCACATGAACTAGGAGAATTTGAAACATCGGGACAATCCAAATCAACATAAATTAATTTCAACTTATACACGGGTGAGGAAGAATTCATTTCATGAGTGTCTAGATCTTCTTCATTAATAGAATGATCATCTTTCAAGTTTTTCTCCATAGCTCCCTCATTCATTCCTTGGGATGGAAAAAAATGATATAGGATAGTGGGAACCTGAAATAACCATCGATGTGACCCGAAGTGTCACATTATCAGCATGAAAACCCTCCTCTTGGTCAATTGCATAAAAATATGAACTTGAATTTACAACACAAGAGGTCTCTTTTTCGTCACAAGGAAAGAAAAGGGGAATGGAGTGGTGAGAGGATACATATACTTCTTCCGGAAAAGAATTCTTGATCTGATATATATCCCCCTTAGTAAAGAAAATTCCAAACATACGAAGTCCATCTAAACCATTAGTATTTTCACCATTTTTATTTAAATCCAAATCAACATGTGAAGAAAGATTAAAATGTGATTTAGATTTTTCATCCATTGGCTCGTGTGTTTCATTAATAATATAAACTAAGCATGATATCAAATCATTGTTAGAGGGCCTATCATCCAAAGGAAACTTATAGCAAAGATGAGTAAGTCTGATAACAAAATATACAAGAGACTCATCTTCATTCTTCCCAAGCTCTAGAATTTCTTCACACAATTGATCATAATCATAATTCTCAAAAGCATACAAAAATTTATGTATAAATTGTTCCCATGTGTGAATAAAGGAGGCCGACAAAGTCTCATACCAACTCTTAATCCAACCTACAAAAGTGAGATTGAATAGCCTGCAAATGACATATCCATCAGCAATATTGTGAGAACCACAAAATTTCCAGAATTTAAAAGCATGTTCAGATGCAGAGATTTCACTCTCGCCATCAAATCTAAGTTACGACAAGAAATGTAACTTTTTTCTAGGAGGTTTGGGAAGTACAGTACCATAAAAACACCTCCATAAAGGTATATGGGATGGAGCCATCAGTAAATTAAAACAACAATTAACAATAACGACTCCACAGGCTCATCTTGTCATTCCTTCTTCTAGCCTCAATTCTGTTGACAGATCTGAATATCATGTTAAGTAGGTAAGGGAAAATGACCGATGACAGGTCCCAATTATACCTACTCTCGTTTGGTGTAGCGTTTCCTGTGAGTATATAGGCCTCGCTGCCACTTAGAATTAAAAGAAATAAAAGGGGAAAGACAATGGAATACCCCAAAAAAATTCTAAATAATCTTAAGGCTAATTTAATTAAAGGCAAAGTAATATAATCTAACTAATTCTAACCTATCCCGGGAGCAAAACTAAAAGAATGAGTACATTGAAAGATAACACCATCAAAACTAGAAATAGTTCAAGTATTCTAATGATAAATGAAAACAGCAATGTTACATATACATAGACATACAATTGTACTATACATCCATGACATCATTTTTGTACCCACAAAGAAACATGTGAGAGCATGAGCAAATAAAATAGAGTGCATAAATAGTTCACACAACATAATTCTATCTACTCAAGTAAAGGACAAATACACGAAGAATAGTCTCGTGTACATCTATCAAAATCACAAATTTTTGAAATGCCTCCTGCTCTTTATTACTTAGAAGTAATAGTACCATCTTTTGTTACAAAGGGAAAAAGTCCCTTTACATTCGACAAGCTCTTTTTTATATAACCAGAGAGAGATCCCTCAGTTCCTATCACTCTTTGTTTTCTTTTCTTTTTGTTTCTTTTCTCACATTTTTAAAATGAACATGTGAGCGTTACAAAGAGAAGTTGAACAGACTCATGAGTGGTCATTTTCGCCCTAAGACAGTTTACAAATGATATTCGTTAAAAAACAATCACTGACTCTGTCCATTGGCGTTATCTTCTATTCCTCGAACATTTCTGGTCATTTCTGGTGAAATTATGTTGAATAACATCATTTTTCATTATTTTCCTCTGTCTTAGCTTTCCGTTGAGCTATTGTTGGCTCAATTTCATTGGTTGTAGCTTGAGATACAACAGTTTGAAGTCTACATAGTCGGTTCTTCACTTGAATTCGGGTTTCATCTGTGTTTTGAATTTTTTGACAATTTATGTTAGCATTTGCTATCCCAGCTTGTTCTTCTCTCCTTCATCTTTCCATCAAGTCCTCCCGTGCCTGATTTCATTGCACATAGCTCCATATATGATTGTTTGAAGTTGGTATGGTCAATTTCCCTCCAAATCCATGGTTTGTTTTCTACATTTTATGGTGTCTTTTGTTAGTTGTTCAGCCTGGAGACCTATACATCTATGTTCCTCTGTCTGATACCTTTCCAACGAGGTATCACGAGCCTCATTCAGACACATGTAGCAAACGTTATGGTCATTTAAAAATCGTCACTCAACAACCATTGATCAAGCCTGTGGGTTAATCTGGAACATTGATTTTTGAACCTACAAAAAGAGGAATCCCACCTACATGAAATGGGGGACCGACGACTTGTAGCATGTTTTTTTCCAATTTTTCCCTTTTTTTTTAATTCTTTTAACATTAGGAAAATAATTAAAAAACAAAAGATAAAATAAAAAATCAAAGATACCCAAACTATTTACATTATTTTGCATATATCTACAATTATTAACAAAAATTAACAAAAAATAATTACCTTAATCCTATGTAAAAAACTAAACTAATTACCTCGTTAATGTAAATAATGAAAATTACTAAAATTATCCTACCCCCCTCCCTCCGCTAGATTTGAACCTATGACCTCTAAGGAAGAAACACATGTTTTTAACCATTAAGCCCAATCACATTTGTTATTCATTTAATCTACGAAAAACTAGTTATCCTTGAAAATAAAAAAATGGAATTAAATAAAAATAATAATATAGTTATCCTTGAAAATAAAAAAATGGAATTAAATAAAAATAATAATAAATAAATTAATAATATATATATATATATATATATATATATATATATATATATATATATATATATATATATATATATAAAACAATCTTCCCCAACCACGCATGGACATATTCCAAACGGATTAAAATCCCATATAATACCCTCATGTTCCCATATCGCTGTAGGATTTCCTTTGGGAGCTCACACTCCAACTTACTGACTTTGTCGACGAGCTCCATTTCATATATTTGTCAACATGCACTCCATTCCAGAAATGAAATTAATATTTAAAAAATTATGGCTCAAAAGGGTTGCACGCTTTTCAACATATTATATAATATTAAAAAAGGTGCACATTTCTCAAGAGGTATTTAAATAATATTTTAAATGTTACCTAGGTCTTGGTCGTCATCGAGATTTACTATGGTAAGTGTGGTAACTTATGTGAATTCACCGATGACAATGACTTAATGCACTCACTCCCATCATCAATGCCACTCACTTATATGGTCATGCATGCTTTTTAAAACAAATATTATAATAATCTTTAAGGAGGGTGAACGTATTGCTGGCCACCCTCACCTTAGCTTCTTTCTGGTCTATCAACCACATTCTTGTTCTTGGTGACTCGAGAGTCATCATTGACTGAATTAGCCAGAAAAGTAATCTACACTCGGTCCATATTGCAGGTTGGATGGATAAAACGAGGATACTTTCCTCTAGCTTCTCCGACATCAATTTTCTTCATATCTCCAGATCGCATAACAGGGAGGCTGATGCTCTCTCTAAGAGAGCTCGAGGTTGGTAGACTCTCTGGCCCTCCATTGTGATAATGGAACCGAGCCCATATCCACTTATAATATCTTGAATGATGGACGACCTCTTATACGTGATTAGTACTGCAGCCTAATAGAACCTCGGGATCCGGCTTTGGCCGAATTATTTTCACTGGCCTGCTACCAATTGATGCGACTTTGGAGTTTGTTCTCTCGGCGAGTCTGCTGTTTTTTTTGGTCATTGCGTACAGGGCAGTTTGTATTTGTAAACGGATTTATAATTATTATAAACTCGGCAATTTTTTCTTGGAAAAAAGTAAAGTATTAAAATAATATTTAAATCAAATGCTTAGGTCGTCGTTGGTAAATATGGGTAAGTGGGTGTAGTAAGTTCGAGTGGATTCATTGACGACAATGTCAAAGATCCAACCCTGATTGAAATAATAAACATTATTAAACTCTCCACCCTTCTTGTGGTGTATGAAACCTAAAAATCATTTAAATATTTCCTTTTTGTGTGCTCATTTTTCCATTATTGTTTAGTTAATGTTCCCATGCAACATTAAAATATTATGCTATATGTCTAAATGCATTTTGGGAATAAGGTTTGAAATATAAGTTAATATAGTTTTCAAAAATTTCTAGAAAATAGGAGCTCTCTATAAAATAAGAAATCCCTATAAAATAGGGCAGGTTTAGGTGGGAAATGGGGTAAAATAAAAAGGGTAAAAACATGTACAAGTTGAATAGTAAAAATGCAAAAAAGGAAATTAAAAAGTGAAAATGAAAAACGTGAAAATTTAAATTAAAAAAGGAAATTTGATTTGTTTTTCTATTTTATTTTACGTTCATTTATGAGAAAATATGTACATGTTAAATAGTAAAAAATGGTTAGTTTGTTAAACATACATGGTTAACAAAAAAAAGTAAAAATAAAAACACATTAAAGAAAATACATAAAATATAAATATATACTTGAATATTAACAAAAATAACAAAATTAAATTAAATTAAAATTAAAATGAAATATTTATAAAAATATTTACAAAAAAATTAATAAAATAATATAACATAATATAATATAATATAATTACAAATTAGGAAAATTAGGAGAAAACTAAACAAGTCAAGGTTCCATGCCCCCTAGGCTTCACTAGTGAGGGTTCTGCACCTAGGGGCCAAAATTAAAAAAAGGCGTATAGGGTAGGATTCGAAAAACCGGGCATCGTGGAGAGGAGTGGGGTCAAATGGTGATCAAGGATGTGGTGATCAAGTTGCGACAAAAGAGGAGAGACAAAAGAGAAAAGGCGATACAGAACATCAACTCCAACCAAGCGTGCACCACAGAATAATACAATCAACATACAACTCCCAGAGGGTCCATATGCTCAGATCGCAAGGAGCGGGAGCACAACTAAGTCCAGGAAATGGTCCCTATGACAGACACTATGGCTGAATGTGACAAGTAATTAACAAGCGTTAGGTAACGACTGGACAAGGACTCACAATTAAGAGTGGGAATGGAATTTCGGCGTGGGGTAAGACCAAGAGAGGACCCAACATAAACCAATTAGAAGAGGCTCAAGGACAGGCTCACGAGAAATATGGGTCTGACATCCTTGGGGGCTTCAGACCTCGAGGCAACTGGAAGCGATCATGCCAGAGTGATCATGCAGATGAAGTGTCCTTGCAAGGCTGGAGTGATCATGCAGATAAGTGTCCCTGCAAACCTACTCCTACAAAACAACAAGAATGGTATCAGTCGCGTGATCAAAATAAGACTTTCCAATACAATAAATAGTGTGCTCCCTACCTTTAAGCTAATTTATCAGAGGGTTCTTGGTTTATTCAATGAGAACATGGTGGCTATAGATGAGAGTCCTGAAACTGCATGTGCCAAGCCTCAATTCAAAAGAGGTATAATCTAGTACGCGATTTAGACTTAGAGCTAGAAACAGGTTAGTATAATCTGCATGTTAAATCATAAACACAAAAACATGAAGCACAAACATGCCAGCAGGAAGATGCATGGTTTTATTTAGTCAATTAGGACATGTAATAGAACAAACCATGCAGCTACATCAAATCACTAAGCATTTCAGAATCAACAAAAGGTCAGCAAATCACATGTCAATTCCACCACACAAATTTCAACGAAACATCATAGGTCAATAAGCATCATGAAGACATTTGAAATCATCACATCGAAAGGAAAAATCAACACTCATCAAAGACAATCATCTATCAATATAAAACTGCCAACTCCCTCAATGTAGGTAAAGAGATAACATTAGGCTCAAGTAGTAGAGGATTAGATAATAAGTTTGAAATTTTAATAGGGGGACCCTTTCCTTTTGTTTTTACAAGCAAAAGTAAAGGGGGGTTGTTGTGGCCACAATAGACTGCTACTGGTTTTTCGTTGTTCCAACTTTTTCATGGATTGGAGGCAGTCTTACCAATGGAATGTGAAATACCTTCACTTAATATCGTTGTAGAACTTCTACCTGACTCTTCTGAGTTAGAAGTGCACCTTGTTCACTTGGAACATCTTGACGAGAAACATCGTGATGACACCACTTCGAACGAAGCACATAAGAAATGAGTTAAGATTCAGTATGACAAATTCATGCACCCAAGGATCTTCTCTGAAGGTGACCTTGTTTTGGTCTATGACTAGGACAAAGACACCTTGAGGGCAGGCAAGTTCAATCTATTGTGGCATGGCCCTTTCATTGTGAGATGTGACCTTCAGAAAGGAGCCTATGAGTTGGAGGATTTTGAAGGGAATGCACTTCAGAGCCCAGAAATGGGCTTTATCTTAAGTATTACGCTTGATCATTTATGCTTAGGTGTCCCCCTTGTAATTATTATACATTGTTGTATTTAGTGTTAGTGTAGATCTCTTTTGCAATAGTAGTGCTTATGGTGCTTCTACTTGGTTGGCAGATGTCACAGGATTCTTCAGTTTTTGTAGGGTTCGCCAATGGCGCTAGCCGTCACACTCAGAACCTTGCTTCCAGCACTTGGGTAATCTATTCTCCCATGGGCCAATTGGTCATTTTCGGAGGTGCTTGTCTGGGCCCATCCACTAATAATGTGGTCGAATACAGCGTTGTTATTGAACTACTTCGTGATGCCATTGTGCATGACATTCAGTCCTTAGAAGTTCGTTTGGATGCTTAGTTGGTAGTGTCTTAGCTAAATGGTAAATTTTGTATTCATCACCCTATGCTATGCCATTTTTTCCTTCAGGTACATTTGTTGGAGCATCATTTTGATTATATCACTTATGTTCATGTTCCAATAATTTGCAATTCATTATATTATGCATTTGTTAACTATTTGTTAGATTGGCACTTGTTTCATTCTCATTAATCAGAAGCACAGATAGTCATACATGTACTTAAAAGAATCATAGGCACATTGTCATTAAGTAAAAAATATTTATATGTATATATATCATCATCAATGTTTATTAAGTACAAAATGTGAATCATGTTACAAAATGGGATTTTAGCCTTGATTGTCTATCTCTAAGGACCGGTAATACAAAAAATACAAATATCTCATCGTCATGATCTTGGGGACCAACCCTTCCCTCTGCATGTCTCTCGTAGCATACCACAACATTGGCTAGACACCGAAAGAGTCACACCCATGCTCATGGTACCCCAACCACATGTCGCTGCATTTACTCTGACATATCCTCAACCTGTGTCATTAGCACGAGGTGTACCAATTTGTCCAGATTCCTCTGGACATTATCTAACACTCGTTCTACATCTCCCCGTGGTTGGTCATCTCAACCACATCGGTCATGTTGAGGAAAAACCTTGGGCCATCTTGGTACCACATCTACATGATCAAACAATCAAATCATTATCTTGATTCACACCAAAAATATTAACTTCTTAAATCATTTATTGATATAAAATATAAAAATCAAATAATTAAAAAAAAAAATACTTTTACCAATATCTTCGTAGGAAATGCCAGGAGGAATGGGCATCTCTCGATCGTTGCGATAATTTATCCATACATAGGAATAGTCCTCTATCGCAACAACTTGGCATGACCACCAAGCAAAATATGTGTCGTCCCATGGATCTCCCAGCTGACCTCCTCCTTACCTCAGGAGTACCTTGGTCCATCTCTCCATCGTTCCATATTGGACATAATGAGGATGGATATCTACCCAAGGATTCATTATAGGCACTCTCTCAAAGAAAAAGGTGCAAAGGAGGCTTCCAAAGCCAAAATTCTTCATCTTGCCTTGCTTGCATCATGTTAGTTGGGCCTTCATGCACATCAACAACGAGGTGCTCCAGTCACATATAACAGGCCTCAAGAATTCAACTACATAGAACATCATGGTTCTTGAAGCTTGATGTAAAGAGGTTAATCCTATAATCCAGGTAATTTTCAAGACAATAATTTTAAGGTTGAGGCTCTCTAATTGTTTTATTGGGAGTTGACTCCGAACTTTTCCTGTCTCAACTGAGTAGTAGATAGCAATGTATTCATTGATCTATAGACCAATGGATCATTTTCCTTTCAAGTTCACTACATCACCTCGGTGGGATAACCCTGTAATAAAATATGTGTCCTCTGTCTCAATCTTCAAAGATTTCCCATTGATCATGAATGCATTAGATTTAGGCTCCCAGTAATCAATTAGTGTTTCTAGCAATCTTCTTTGTGCCCTAATGCTATTACAATGGAAGAATTTATAAAATCTGGACTGTCGGAGGGATTCTTGGGACTCCAGGTCATCCATGAATTCACTATCTACGCCTTCATGCTTCCTTTACCTCCATGTTATCACCATCCTGCCAAAAAATTCAAATTCTTAAGTTAGAATTTTTTTAGTTTTGAAGTTTACGGAATATATGTGACCTCCTATTAGGAAAATCGCATACATACGCGACTGTCACTAATGGGGATCATGTACATACCTCCATGTATGGGACCTACGTCGAAGCAGGCCGCGTACATGGTCGTATAATCTAAAAAATGCATTAAAGACTAAAAAATTGACTAAAAAATAAATAAAATTGGATGAAAATGAACAAGAGAGAATGGTCTCTTACCTGGTCCAAGTGGTTTTGAATTTCGAGCCTTGGGAATATCATACTAGTCCTCATAAGTTTGAAGGGTAAAAATGCTCCAAAAGCGTAAAATTCAAATGGTATGGTAAAAAATCATTTTTTTTTACCTATTTTAACCCATTTTTCCCACTTTTTTGCAGAGTTTTTAACCCTTTCTAACATTTATTAATGTCATTTAGAATAATTAAATGCTTTGGAGATATTTTGTCATGCAGTTTTTCCTTGAGAGGTGTTTCTTTCTATCAAGTGTTCCTACATCTATTGACATTTTTTGACTTCTTTGGTGGGTATATGCTCCTTACTGGCATATAGGGTAGGTTTCATCTCGCCTGCACAATGCACTTATTTGTACCGATCATATATTTTCCATAGGGTCAACCCCATTCGTTATGGAATTATACCTTCAAGTTGATTTAAAGGTGTCGTTTATGAATGGTAGAACTTACCTCTTCATGGGTGTCCTAGTTAGTACCTTGCTAGGCATTTTGGCACCCATGTTGCAGTTTTTTTTGTAGGCTCGGAAGCCCTATTTCATCCCTCCATGACTTTGCATTGAAGCCTCATGTATTCTTCTCATCTTCTGCTGGATAATTACCCCCGGGGATTCCAAGAAATTTTTTTGTTGATTTATACTTGCATTTCATACAGACCGCTCACACTTTTCGGGCCTAATGTCGGCTTCAACTTGTTGTTATTTAGCCATTTGTATGTGCATTCTTGAATAGTTTCCCACCTTGCAATATTAGCCATTGTGACTTGACACCCTTTACCCTTGGAGGAAAATTACCCCAAGCATCCATATCCTGCATGTGTTTCCTTGTGTTGAGCATAGGCATGTTCCTTGCGCATGGAACTAGTTTTCTTGTCCATGATGCTCGTTTCCTCCATTGTACTACAACATTATTTTATTCCATTTCAGGAATTGTAATATGAAAAAGACAAAAAAAAATAAAAAATAAAAACAAAAAACGAAGGATGGGAATGAGTCTTTTTTTTTATATGGCAGCTACTTGTGTCACCCTTGAACATAGCACAATATTATGAGTCTTTACCTCACTATTGGGTTTAGTTTGGATTTAAGAGGTCGTTTCTTGCTATTGAGCATAATCTTCTCCGAATAATTATTCTTCCAGTCATATGGAGTGTTTGTCAATGCCTCCTGTGTCGCAGACGTATCCCAATTTATAGTCAATGCTACCCAAGTCACTTTTGTGTCGTGTTTCTGTTCAAAGGAAGTCAACATGTGTCGGCCACTCTGTAGAACCCTTGATATTCCAAGTCAGCCTTCCCTCGTGTTAAGTGCTTCTTAGTTTCGCAAGTATATTTGTATCTCACTCGTGCTAGTATATAAGGTCCCCATTAACTTCACGCTGGCGGGTCTGGTCTTATTGACTACTACTCATTGCTTTGAGAGTATGACCTAGAGTTCCACCCTGGGCCTATTTACATCATTGATAGGTGACCTTGTGGTTAGTATATGACAAATCATCATTGGTCATTGACTGAGCGATTCCCCTTGCGTTCAACGTCAACAACTATTATCACACATAGGGATTCATGCGATACCTTGGTTTACATTTGATCCCATTGGTGGATTCCTCATCTTTGTTGGTAGTCTTCATCATTTTCTACTATTTAGAGAGTCTCCATCGTGTGTTATTCCATATGGTACAAGCGGGAGTCATACCTCGGTTTGGTATTTTCAATATTTTCATCCGAGTTCTTCCAAATATTTGGCCTTCCGCTACTCCTCACGTTGGATGATGGGGGGTGCCTTAATTCCCTCCTTCCAATGGATCTCTTTCTATAGACTTTGGCACATATTTCTGTGGGACAAGGATATAGAGTCATTTTTAGTACCTTGGGGATTGCAGTCATCAGTGGCAAGTTCCCTCGCTATTGAAAGTGGGAATACATCAATATACCATGATCGATAGATTCTATCAGGTGTTCGACATTAGCTCATTTATTCACACTTGTTAAACTGTACTAGGTACCTTGACGCCCATTATCATTATCGATGATTTGTCTCATTTTTGTTAACGATATACATCAATGATTGGTAATCAAATGGTGTCTCACTGTGTTTGACTTCAACACATCTATTGGCATAGTGTAGACTAGTACCACGATGGGTTGTTTTGAAGACCTTGGGGCAAGTACGGACATCACCTCTTTTGTGCTCCTACCCGAGTTGTATTGATTGTACCACCTTCTTTGACATTGGTATTTGCAAAGGATCAATTTTTTCACTGCATTGACTTGAGATATCTTCTTTTTTATTCTAAGACATATCTCCATTGTGTATCCATTCATGGCTATGATCTACATTTGCATGGATCCACTGTGTTTTTCTCACATGGCCATGATTGCTACTTTTATATATTACATGGATCCATTGTGTACATTTTTCCATGGCCATGGACATCAATTATGCTTTCATCACTCATGAATCAAAAGTGTATTTGATTTAGCGGCCATGCTTACATCACTCTTGAGCATGGGAATGTCTGACATGGGAAGAGAGTATCTTACTTGTTTATGTTGTAGGTATTGTTCCAGAATTGGTCTTCAAATACTCCTACCCATGCCCCTCCACGTTCTCATGATTATTTTGTAATGTATTTCAACCATCAGTTGCTCTTTTGACCTCACACATTAGGGGGCATATGTTATAGTGTCATTTGACACCACATATGCTTATGATGACTCATTGGCCTCAACTACATCCCTTTCCCTGCTTGCAAGACCTTTTCCCCCTTTTTCCTCCTCAATGACACTTAAAAAAAACCCATTTTGGTTGATGTACATGACTTTCCTTAAATCATCTCATGTACGTACACCGGTCTCCAATTAGCAACCTGCGCACATGTTAATTTGGATCAAAAAAATAATAAATCCTGACTTTTTGGGCAGAGTTGACAGGTTCCTCAGGTTCCTGACCTCCTGTAGCTCATCCATAACTACTCCAACTGTAAAAAATGAATATAAATTAGAGCCTTGGGGTGAAGCAAAAATAGAACAAAGAAATGCATCCTTATGTTGTTGATTTTAATTGAGGCATGGAAATCCCCTTTCCCCTTGCATATGAGATTGTCCCTTCCATTTGGAAACCCTTGTTTTCAGAAGTTGTGTTCTCCCTATCTTGTCAAGAAGAAATCCTTTGCCTTCCTTGTACTTGTTTGAACACAAAATATTGGAGGTATTGTTGATCATCTCTAGCCTTGGGTGGAGGAACTTGGAGCCCAGTTTCAGGACCATGTTGCAGAAGTTATAGGTTGTAATCAACCTTTTATGTTGTTCATAATAAAATATCTTTCGTTCTCGTCCAATTTCATATGTTGATTCATGTTTTTACTATATTTTATATATTCTAATTTTAATATATTATGAAAGTTGTAATGTTCAAGATTTAGTTGATTATCAAATAATTGCCTATTTGCAGTTGCTTGTCTCTTTGTGTTCAAGAGATTTCTAAGGATTGTTGTAGAAGAGCGTTGGAGTGAAGGTCTTCACGTGGGATCAACATCAAACATTGAAATCGAGGTTTGTTTTCTTCTCTCTTCCTTGAAAGTTAGTTATTGCAAAGTAGTTATTCTTAATTAACTACTTGATTTGAGTATGAGAGTGGTATTTTAGGGTATCGCTCTATTGTGGCCCTGAGCCATAGCCATAGGACATTGCTTTCCACAACAACTGGCCCGATGAGTGATGTCAGAGCCACATAAGTAGGGTAGTGATATGATACCATAAGGGTTATTGCATTGCTCACAAAGCGGTTTTCTCAAAGGTATTTAGTGATGTGAAACTAGCGAAAATGTGCCACATATCAGGGTTGTTTTATGGTGTCGCATCGAAAAAGCGGGTGTTAACTCTTGAGAATGTTGGCGATGCAAAATGGATAATTTGTCGTTGATCATCCTTGATCATCTTCGTCGTCCGATCAAGGAATGAAAGTTCACACGTCACATCCTAGAGGGGGTGTTAACCCTTGGGCATCTTGGCAATGTGAAATAGACCATTCGTCATTGATCTTACCTAATCACTTTCGTCGTCTGATCGGGGAATGCAATTTCACATGCCTAGGAAAACGGTGTGGTATGGGACCCTCCCATCCCCAGAACCAATGAAAATGTGTCAAGTGGAGGTATAACAGATGAGGTGGGACCCTTGTCCCATCCGAGTTTAGATGTGTGCCAGATGGGCAGTCGGTATGGGTGGGATCGTAAATAAAAAATATTTTTATTAATTATAAAGGTCGACATAAAGGTAAAAGAGAGGAAGGAGAATAAGAGGGAAGATAAGGAGCAAGATGATGAAGGATGATGGGGCAGGGCCAGGGTGGCCAAGGGGTTGATGTGGCATCACCCCAAGATGCCATATGGACCTAGAACACCAAATTGGCAACTTGGTCACCATTAATTAGTTAATTGTCAGGAAAATTATAGTGCTTTTGCAGGTCATAATCTTGTAGGGCATTTTTGAGGCCCTAAACAACGTTTTTAGGTAGTTAAATTTTACAAAAACAAGTTTTACGTTTGGTACACCATGTTTTTGAAGCTTAAATAAAAGAGTTGGAGGAAAGATTTCCAACGAGCTATTCTAAGTGCAAAACAAAGCTCTTATGATAAAGTTACAATTGAAACAGTTAAGGGTAAAATTTGGGCACCAATATACTTCCATAGGGCATAATTTTTTGCTCTGAAGTAAGTTTGGGGTCTAGGGGATATGGAAATATCATTGACCATAGAAGATATTCATGGAGAAATATTTGGAATCTGGGTACCTGAAAATGTGAAGGAAGAGGAAGAAGACACATGTAGTAATACAAGGTTGAAAATGGGAAATAGTCAAAATTTCTGAAGACCATAACTTTCAGCTCGAAACTTGACTTTGGGAAAACAAATAGTCATTGGAAAGGTCTCGAGGAAGAGAATCCATCTATCAACCTAGAAAATTGATCTGAGTGGTATAACTTGCAATTAACGAAAAAGAATATGACTGGTGTCATTAAAGAGCAGAAAAATTATGCATTCTTTTCCAAAAAGAAAATTGTGTATTGTCTAACAAAAAATTATTTGCGTGCACATTTTTCATGTAGAATTTAGAAGTATAGGAAGGAAATTTGGTTCTTGTATGAGAAAATTAGTCATGGAGGATGCCCAAGGGTCCTATAGCCATGAGGAAGAGGTCATAGGTCTACATGTTAGCATGGGAAATGCTGAGACAAAGTCTAATGGAAGAAGAGACAGGCAGAGGCCTATAACTATGAGAAGCCTACAAAGAGAAGTGCAAAGTTATAGGACGGATAATGAGGAGGATTATGAAGGCCCAGGAAGAGATACTTCAGAGTTTGGACATGTTGCAGAGGCAAACCAATAAAGACTCTAGCAAAAAGTAAGCAACTAGTGCTAGACATGTGACAACATTCAGATCCCATAGAAGAAGGGATGAGCATAGGAATAATAGGGGATCAAGGAGCATGAGAAGGTGTCATCATTCCTTAGATAAATCCACTAGGATAGCTCATGCAATTTTAGGGCCAAGGAGAAACCCAAGTGTGTCTCCTATCAGGAGGCAAAGGAGAAGGCCTGAGGCAAACATCTTGCAAGGTGAACTCAGGAAAATCAAGCCACGAACTTTCAATGGTGAGCATAGGAAGGGAGAAGAGGTTGAGGCATGGATGTTGGAAATGAATAAATATTTCTAGCTGAATGATTATACCTCCAGGGTAGAAACAAGAATTGCAACATACCACTTGCAAGGAAATGCAACTATGTGGTGGGATTAGATCAAGCAAGCCAAACACCTTGATGAGAGGAAGGTCTCATGGAGGCAGTTCAAAGGATATTTCTAGGAGAAATATTTGTCAGAGCATTATTATGAGAGGAAAATGAAAGAGTTCTTTGAACTCAAGTTGGGAAGCATGAAAATGGATGAATATGAGAATAAGTTCTTTGAGTTGTTGAAGTATGTGGGATTCATTAAGAATGAGAAGATCAAAATCCAAAGGTTTTTTAGTGGGTTACCCTCTTTATATAGTAACAAGATACAATATGATAACCTCGAGAATTTTGAAGAGGCCATAAGAAGAGAAAAACATGTTTATGAGCAGAACAAAGAGAGACCAATGTTCCAAAAAGCTTGGAATGAAAATATGAAAGGAAAAAATGATCAAAGGAAAAAATGTTTTAAGCCACCCTTTTTCAAAAACAACTCCCAAGCAAACTAGCAAGGTTGGTTAACCCAAAATGAGCACAATACAACATATTCATTTGGGAAAAGGCCAAGGAAACAACATGTACAATGTTGGGGATGTGAGGGAAATCACTTGTATAGGGACTTCCCTCACAAAGGAAAAAGAATAAGGATTGTCCACAACATTCAAATGGACGAAACAGTTGAAGACATGGGAGGAAGCATGCCAAGAATTTATGCATCCTTGGACAACAATCAAGCAGAGTATCAATCCCAAATGATTGAAGTGGACGGTAAGATTGATAACCATCCCACAGTAATTTTAATTGATTCTAGATCTAGTCATAGTTACATAAACTCTAACATTGTTGAAATATTTCACTTACAAAGAAGTAAGCATGGGAAATATTGGTTAGTTCAGTTAGACACGGGGGCTAAGAAAAATATCAATGAGTTGGTTAAAGATTTCCCAAAAAACAAGAATGGACTCGACACAATGGTATATGTGAACATCATACCATTGGGTTCATATGGTTGTCTAATTGACATGTATTGGTTGGAAAAACATCATGTTATCCTAGACTAATACAACTAGACAATAACTTGTCTTGATGAGGGAGGGCGGAAAGGAAAGATTCAAGGCATTATGAGAGGTGTAGCTGTTAGAGAAATTTCAGCCATGTAGTTGAAAAACATTTTCAGGAAGGGATGTCAAATTTTTGCAGCTCATATGGAAGAGGCAGCTAGAGAAAAAGTGACAAGTATTGAAGACCATCTAGTCTTGAGGGATTTTGAATATGTTTTTAGGTAAATCCTAGGATTGAAACCAAAGAGAGACATTGATTTATCTATTGATTTGGTTCTAGGAGCTACCCTAGTGTCCAAGACACCTTACAAAATGGACACACCAGAATTGAAAGAGTTGTAGATGCAGCTTGAAGAACTTTGGAAGAAGGGGTATATACACCCAAGTGTGTCATCTTAGCGAGCCCCAGTATTTTTTGTGAAGAAGAAAGATGGAACCTTAAGGTTACGTACTAATTTTAGACAGCTGAATAAGGTCACCATAAAGAACAAATATCATTTGCCAAGGATTGATGATCTATTTGAATAGTTGAGAGGTGTAAGAATATTTTCCAAGACTGACTTGAGATCAGGTTATCATAAAGTGAGGATAAAGGAAGAAGATATCAACAAGACAATGTTCAGAACAATATATGGGCATTATGAATTCACAATAGTGATGTTTGGGCTATCAAATGCACCAATTGTTTTCATGTCCCTGATGAATGGAGTGTTCAGTGAATTCCTGGACAAGTTTGTAATTGTTTTCTTAGATGATATTCTCATCTACTCCAAGACAAAGGAAGAGCATGAGTAGCATTTAAGAATGGTGCTGTAAGTTTTGAGAGAGCATAAGTTGTATGCCAAACTAAGTAAGTGCATATTTTATCAAAAGAAGATTCACTGCATGGGGCATATTATTTCAGCAGGGGGGTAACAATTGATCCTGAGAAAATAGAGGCCATTAGAGGATGGAAAGTGTCAAGAAATGTGACAAAGGTTAGATCATTTGTGGGTCTTGACAATCATTACAGAAGATTCATAAAACGATTTTCAAAGATTACAAGCTCAGTCACTTCTTTGCAAAAGAAGAGAGTGGAATTTGAATGGACTCCAAAATGTGAAGAAAGTTTTCAATGGTTGAAAGATATTTTGACAAGTGCGCCAATCTTAAATATTTCATATCCGGATGAAGATTTTGTGGTGTGCATTGATGCGTGCAAGGAAGGGCTTGGTGGAGTCCTCACTCAAAAAGAGCATGTGGTATGCTATGTGTCTCGAAAACTAAAAGAGCATGAAATGAATGATGCTACACATGAATTGGACTTAGAAACCATTGTACATGCATTAAAAATGTAGAGAAATTACCTTATGGGGATAATATTTGAGCTAAGGACAAACCATTGTGGTCTGAAACTTTTGTTTTGAAAACCAACATTAAATTCCAGAAAAACTAGATGACTTGAATTCCTTAGTGAATATGAATTTGAAATTAAGCATATAAAAGGCAAGAAAAATCAAGTGGTTGATGCACTCAGTAGAAGAGCTCATGAAATGCATATTGTAGCCATTAGCATGTACAACTGTTATAACCCTAAATTGCACCACACATGCTTACCTAGAATCAGGCCAATTCATATCCCTTCTTTGCCAAAACTCTATTGAACAACTCTTTGAAAATCCTCTTGTGTCAAGGCCCACGTGCCCTAACCCATTACTGCACGCGTGTGCACGCTGGCTGACTCACAACAGCCCGCGTGTACCTAACAAAGCATGAAAAAAGGAAAGTTTTCGATGGAAAAAAAAGCTATGGGTCAGTTAACTGAAACTCCTGTCCATGCATGACCGAGGGTTCGTCCAAAACCCTAGCTCCTTCTAGTCTATAAAAGAAGGGGTAGGGGTACCATTTGGAAGAGAAAAAAATATAGCGAAGAAACTCTGCCCATTTACGTAATCCATTCTCCCAACCCTTTAGCCTTTCCTCATGCCAAAGGATATTTAAACGCAAAGCAGTTGAAGGACAGAAGAAGAGGAGCCCAGGATCAGGTTCAAGGAGCGGTGGCCAATCTCAGCTTTTTTGTAAGTTGATTCACTTTCAGTAATAAAAAGAATAATTTTCCCGTCCCAATGCATGAATTGTCTATGGTGTGATTAATTTATTCTTGATTTCTAACCCTTGAGTATAGAAGTAGCATGCATGCATAGTTGTTATTTGTCTTGAGTGCAGGTCATCTGTGGAAGGAGCAGCGCATGGAAGTAATCGAAGAGCAACGAAGAATCTACATCGAACGTCGGTAATAAGGTTGGTGGTCCTTTTCCATGCATTTACTGTGAAAAAGGGGTTTAAATCTTGGGTTGTAGGTAAAAAAGTAGTTTCTATTCGGTCAAAATCTGCATGCAAGTCTGACCCTAGTTTGTTAGTCCGTAGGGTGTTTTTCCCAACAACAGAATTGGCGACCATACTGGGGAGAATACTCTTTAGGGTTCTTGGATTTATTTAAGTTTTGGGGTAGTTTAAGGATTAGGTTTTATGTTTTTTCTTTGACTGTCTTTTTCTGTAAGGTCTGAGCTAGCAGGGAGTCTGGTTTTCCATACCATCTTTCCCTGACTTTTGCTTGACTGTAGTTTTCAGGACGAACAGAGGTACACGCGGCCTACAGAAGGCCTGCACGCGTGTACCCGCGCCCTATCCTCTGACAGCCCGCGTGTGAATGCTAGTTGTAGAGATAGCAGTAGCGTGTAGGAGTTCAGAGAACCTTAGAGGCAGTCCTCCTCTTCCCTGTCAGAATTACACATTCTTAGGGGGTTTTCTGGAATCCTATCTGAGTCTTGCTGGTTCACAGTCCTATCTCAAATTGTCTTTTTTCGCCTTATTATTCCTTACATTATTTGTCTTTTCTGTTAGAAAGAGCATCCAAGCCTTCAAGGGACCCTGGTGATCAATACCAGAGGCCTCTTCCTGGTCTGGACTACCTGTTTTCATATTTTTTCTTAGGGTTTGGATATAAATGCGGCCTGTGCAAGGTTAGCCCGTGTGTACACGCTTTCTATCTCTGTTCAACACGCTTTTGCATGCGTGTTGTTTTAGTGACAGTCGCATGCTTGGACATGCTACTTTTTGTTCAGGGTGGGGCAATCATCCCCTCCTTTGATGAGAAGTATTCCTCTCAGGTGTTTGAGTCTAGGTTTGAACAGTCAGTAGGTTAGGTCATCTTATCGTTAGCCTGCTTTTTCTCAGTTAATAGTTGACAGAAAATAAAAATAAAAATAAAAATTTATGGTTTTTAGACAAGCGTGAGAGTCTTTGGTTTTTTTTATTGCCATTGTGTGATTCTTTACTCTGATTCTTTGCGATCTGCGCTTTAAGCCAGAATTTGTTTTTCTTGGTTTTGTGCTTGTCGGTATTTTTTCTTTCTTGCTTTACTAGC